>JAHTLZ010000311.1:602331-632300 GCA_023846285.1 Phrynocephalus versicolor | reverse complement strand
GACCTCCTGGTGCCTTTCTGGGTGGTACGCCCCAGGTTTCCCAGAATTTTAGCTGTTACTCGACTTACCCCTCCAGTTTAGGTCATTTTTTCTTCTAGCATAGCATTAAATATATCTGTGAAGATTCTCAGTCATCCAGGGGAGTTTATCTGGAAGTTGAGTCACGGCTACTGGACTTCTTTTTTGAGAGATAGAAACGTTTTGCTGCTCAGCGAAACGTTTCTATCTCTCAAAAAAGAAGTCCAGCAGCCATGACTCAACTTCCAGATAAGCATTAAATATAATTTGGCTCTTGGTTTTCCCCTAGCTTGGCTGCCATTTTACATCGACGGGGGAAGAAACTGCCCCCAAATCAATCACTGTCTGCCCCAAATGGAATTTTGAGCCCAGCAATATTTTTTCAGGGTGTCAAATTTGCCACTTGCGTTGTAGCAAAAGAACCCATTTGCAGGGATAAGAACCATGAGGGTTTTTCTGAATGTGAAAGGTTAAGATGCTGGATACTTGAAAATGACTTTTTTTAATAAAAAAAAAATTAAGACTAGTGGGATGATTGCAGGTGATTAGATCTGCTCTCTGTGGCTTCTCTTTCCCATAATAAAGGCTTTGTGTTGTAAAAATTTCTGGCCCAGCATTTTGAATGTAAGAAACACATCCTGGTTATAAATCTGTTTCACCAACAGCTACAATAAACTGTTTCCATGCTTCCTTGCCGTGGTTACGGGTTCGAGAATCTTCGCCTCCATCAGCTTTCCGACATTTGATCAGTTTTAATAAACACCTTCAACATTTTAAGAGGGGTAAGACTTTTGTTTGCTCATCCGAAGGCCATTGGTTGAGAAATGACAATAAAGTGTCAACCGCTTTAAATCAGCGCTTTGAGAACGGTTCACCAATCTGTTCTTTTATCTTCTAGTTTGTGTGGTGGTGATGGCGGGGAGAGATGTCCTGTGAGGTCCTCCTTTTACATCTTTACGGCATCTCCCCCAATCCCTTCTCGTCCCCAAAGATTAAACCTAGGACCCGAAAAAGACTCGACGTGTAAACACGAAAAACAAGCAGTTGATTCGGCTCTTTTCAACAGGTACTTTAGTATAAAAAACCATTGTGTTTTACTTCGCGGCTTAGAGAAACGAGCTTTTCCTAGGCCCAGCATGGAGGTCAAACCCTTATTAAAGACTTGTTTTTATCAAGTCTTCTTTTTTAACTACTTAAGTTTCTCTTAAACCAAGTGCACCATCCTGAGTTGCCTGGCGTGGAAAAATATAGAGTGGAAATGAATGGAATGGAATGGAAGGAAGGAAGGAAGGAAGGAAGTGGGTTAGGCTAGAAAGAAAGAAAGAAAGGAAAGAAAAAGAAAGAGGTTAGGGTTATTGAGGAAGGAAGGATGGACGGAAGAAAGGGAAAAAAAGGAAATACATCCATTTGGGCCATCATAAAATAGTTTTCCCTTCAATCTTTGCTAACCAGTAGGAAACATTCCCTCAGCTTTCAAGAAACAACCATGCACCTCAGGAACCCCCCCCCCCTTGAAGGCTCCTGTATTTATACCACCCCCACCACCCCGCTGCCTCTGCCACTCGTCCTGCAAACGATTGGCAAGAAGTTCGTTTTTAAAGAAACCTACGGACCATTTTCTGTGCCATTGAAAGGAAATTCCTTCATTTCTTATGGAGGGGGGGGGGAGGGGAATCGCAAAGAATTAGAGCGATTTCCGCCCAACGAACGGGTGTCTTATTCTGAAGAAAGGGATGCGAGGAGCCCCACCCCATCTCTGACACGCTGGGTGGCGGCGAAAACACATCTGGACGTCCAAAGAGTTTCCAGGTCTCGCGAATTGCCTGCTCAGCGGCGATTTGGAACGGACTGTGTCACAAGGGGATTTACCTTTTTAAGTGACACACACCTTGTTCCGTCATTGAGGGTGGCAATCCATTTTATCCTATTTACACATTTTAAAACCTAATGCCCAGATTATTATATATATATTTTTAAAAAAAGCATCGGTGGTTTGTTTGGTTCTTCCCCACCCCCACCCCCTCAAAGTTCTGTGATTGGGCTTACAAGCCGTTGAAAACCAGACTGGAAGAGGAAAGGTTATAAGTCGTAGTAGAAATCCAGCTTCGTGCACACGGTCTTGCACCCTTTGTCCGAGTAGATCCGCTCCTCCTTCGGGAAGTAGGTCATTTCGTCGGCCACCCGGGTCACGACCTCCTCGTCGACCGCGTAGCCGCGGGACTCGAGTTCCACCCGGACGCACATCTTCACGTGCCTGTACTCCAAGGGCAGGAAGGGGACGAAGTAGTCGATCAGGTTCCGGTCGATGAGGCTACTGTGCCAAAACCCGCCTGCAAAAGCCGGAGCGGCAGGTGGAGAGGAAGAGAGGGAAGAGCCCCATGATTAGGGAAGAATACTGCTGAGGGGAGAGTATGAGATGGGTGGATGGTGTCATCGATGCAACCAAGATGGATTTGACCAAACTCCGGGAGGCAGTGGAAGATAGGAAGGCCTGGCGAGTTCTGGTCCATGATGGGGTCACGAAGAGTCGGACACGACTGAACGACTGAACAACAACAACTGCTGAGGGAAGACATCCCCAAACCATGGAAGCTGTGATCCTGGACTGACATGCTCTGTGGGAATGAGCTCCACCGGGAGATCATGTTTAGGTTGGCTTGGTGCTTCCCCAGGGCGGGGAGCAGTGATGCTACAGGTGGCCCCCTCCCAAGGGAGGCCGAGAAATCTTCCAGGCCTCCTTAGTGGTGGCCACCAAGTTAGGGCGCTCTTTTCCTGCAGAAATACATCAGGTCCCGGTGCTCCTTGGCTCTGTACTAAAGGAGCCCCGTGGCGCAGTGCTTCAATGTGTGTCCTGCAGGTAAAACTGTGCTCATGACCTGGGGTTCAATCCCAGGTAGCAGGCTCAAGGTTGACTCAGCCTTCCATCCTTCCGAGATCGGTAAAATGAGTACCCAACTTGCTGGGGGGGGGGCAATGTGTAGCCTGCATTACTGTAATTAAACTGTAAACCACCCAGAGACGACTTGAAGTGGTATGGGGCGGTCTATAAGCAGAACACTTTTTGCTTTACTCAAGCTTCCCATATTCCTGCCCCTGTTTAATTTAATTTAATTTAATTGTCTTGTTTTGCTTTGTCGCTGATTTCTGATGACCTGGTTGTTTGGTGTGTTGTCGTCTTGTATCTTATTACAGATTTTTTTAAATTGAAGTCAGGCTTTGCTATTTCTCTGTTGTTCAATGTTTATTCAGCGGGTGTTTGCTTTCGCTTCACGTTCAGGAAGCTCTTACCGGAAGCTGCCCAGAATAAGGTCTGGTCGCCAGATGGGTGGGGCCGAAAAATTAAAAAAAAAAATAAACCATGGAATAATGTGAGTGGGAAGGGGCCGACAAGGCCATTGCGTTCAACCCAATCCAAGGAGACCTGAGATGTGTCAATTTACTCTGGACGGCCTCCAGTGTGACAGTGCTCTTTGCCTCCTAAATAACTGCTTCCATTGTTGTACTGCTCTAACAGTTAAAGAGTCCACACACCCCCGATCCTTGGTCTAAATCTGGCCTATTGCTTGAACACATTATTATGTTTACTGCCCCTCTGGAATGGATCCAGGACAGATCCTGCCTCTCCTCCATACGCCAGGAGCTTGAGATCGCGATTAAAGCCCGCGTGACTCACTGTTTTTGTTGTTGAAAACCGAGACGGACACGGCCGCCTCCACGTCCCGTAGCTGCAAGTCTTCCCTCCTTTTCCCTCGCCTCCAGAAGTCTAAGGCCACTTCGGTTATTTTTTCTGCGCCCGAGTTGCTGGAAAGAGAAGAGAAGGGACTGTCAACATAAGAGGACCTTGAAAAAAAAAGAGTGAAAACACCCTTAGAAGAACATTACATAATAAGGCTGGAAGAAAAAGGGAAAAAAAATCCCAGCCCACTAATGCAACTAGTAAAAAGTTGACAGATACGCTAGGACTTCTGTTATTTGCCTGGGATCAGTTCCAAGCTTCCCCTGAGGATGCTGAAAAAGACAGATAGCAAAGGCTATTTTAATATCAGGTGCATCGTCTCTGCAAACTTCATCTTTAGAAATATCTCTTTCTAGGGTTCCTCTTTTAATATTTTTAGACCTGGCGTAAATGGATCAGCAGAGGCCGATCTCACAGATGCAGAGGTCACACTTTAATATGCTTTTTTTAAAAAAAAAGGCTGCATGTTCTGCTCCAAACCGGAGGTGGTTTGCCGAACCTGAGGAAGAGGAAGATGGCTTTCCGATACGACACGCCGTCCAGCTCGTCGTAGTAGTCGAGGAACGGCTTGATCGAGTCAATGAGCCCGGCGTGCATTTTATCCATCTCGTCAAAGATGAAGACGGACCTGGCACAGGCGCTCACGTTGCCCCGGATCCAGCCTTGCAACTGGTCCTAAAATATATATATATATTAAAAAAGAAAGTGTTTCATTTTACGTAACCTACATTGGTTACCAGTTGCTGCCCGAGCCCAATTCAAAGTGCTTGTTTTGACATATAAAGCCCTAAATGGCTTAGGACCTAGATACCTGAAGGACCGCCTCCTTCCATACGAACCTACCCGGCAATTAAGATCAAGCCAGGGGGCCCTCTTGAAAGAGCCGTCCCTCAAGGAGTTAAGAGGGATGGCTTGCAGACACAGGGCCTTCTCGGCAGCTGCCCCCAAGCTATGGAATGCCCTCCCAAGCGAGACCCGCCTGGCGCCATCATTGATGACATTTCGGCGCCAGGTAAAAACCTTCCTGTTCCAGAAATTTTTTAATTGATACAATTTAGATTGTGGGTCTTCTGATGGCAATTTTAGAGGGATGATTTTAGTATAAGGTTTTTATTATTGTTTTAATTATTTATTGTTGTTTGATGTTTTTAACTGTTTTAATTCCTTGATTGGAAGCCGCCCAGAGACCTTTGGGTAGTGGGCGGCATATAAGTTGTAAAAATAAATAAATAAAATAAATAAATAAATTTTGCCTGTTAAAATCATCCCTGTAACACATTTCCACGCAGGCCATAGGAGGCGGAAAAGGTTCTCAGCGGAAAGCTTCAGCGGGCAAGCCAAGCACCGGACACCTGGGCGTCGGCAAGGGTGCCGGCCGAGGAATCGTGGGAGGTGCAACAACGCCTGGCCCACTGAGATAAGAACATGTCTTCCCGCACACCCCTCTCAGCTCTGCCTCTCTGCTGCGCCACAAGTGCAGAGCTGCAGGCCACGTGCTTGAGCATCCAGTAGGTTTCAGTTGGCTTGCTTCGTGGCGCAGTGGTTAAATGCCTGTCCTGCAGGTAAAACTGTGCTCACGACCTGGGTTCAATCCCTTGTAGCAGGCTCAAGGTTCACTCAGCCTTCCATCCATCCGAGGTCGGTAAAATGAGTACCCAGCTTGCTTTTTTTTTGGGGGGGGCATGTGTAGCCTGCACTCTGTAATTAAAATTGTAAACGGCCCAGCATGGGGCGGTATATAAGCAGAACACTTTGCAGAACACTTTTTTTTGCCCGTCCACGACTACAAAACACAACAAGATTCCGGCTCTTGTACTTCAAAACCGAGAACAGAAAGGGGCCTGAGAAATGTAGTAAAGCAGGATTCCCGTATCTGCAGAGGATGGGTTCAAGCCCGCCTGTGGATGCTGAAAAACGCAGTTGATAGCAAACACAATTATAATAAGAAGAGCTATAAAGAGCCTGGTCTCTGGATCGCTTCAGCAGCGTTCTGCTAACTTTGTTGTTAAAACTATGTGTTTCTGGGATTTCTCTCTTTTTTTAATATCCTCCAAACGTGGATAAATGAATCGGCGGATACTGTGATCCTGCTGATAAGGGGGATCCTACTGTATTTCGCAGACAAAACCACACTTTCCCCCCTTTAGGAGAGAATCAGTAGTGAGGACAATTTTGGGGATGGGGGCAAGTAACAAATCTAAGCTCAGTTCCCCAAACAACTCTCCTCTTCCATGGGACGGTGTCTCCCTTTTACCTTGTAGCTGGTAACGTTCTGCCGATGAGGGAAATGCAGCGTGGACACGAACTGGTGGACATATTTGCTGTTGAGGCCTTCTCTGTAGATGCTCTCGGCGACGATTTTGCTGACAAAATTTTTCCCCGTGCCGGTCCACCCGTGCAAGGAAAGGGTGAGAGGTTTCTTCGTGTTGGGATTATTCAAAAACCCGGCAACCGCTTTCACAATCACTTTTGAGGCCAGGTGCTGTCCAAAGACCTTCCTGTCCAAGGCCTCCTGAAGCACTGCGGGGTGGGGTGACAAGGGGGGGGGAGAGAGAGAAATGAATGACTGGATCCACCAAGCGCACCAAGATGAAGCCAAGATTTAATTTAGGGGCCAAGAGAGCATCCCCGGTAAAGAAAGATTCACACCATGCAAACTTTTTTGTGTGTGTGACAACTGATCAGAAGGACAAGCCCTTTGCTGTGCAGAGGTATTAAAATCTGAATAAAAATCGAATAAACTTGAAGAGGCATTTGTCCAACAGGCAAAGGAAAAGAGGCAGGCACGGAAACAACGAAACTCGAGGACTGGACAAGAAATAGAATACATCTGCCCCAGTGCGGTAGAGACTGACATTCCCGAATTGGCCTATTTAGTCACACTAGGTGTTGTTTTTAGGATCTCTACTCCAGGCATGGTACCATAGTCTTTCGAGACTGAGGGATGCCAATGGATGAATGGTATTAAAAGGGAACTTTCTGTGCCTGTGTAGCCGAGAACTAGCGCAGAGATGGCTGACACAGCTGCAGAAGGGAAGAGACCGTGTGTGTGTTTGTGTTGTGGGTGTGCTTAGGCAGAAGAACTTTGCTCCTTCGTTATCTCCCGGGCTTCTGGGCATTCCCCATCTAAACACCCACGCGCACCCATGGCCAAGGACTCTTCATTTTTATTCCCGGGGGGCAACCCAGGACCCGGCGACGCTTCCGGTTTCCGATACTCGGAGCTGGGGATCAGCCAACGGATCCCTCGTCATCATCTCCGGCTGTGACACAGACATAGACAGATGATGGGAAGGCAGGACAGAAGGATCCTTCCAGCTCCGCCGTTCTAAGAGGATGATGACGCCGCAGGACCTTTGCCCATCAGGCGGCTTTTGCAACCCCGCCTGCCACATCTCCTGGGACCGGGGCACTTCCTTCCTTCCGTGGTTGCTGTCGTTGTCTTCTCCTCCTCCTCCTCCTCCTCCTCCTTCTTCGTCCAGCTGCCTGATCCCCCACCCTTTGGTCCCTGCCCCAATTCCTGCCCCAAGCCCCCTCTTCTTCCTCCCCCTGGGGCCCAGGCGATGGGCTTGGAGGGCCCCTTGATCTCATGGCCACCCCCAAAACCTCCCCACTCCAGAGCCCATCACCAGCTCCTCCAGGTGCATCACCTGCCACCACCCACCTGCCCAAGCCCAGCCTTCTCCAACCTAACCAGGAACACCCCCCCAGGCTGCCCCCTAATACTAAACACCACCCATCGCCTTGGCAACTCCCTGGTGGAAAGTGGAAGATGGGGCTTGTAGTCATCCCTGACCCCACCCCACCCCTGCTCTTCTGACTTCTGAGGGAGATGGGGCGCCTTGCAGGGACGCCCCTCACTGGCTGTACCCTCTCTACACACAAACCCGAGGAGGAGGAGGAGGAGGGCTTCACCGACCCCCCCCACCCCACCAGGCGGCAGATGGGAGTTGTAGTCCGCCCAGCCTCCCTCCTGGCTGGCCTTGCGGGAGGACGCGGGGGTGCCTTTCCTCCGTGAAGGGCGCCGCACACACACCCACACACCCCGGTGGGTATGCGGAAGATGGGACTTGTAGTCCGCCCCCCCCAAAACTCCCCCCACACACCCCGCCCGCCTTCTGGGGGGGAGGGGGAAGGCGGGCCGCCTCGCAGAGGGGGGGCGGTCACGGAAGCCCCTCAGCGGTGGGGAGAGGGGGAAGGGAGAGGGGATGATGGGAGTTGTAGTCCTCCTGCTGCTCCCTACCGGCCTCGACGGGGTCGGGGTGGTGGCCGTAGGGTCCTCTCCGGCGGGCGGGTCCCTCCGGGCGGCAGCACTGGGCGAAGTAGCAGTAGAGCCTCGGGTAGGAGAGGAGGCCCGTCAGGGCGGAGGCGGCGGCGCCGGCCAAGGCCAGGCCCAGGCTCACCGGCTCCACCGCCAAGGACAGGCCCGGCAGCAGGAGCAGCAGCAGCCCCGGTAGACCCTGCATGGCCGGAGCCGGAGCCGGGACTCGAACCGGCGGCCTTCGTTTTCCCCCACCCCCCTCCCACGGAGCGCACTTCCGCCTGCCGGGAGCGCACTTCCGGCGCCGCCATCTTGGAGAAGGGCAAGGGCCGCCCCGGAAGGCCCAGGGAGCTGGAAAGGGGGCGGGGCCTGCCTTGCAGCTCTCTCTCTTCCAAGGAGATCAAAAGCTTGCAGATTATGTGTCGCTACATTTAATTCAAACAGAAGTATTAAATTTAAAAAGGCAAAGTGCAGTTACATTTCTAAAGTAACATAAGAGCCAACATGTTCCTTTTTAATATAAACATTTTCTGTTTTCTGTTTCCCCCTTTCCAAGGCCGACACTGTTTTCTTTAAATGGCAAGTTTAAAGAAAAACAGCGAAAAAGCAACAAGGGCAATGAATTACAGTATCACATTCATATCCACAGGGGGTGAGTTCTAAGTCTCCCTGCCGATTCTAAAATATGCAAACACGATTTTAATAGCAAACATGACACAGTGTCATCTTTGGCTCCCTGGAATGGCCAGTTGGGGTAATGATACTTTAGAAATATATACAGTATTTCTAGCATTTAAAATATATATATTTTTAATATTTTCAGATGATGGATAAGTGAATCAGCAGATGTTGATCCCGCAGATAAAGGGGGCCAAATATACTTTTCGAAGTTTTGTTCGGAGTTGCATAAAGGTTAAATTTTTATTTTATTTTTTGGAAATTTCCCCACTTCGACATCAATGAATAAAATCACACCGTACAGCAGAAATAAGTTACCCATGTTTTAATAGAATTATGTTCCAGTGTTCACACGCAGTAACTGAGTGCTCCACCCCACCCCACCCCCGGCGTTAAGGATTCTTCTACCAGGAGAGAAAGGTTGGGGACTTGTCCAGAGAGGCTGATTTATGTATCCGTAACATTCGCAGGGCTTTCCGCTCAAATTATTTTGGCGCAAGGCAAACACTGAACATAGGAAAGGGGTGATCAGGGCATCAAGATCTGAGTGGGTGGGGCTGGGAAGCTGCCAAACGCATCTTCGGACAGTAAACGAACTGGCACGAACCGCTGGACCACTGGCCCATGCCCATCTCTGCCTGATACTAAAAACACATACAATGTGGTCATCACATCTCTTGTTATGGGGGCTCTTAAAAAGACTGCCAAAGCCTTGCCTTGCATATGGAGGGTATAATTTCCGGGTTCTACGTAACAGCTGGAAGAACACGAAATTCTTCCCAGACAGCTGAGTGCGGAGTGAGTCGCTCAGTTGTCAACAACAGGCCATGTCAGCTGCAATTCCTTAGAGGCCAATTGTTCTCTGAAATGGGTTTCAGAAGAGGAATTCCAAGCCATGTTTTGCCAAACCTCCCCAACTAACGCGAGAAAATGAAGTCACGGCAGAGCGCCAACCCAAAACTGCAAACGGAAAAGTCTGTAACACATCTACCCAAAAATTCAGAGAGAGAGAGAGAGAGAGAGAGAGAGAAAGAGAGAAAAAAATAAAAACACACTCAACACACAATTTCTGCTTTCTTCTGGCCTGAGAAGACCGCCCCCCCCCCCAAACGATCCGTGGGGACGGTCCCGCTCCATCCTACGTGCGGTTCAAAGTTTGGAAAATCCGGGAGATCTGTAACATGACCGGCCCGGTTTCGGGGTCGTTCATCCACTGTGTGCTGTTTAAAGGGTTTTCGAGCATGTCTTCAAAGGCTGGCAAGAGAATGGAAGGTGGGAAGAGTTAATGATCGAGTTCATCTCTGATACTTCAGAAGTACAGGGTTCCGAAGAGCATGCTCCCCTGTACAGACCCCACCCCCCTGGTTAGTGACACCACTTACCGAGTAGCGTCTTAGGGTTGGTCAGCCCCAACTGTACGACTGGATTTTCCAGGATGGCCTGGAAGAGAGGACTGCTGGGGTCAATCCCCTTCTCTAAATCTTCTGGGGTTGGTTTCCGGTCTCCCAGCAGCCATTCGCACTATTAGAAAGCCAGAAACGTTTAGTAAATCACTTGAGAGAGGTTTCCAACCACTGAAATGCACAAGGCGAAACCGACTGAGGGGTGGCTTTCCTTGCCAGAAATCACAGTTCAGGAGTAGTTCTGCTCTTTAGGATTTGTACAGTTCAACTACACAATAACGTGGGCATACAGAAGCTGTTCCTCGTGACGTACAAACCCCCAAGAGGGTTTTAATGCTAAGGAAGAAGCAAGAGTGGGTTGCCTCTTGGCACAGGGGTTGAAGGGCGGTAGTGAAAAGACAATCACACCGGGAAAAGTCAAAGAGGAGGACCTAATGTGAGATGGATTAACTCCATACAGGAGCCACCACTTTTTGTTTGCAAGACTGGAGCAGGGACCTCTGGGCGGCCCATCATTCAGAAGGTCACCAAAAGCCAGAAGCCACCTGAGGGCAGAGAAGGATCTCAATTCCCCCCAAGTCACCCTGCGAGATCCGGTCACGTTAAAACCACGGCTGAGACTCACCGCTGCGTTCTGTTGGTTGTTGTTCACCCTGAGCGCGTCCACCACTTCTTGTTCATCGAAGCCCATCTCCATCAAGGCAATGACAGCCTAGAAGCAGAAGCAAAGAGGCTCTTACGGAGAGCTCGGGACGGATCCTAGCCACTTCCTCTCAGTTTTCACTCTTTTACGATTCTATGAATGAGCGACGCACCCCCTGGTCGTGCTGAGTGTTCTGGGCGGCATTTTAAAGAGATTTTAGAGGGAAACCGATCTCTCCAGTGGAATGCAAGCCAGGGTTTCTGTCCTGGAACAAGGAGACACACGCGGAGAAACCACCCCCCCACACACACACAAAATGCAAGCAGCAAACTGAGTGAGAAGCTGGCTGATCCTTCCGGCCTTTATGGCATAACATCTCCTCTCTTGGAGGGTGTGTGTTTGTACGTGAAAGGCCTACCCTCGGATCCGGGCGGAACTCTCTTTTCCGCCGTATCTTTTTGAAGATTTCCGTCAGCTCGTCCTTGGGCTCCTCTTGGTTGAATTCCGGGTGAGCCGGGTCGGGCGGCTGGGCGGCGGGCGCACCGGCTTCCGCTCCTTCCTCCGCCGAAGACGGACCCGGCAGGGTGGCGTCGACCGCGGGGTCATCCGCGTGCTCAATCAGCCACTCCATGGCCTGCGTCACGGACATGCTGCCGGACGAAGGGAAAAGGTCAAAAATTGGGAGGAAAGAAGAGAGAAGGTGGCCTGAGCCTCAAAGCAGATATCGTAGCACGCCGAGAGGATCAAGCGTGGCACAGCACGAGGCAAAGCGGGGGTCAATCCCACCCCCCAGGAGGGGCAATGTTTGGGGAGCAAGAAAGATCAGAGTTGTTCCTGCAGGGGGGCAATGACAATAAAGATTCCTATTCCTATTCCTATTTTTCAGCCTCCGCTCCACATTGCATGGTCTCTGGCTCCACCCGGTGGCCAGGATTGGTAAAGACACCTGGGAAATATACAAATGGATATTTCTGGGTTTTTAAAATTTTTCAGGCTGGGGATTAAGTGAATGGACGGATACTGAGCCCGTGGATGGGGTGGCCCTACTGTATCATAAGGGCCCAGAGGCCAAAAACAGGTGCCTCGCCTTGCAGGCACGACACTTCCTCGTCAATTAGAGTAGCCCTAAGGCTAGATGGGGCAGTATAAAAAATCAAATGAATGGATGGTTGGATGGACGGATGGACGAAATGGATCCCAGGGGCCAGCAAGGATGCTCTCTGAGGGAGAACCACACCTATGGCTTCTCAAGTTGCATTTTAACAAGAAGAAAACAAGAAGAACCCACTGTTATCAGCCTGTCGAGAGTAAACGACCAACAGTCTCTCCCTTGGTTTACTCAAGAGATGGGAAACCAGTGGCACTCTATACGCCACTGGACTCCGGCTCCCATCGGCCTCAGTCTGCTAGGTGGCACCTGAAGGGCCACGTGTCTTGGTGGCATCCCAGCTGGTGTACAGTAAGGCGGTCCATGCAGACCTGCCCCTGGAAACTGTCGGGAATGGTCATGACACGGGTCCATGGTACCTACTGGTTTAAGCGAAGGGCTTTGACCGCCCTGCTCTCTGGGAAGCCCATCTCCGTCAGCTGCCGCAACGCGATTTCATCCACTCGGTCGTCCTCATCTTCGTCCAGCATGGCTAGAGAGCAGAACGAACAAATAACTCAGTTTGAAAAGAGGCTTCTCGGAGACTTAGAAGGCGGCCCTACACGGGAGGGGCAAGATCCGTCCTCCCTATCCTCCCAGAGCGCAGGAAATGTCATGATGGTCTCAAGCAAGAGGGAGCCAGATTTCGGCTGAATAGTAGGAAAACCTTCTGAACTGTTAGAGCAGTGCAACCAAGGAGCCCCGGACGATAGATAGACCCAACGGTCTTCCTACCCACTTCCAAGTCCATTATCCCAGGATTGGATGATTTTTAAATGCAATAAACACTCTTACATACCATTGGCCTTCTTAAACAGTTCAACGGCATCCGGGTTCAAGGCCAGCAGTTTCTGAGCGACTTCTATAAGCGACACTAAAATCTTCCGAAGTTCTGTCTGGAACTACAAAAAAAAAAAAGAAAGAAAGAGAGAAGCACCCACGGTTTCTTATTTCAAAGCCTAGTAGCTCTTCTCCTAATTGTCTGGAAGAGGGACCTTAAGATCCCAGGGGCCAGTCCAAACAGAAGCAAAGTTCTTACGTCTCTCATGTTGTGGTGAGCCAGGCTGCGATCCACGCTGTGCGATGGGAGGCTGGTGGTGGCCTTCAGGATCGCATCTTTGTCCGGAGCCTTCTGCTCCTGCTTCCGCTGTACCAGAAAGGAAGATGCTGCCGGTTAACCCAGAGGGCAAATGGTCACCTAGCGAGATTGCAGGCACCATCCCGGAAGGAAGACCCCCCCAAAACATCAACAGAAGACGGACGCGGAAGCTGGAATACATCTCTCCATCCACCGCCACTTTGCCTAACATGCACGGAGAAGATGACCCCCCTCTCCCCAAGGTGACTCCAACCCAGATTTTAGGCCGCCGCAGCTGGAATCCTGTACCGCAGTTACTCAAACGGCACACCTTTGAGAAGCCGATTTTCCCACGTTCAGCGCCCGCCTCTTTTTAACACTGGTTAGGGTTCGTCTAGAGCAGTGTTGGCGAACCTATGGCACGGGTGCCAAAGGTGGCACTCGGAGCCCTTTCAGTGGGCACCCAACATCGCCCCTTTTACAGCCACCTGGATTCAGGTTAAATCACCGCACTGGGACTTTGTGAAAAATTAGTGGGTTTTGAATCGCAGTTTGGGCACTCGGTCTCCGAAAGGTTCTCCATCACTGACCTAGAGCGGTGGTTCTCCACCTGCGGGTCCCCAAACGTCCCTGGACCGCAACTCCCAGAAGCCTCCACCACTTGCTGTGCTGGAAGGGATCTCTGGGAGTTGCAGTCTAGGAACATCTGGGGGACCCACCGGTTAAGAACCACTGCTGTAGAGAGTCCCATGTCCAGCTCTGGACACCCAACGTTAAGAAGGATGCTGAGAAACTGGAGCTTGTTCAGAGGAGGGAAAGGAGGACGATCCGTGGGATGGAAGCCAGGACTTAGAAGGAAAGACAAGTGTGTGGGGGGGAAACACTGTGAGAAAAGAAGATGGAGAGGAAACAGGAGAGAACTTTTTTGAAGACTTTAAAGGCAGCCCTACAAAGAAGGGGTAGGAGCTGTTCTTGATCATCTCAGAGTGCAGGACACGTCACAATGGACTCAAGTGACAGGAAGCCAGACTTAGGTTGAGGATCAGGAAAAAAGTTCTTAACCGTTAGAGCAGTACGACCACAGAGCTAAAGGCCTTGGTGGTGAGGTGGTGAGCCCTCCGGTGCTGGAGCCCTTCAAGAGAAAACTGGACAAATCGTCCATGAGATCTGCTTCAGCTTGGATCCCTGCCTTGCGGGGGGTGGGGGTGGGCTTTGATGGCCTTTGAGGCCCCTTCCGACTCCATCACTCCAGGATCCCATTCCTGGGCCAAATCCATATCTCATGCCTTCTCACTGGCTTTGCAGGGGGCTCAGCAAGGTCATCTTCTACTCGTTCCCCCCCCCCCGGTTGCATAATCACCGCCCATATTTGCCTCAGAACCTGGCCAGTTTTAAAGGCGATGCCATCAACGGTTCCCTGGGCGCATCGTACATACCAGGCGAGAGAAGACGGCCAGTGGGATAAATATAGACCAGAGAAGGGCAACACGCACTGCCCAAAAATAGCCACTGCTTACACCGCGGAGGCCAAATAGGACATGGGCCAAAATCCTCCCTCCAGCTGGGCCCAGGTTCTTCCGTCAACACACACGTGGCAACAGGAGGAGAAACACGGAGAGTTATTCTGCTTGGAAAGTCAGCCAAGGCACAGGTGGGCTACGCAGCGGTTGGGTTAGGCCGTGGCGGCAACAACAACACGGCCACCCGAACACGGTCAACTCTCACACCGATTTCTCCGCGGGGGAAATTAGGAAGAGAGAGAGGAGATTGTAGGCGAAAGCGATCAATCCATGCCAGGTGAGATCGCCTCTCGAGACCAAGCAGGGAACACAAAGCCTCATAGTCAATCTTGAGCGTGAAGGGACACTCTAGAAGAGATCGTGAGGTCCAACTGCTGTCACGGAGGCACCACTGGGGGGGAATCGAACTCCCGAACTCTGAGCCAGAGACCTCAACCCCTAAGCGACACTAGCAGTTCCTTACCCGCCCCACAAGTTACGACAAAACCCCATCCACTCAGGACTTCAGCCCAGAGGTGTCCTTCCCGACACCTGGTCTTTTTCCAAGGAGAAAGGTGGGGTAAAAAAAAATACCCTAAATTAGATTAAATAAATAAATAAATAAATAAAACAAGGAGGGCATGAACCAGCCACAGTTCCCCCCCCCCCGTGCCCCTCTGGACTCACTTTCTCCTCGGCAGAAACGTCGGCCATTTTCGGAGGAGCCGGTGGCGCTCTTTTCTTCACCAGCACCAGCACATCTGGGGGAAGGGGGGGAGGAGAGAATTGGGGGGGGAGAGGGTTGGAGCAAAAGCGCCACGGCATAATTTTCGATGTAGAGGGGTTGAGGGGTGGGGGAGGATGCTAAAGGTTGGGGAAGCATCTTTTCTCACATGACGTCGCTCCAAGGGGATGATAGGTCGTCCTCGGACGGGTTCCCAGCACCAGGCTGGGAGACCAAGCTGGACCAAACCCGCAAGCATGCACTGGGGATATTCTGCCTGCTTCCTCTCACCGGTCTTCCCTCGGGGATTGAGAAGGGCCATTATTTTATTCTTTGAAACAGCCACCTGGGCAGTCCCCGACAAATGCCCTGTTCCCGCCGGGGAGGGCTACAGTACCTCTATCCTGAACGTTCTCCTCCGAGACCGTTTTTGTGTCCGTCAGGACCTTCTCCGAAGCCACGTGGATCAATTTATGGTGAGTGATGCATTTGGGGTCCTCCAAACTCCCCGGAACGCACTGCAAGGGGAAAGAGGTATGCAGCGTCCAATACCAAACAGCAAATATGGCACAGGCTGTCTATTGTCCCTCATTCTTGTAAGCCACCTTGGGTCCTTTTCCAAGGAGAAAGACAGGGTGAAAATACTCTTAAAAATAAATAAATATCATGGTGGCAAACCTTTGATCTTCCAGATGTTTTGGACCACAACTCCCAGGATTCCGGGCCTGTATTGCCAGTGATAAAGGAGTGTGGGAGTGGTGGTCCCAAAACCTTTGGAGGGCAGAAGGTTCGCCACCACTAGACTGTCACTGAGCAGAGAAGTACACTGTCGTGTGTGAGAGCATTACTGTTGTGTGATATAGTGGGAGAGGCCCTAGCACAGCCCCAGCGTAAGACCACACAAGACGATCCAGGAGGGCCGGGTCTTGGGTCGCCCCTACATCCCCCCACCTGGCGTGGCGCTGGACTTGACCAGGGCGTACCATTCTCCGCTGTGCATTGTTGTCCCGCGCTCTGCTCCGCCGGTTCTGTCATCAGGCGAGGCGTTTTTCTATCACCAAGGGGGCCACGGGCGGCCATGTCTCCTCCCCCACCCCCACCCCCGCCAGGCAGCGCAGCCCAGCCTGCAATGGGTGCCGCCCTGGCAAAGGAGGTGGTGGTGGGGCATCGCCTGGCCAGCCAGTCGGGGGGGGGGGGACCCTGCAGTCCATAACCATAAACTCCATAAAGGGTGGCTGCTCTCTGCTCTGGGGGTGGTGGTGGGCGGTGGTCTCACATGGGGGCAGAGCCTGATGGGATGCCAGTGGGTGATGGGGCTTCGGAGTCCTTGCTGCCTCCCATGACCCGTGGGTGGGTGGGGTGGGGTGGGGTGGGGTCTCCCCCTCGCTCCACCCCCTCCCCACCACCACAGGCAGGGCTCCCTCCCTCACCTGCTCGGGGTGGGGGTGGGGTCTTTCCCTTTTCCCCTTGCCCCCTCTCTGCCCCCCTTCCCAAAGAGGGTGGCTACTTTCTGCTCTATATAAGTGGGGTGGGGCTCTCATGTGGGGGCAGAGGCTGCCGGTGGATGATGGGACTTGGTGTCCTTGCTTCCTCCCATGACCCGTGGGTGGGGTGGGGTGGGGTGGGGGGTTAGGGTTAGGGTTGGGGTGGGTTAGGGTGGGGGGGTTGTCCCCCATTCCCCCCTCCCCTCTTTCCTCCCCCCTGCGGGCGGGGCTCCCTCACGTGCTGGGGGTGGTGGGGGTGGTGTCTCCCCCCCACTTAACCCCCCTCCTCCCTTATCCAACCCCCCCCACCCCAAATTCCTCACGTGCTGGAGGCAGCGGAGCTTGAGCCGCTCGACGGCCGTGTCCTCGGGCACCTCCTCCAGCCACTCGGCGCCGTCCAGGGCGCAGATGCGGAGCCGGAGCACCTTCGCCGCGAAGATCCGCTCCTCCTGCACGAACATCGCCCCCGATGCCGACCCCCAAGCCCGCGACGCCCGAGGACCGCCAACCAACCCCACCAGCCCCTCCCTCCCGCCTTCCACCCGCAGCAGCAGCAGCAGCAGCGGCGCCGCTCCCCGGGAAGGGGTGGAGGGGGAGGAGCCTCGCCCAGGACACGCCCCCCTCTCGCCCCGCCCCGCCCCCCGGAAGTAGCGGACAGGAGAGGAGACGAGGAGGAGAGGGGAGGTGGGAGAGAGGCATGCCGGGAAATTCCTGGGCCCACAGACTTAGGAAAGGAGGAGAGGCGACTCTCGCCGCCGCCCCCAACCGCCGGTCACTTCCGGGTCCCCTGCAAGGAAAAAAGAGGGGGATTGGGGAAAAAAGGGGGGGTTGGAGGTCCTACGCCTTGCATGTTTTTTTTTTTTTTTTGCATTGCATGGGGTTGCCCTTGCACGGCATGGCATGGGGTGGGTTTTGCATGGCTTGGCCTGGCCTTGGCCTTGGGCGAGGCTGCTTTTCGCTTCTCCCCACCCCCTTAGACACATTGGAACTGCAGAAGAGCTAGGAGGGGGCGGGGGGGACCCTGGTGGTCATCCAGCTCAGCCCCTGCCAGGGAGGACCTCCAGTGGGAGTGGGTGGGAATCGAACTGCTGACCTCTGGCTCTGCAGCCGGGGGTGGTGGGGGGGGGGGAGAAAGACCGTCCAGACGGGAGCTGTCCAGCAGTTCCCCTCCTGAAATGCTCCCGCCTGCTGGCAAACGTCCATGGCTCTTTTGGGGGGCTCCTAAGAAGAACAAAGGTTGCCTTCAGAGAATTCCACCTGTCTGTCTCTCTGCCCAGTGGACTAAGGCTCCGAAAACTGTGGCTGCAAACTCGGCAGCTTGGCAGTTTGAATCCCGGGTGCTGCCACGCAGCGGAGCGAGCTCCCACTGTTAACCCCCAGCTCCTGCCAACCTAGCAGTTCGAAAGCATGTCAATGCAAGTAGATAAATAGGTGCCACCATAAAAAGGGGGAAGGTAAAACAGTGTTTCCTTGCAGCCATGCAGGCCACATGGCCATGGGCTTGCACAACACACTGGCTCTTTGGCTTGAATATGGAAATGAGCACCGCACTTAGAGTTGGACACGACTAGCATGCATGTGTGTTGAGAACCTTAACCTTTACCTTTACCTGCCCACAGTGACCTTTGGTCAGATGGTGCAGTATATCAATCAATCAATCAAATAGTCACCCTCCTGCTTCATTTTTCACTCCCGGACCCATTTCCCTCCTAGTGTTTGGTTCAGCTTTTTATGCTATACTGGTGTTCCAGTCACCTACAATTATTCGCACATCCTATTTTCACAGAATTATAAGTCTCACAGAGTGGGAAGGGGGCTCTTCCAAGGCCATCCAGACCACCCCCCTGGACAAGGCAGGAGTACAAATCATAGGATACCTGCCTGGTGGGTGTTTCAATTTCTCCAGCACTCACCACCTCTCAAGGTCTTGGGGAATCCGTTGCTGTATTGCTCCAACAGTCCATAAAAAAACTCTGTTATCATTCCTGGTTTTAATGTATTCAGCCTTACCCGATGCCCACTTCCCAACGTCCATGTTCTATCTTTTGTGACGCCTGAACGATAAAATCTAAATTGATTTAAATGACGGTTTATCTAGCGGCCCTCATGGCCCAAACTCGACTCACAGCCCGAGTTCAGTCCTGGGTAGCCAGCTCAAGACTGGCTCAGAACAAGTCCCCATAACTTACATTTCCATCCGTACGAGGCAATGTCAATAAACATTCATTATTTTTACCATCATCTTGGTGGGTGGCAGTAACATTTTTGAGTACCACTAGACCACCTAAAATCTTTCAATTCGCGCACACGCAAACACCCCTGCCCCAAATCAATGACGGTCAAAACCACAATCGAGTTTTATTTACTTTATTATTTTGTAAATGTGAATTTTACAAAGCATCCATTAATGATCATATTTTGAAATGGATTTCTTTTTCCATTATATGAAGACAGCTAGGACCTCCATTTTTCAAACTCTTGGGAGTGGGAGTGGATCATTCAAAGGCTCCCCACACTTCTATTTCATATGATACATTAAGGGTTTGATATTGTCAGGCATGGCTTTAAAATAACAGTCTTGAGCTAGATAGGAATGATACATAGATAACAAAACATCGAAGAAGTAGCTGAAACCATTACTCAGCAGCACTGAAATGTCCCCTTTAGCTCTGGAATTATTATTATTATTATTTATTATTATTATTTTAACAGTCATGAATTACAGTACTACAGAATACTTCAATACAGGTTTCTCTAAGAACAATCTTGTTCTCTTAAGACTTCTCTTCAATGCTTCAAAGGCGCAACACTGGATTTGACTCAAGTGCCGCCCAAAAGTTCAAGTTAAAAATATGTATACATTTCTGCTTAGACTATGTCTTTAGTATATTCTTTTTCTGTCTCTTAAAAATACTATTGCAAGTTTTGACGCCCCCCGCCCCCCCCCCCCCCCCCCTTCATCTCATACAATAAAGTCAAAAAAGTGCAAAAAGATAGGATGGAAGAAACTGACTGGAACATTGCGAAGTATTTCAGTCTGAGGGTTTCAGAAATACGGAGTCTGGTGGCTTTCGGGGTGACAGATCTGATAAAAGACTTCATTTGGCGAGTCCCGAAAGACAGAAATGTAGATGCGTAACCTGAGGCGTTTCTCACAGGTTAGGCGCGGTTAGGTGTTTGCCTATCAGGTAGCACTCCCCGAATGGAGAATTATGGGATATGTAGTCCCTCCCAAATCCAAACTAACCCATCGCTATTCAGAAATGCAATTAGTTTCAACTCCCCAAAACTCAGTCTCCCCCCACACACACCTTTTCCTCCCTCTCTGCCACTGAAAATTTTAGAGGTGGATAGGAGATAGAAATGTACATTCAGACCGGAGCAGATTGTGACTGGTGATACGTCCAGTGACTTTCCACAAAAACTGGCTCTCACGGCAGCCATGTGTGTGGGGGGGTGATGCCAAGGAATTATGGACAAAATTGCAAGGCGTCTGCACACGGCAGCGCTTAAACCCACTTGGGTCCTCAGGGCCGTTAAGAAAGGTTGCCCAGGTGGGAAACGGACCACCAATGGCAGACCAGCCATAACGGGCCATGTCATAAAAACGACCGGAGTGACAAGCTGCAACATCTGGACAGCCATAGCAGCACCGCCAAGAACGAACCAGAACCAGAACCAGATCTCCAGTTGGTTAACAGCCCGTGCTCAGGCTGAGATAAAAAGAGATCCGTAGGGATGATGATGATGATGAAGGGGAAAAAAGGTCACTGATAAGTTTTAAGAGGTTCAAGGACCGGCTTCTTCACCGACTCTCGGCCAAGAGGTAGCCAAGCTAAACGACACCACGAGGCAGAGAAAAGGTCAAGTGTTTTCTCCACATCACCCTCCTGCCGTCCATATCTTTTTAAAAAAGATTTCTATATAGAGTAGGGCCCCAGTATCCATGTATCTGCTGAATCACTTATCCGATGGCTGAAAATACTATTTAAAAAACAAAACAAAACCAGAAATACCTATTTATATTATTTCCAGGGTGTATTTAGCAGACCTGGGAGCTCGAGGGAGCCAGAGACCATGCCATGAATAGTGCCTCATTCATCCACCATTTTTGGCATCCACGGGGTGGTGGTGGGGGGGCTGGAACCGCTTCCCAGCAGATAACGTGGTCCCAGTGGAAACGGCTCGACAGCGCACTGCTAAAATGAAAAGGGTACTGGACAAAGAGGCTTATAAGGCCACCAAGACCAACAGGGCAGGAATCCAAATTAGAGGCACGGCGGTTCGTTCTGGTTCGTTTGGCGGCCGAACAGGTGCGTGGGGCTTCCTAACGCCCCCTCCTCCGGCGAGCATCCATTTAGAGGCGTGCCCTGGCTTTCCTTCCTGTGGGCAATGCCTCCAAGTGGGTGCCCACCAGAGGAGATGGGGCTCTGAAGCGCCAAAAGTCCTTTGGCCAAGAAACGAACCGCCACGAACCAGCGGTTCGTGCCCACCTCTCATCCAAACTGAAGCCCACCCGACGGAGAGTTTTCTCCTCGTGCTAGTGAAGATGATGGGAGCTGTCGTGTGGCTGTCAACCGCATCATCTTCCCCGAGTTGGGGAAAGGCCACCCTGAACGAGAATTTATTTTTTTCCGGCCGAAAAAAAAACAAATTTCTAAAACAAATATCTGGGTCACCGCACACCACCGTCTTGGGTGGTGGTGTTGGGGTTTTGTTTGTTTGTTTTTATTTAAGACTTACTCAAAGACCACCTCTGGAGAGATCGGCTATTAACCCTCCCCCCCCCATCATGTCCAAGATTTAAAGCCCAAAACGAAAAACCATTTTCAGCCGGAGGACAGAACGAACAGCAGCTCAAAGAACTTCAACCAGCAGAAGGTATGAACCACCACTACCACCACCCAGCTCAACGCTGTCTAATCTTTGCTGATGGATTAGATTTCGGCACCGACTCCAAATTTTGGCGTCCAAAGTGGAGCAGGGTGGAAGGGATGGAGGGTGAAAAGCCTGGTCTTGGCACACAGATAAAAGAAGGGGAGGTTCAATCTGAGGGTGGGGGGGGTGGGGAGGTTTAACCCCTGCTCCATAAGGTGGCCACCAACCAAGTTTGGTGTTGTTTTCTTTTTTTACACATTTCATCTTCTCAAAGGTGTGCAACAGGATAGACACATGTAATATTGCTAACAGTCAAGCATTAGATATAAAGGTGCAGACATCTCATAAAATATTCTGAGGTTTTCCCCACCACCGCCACCTCCACACACACACACCTTACAGTAGGTCTCTAAAGGGAAGTCTTTTTCATTTCACATTATGCATTGTGACAGTCAGAACGCAGTTTCCCAAACACGCAATACGTCACTCTTGTTCCTGTAAACGAAGGAAGGGAGACGAGGTGGGGGTGGGGTAGAGAAGGGAAGTGTTCTTTCTAATCTCATTTTTTTCCCCTTTGTTTCCTAGTCCAAGGAAAACACGCGATCTAAAAAGGCTAAGGCACTCAGGGCAGCCCGATTTTTCAAGGGCTTCATTCTCGCCGTACATTCTTCGTTTCCCTAAGGGTTTTCAGTTCAAACATTCTTCTTTTGCCATTTTGGAAGGATACAATCATGAACCACAGGCTGACTTGGAAGGACAGTAGGACCCCCGTATCCACGGGATCAGTATCTGCTGATCCGCTTATTCCCCAGCCTGAAACGATTATAAAGATTGAAAGGGAGGGGGAAAGAACCTGGAAATGTATGTTTCTAATGATGAAGTTACCAGAACTGGCCACCAGAGAGCCAGAGACCATGCAATGGATAGCATTGGCTGTTAAAATAGAGTTCGCTATAATCCACGTTTTTCAGCATCCGCTGAAGTAGAGCTTAGAACCAACCCCATGCATATACGGCGGTCCTACCGTACGCCACTTAACATCCTCCACACATCCGAATGTTTTAGTGCAAAATGTTAGCCTTCATTTAGAAGACAAGGAGATTCCCCACCCCCACCAACCCCTCAATGACCCCCTCCCCTGGACAGTTTCAAGCTTATGTACAGTTCCTTCTCTCCCTCTCTTTCTACATATAAAGTAAAACACAAATGAAACAGGCAAACAAAAACACCAAACCCAAAGGAAAGTGTACATGAAATTGTGCTTGGTATAAAAATATGTTCTAATTGTGCAACATAACATTCTCTTCAGATTCTCTCCTAAGCCGTTCAAGTATTTATTTATTTGTGTGTGTGTGTGTGTGTGTGTGTGTGTTTGCCCTGCTCGTTCAATGCACGAGACTCTGACGAGAGGGTGTAGTTTGGGTACATTGCTGCTTTCGGTAGGTTATTTCATTTGGGGGGAAAGCACCCAAAAAAAAAATCCACTACAATAGATCCCCCACACCTGCAGGTTCCATATCCGCTGATTCTCTTACCCACAGTGTGAAAATTAAAAATGTTACAAGAAAAATCCTAGAAATATATATTTCTTCAGGTGAAGTTGACAGATCTGGCCACTGGAGGGAGACAAAGACCATGCCATGTGTTGTGTCTGCTAATCTCTCAGCCCGCTTGGGGCGCGCTTCGGGGGGGCGTGGTCGGAGCGACCACGCACCCACCCCGGAGGTACGTGAGGCTCCGTTTCTGCAAACGGAGCCGCAGCAGAGCCACGAACTGCGGCGAGAGGTACGTGAAGTAACCGCCTAATTCCCTTGCAAGTAGAAATGCCCAGGCGGGGGGGTGGTGGATTTCCCTCTGCCTAGTGGCACATCCGGTAAAGAACACCCCCCCCCAAGTCAAGTCATTTGCCACAAACATGTCCCAAAGAAAACACCTGTCGAAAGAACACACACAACTGCTCCCGACGTTTGATGCAAATCACATCTCAGCCTGCACGCTCGCACCCACAACATGCCGGCTGCCCTTGTCACAACATAACACAAGGGATCCGTCTGGACTTTTCTCTCTGCTTTGCCTATTGGGTGGGCGGGGGTGGGCGAGGGCACACTTTGATAACACCGCCCAAAGTGCTACGGCTGTAGAAGTGAGAGGGAGAAAGCTCTTAAAATTCACAGCTACGCTTGTCCCAAATGGGGGACCCAATGGGAGCTCAACTCTGCTATGGCACAAGACAGACGCTTCCAGCGTGCTTGTTTCCAAAGGGAATTCTTAGTGGTGGTTAGTGGATATGTGACATTTGACACGGGCTAAAGTCATACCTGGCCTTAAAGACGGGCTGAATGGATCCTTTTGCCCCAGGATTATTCTGAATAAGGTTTTGTGCGTCCATCTCTCTCTCTCTCTCTCTCTCTCTCTCTCTCTCTCTCGTGCACACAAACATAGAAAAAAATCTTAGGCATTCTTCGGAAAAACTTCGGTGACCTCCCGCCTCCCACCCCTGCAGGGTGTGCCGTGAGCCGGCCATGAACGCCACGCTGCAGGAAGGCCTCGTTACGATCGGGAGGCAAGGGTTTGTCGATCAGAACATGCTGGAAAGGCTGGAGGGACACACACACCCACACACCCAGCGCCTGGAGCTCCACTGCCTGTTAAACCCGGGACCCCATGGGAAGGAAAGGAGGCGGCAGCAAGAGGAATACAGAGCAGCACTGGGAACGCAGAGGGCCGGCCAAAGAGGATGGTCATGTTGGAATGATGGAGGACTGAGAATGTGGCCATCCCTCCAATCGAGGCAGGGGTCCTAATCAGAGGAGATCTGCCAGGGGGTTGCCTAAATTTCTCTCCAAGGAGAAGACCATGGGATTTCAGCCTTCCTCTCAGAGTGAAAGTTTTCTGGCATCTTAGAGCCTCGTGGCGCAGTGGTTAAATGCCTGTACTGCAGGTAAAACTGTGCTCACGACTTGGGTTCAATCCCTGGTAGCAGGCTCAAGTTTCACTCAGCCTTCCATCCTTCCGAGGTCGGTAAAATGAGTACCCAGCTTGCTGGGGGGGGGTAATGTGTAGCCTGCACACTGTAATTAAAATTGTAAACCGCCCAGAGACTACTTGTAGTGGTATGGGGCGGTATATAAGCAGAACACTTTGCTTTTTTTGCTTTGCTTTGGGCAACCTCGCAGGCCGCCACCGGAAGCCCCGCTCCTTGTGATGACGGCATTGTCGCCGACGTCACCGGCATGCCATTGGACCCGTTCACCCTTTTGCCTGTCTAGGACGAAAACAAAAGATCCAAGCAGCCAAAGTGTGCAAAGGAGACGAAAACCTGCCGTTATGACAACAACCATGGCTTCTGGATTTCCCTTTGCCGTTTTCTCACCTTCCCTCGCACTGTCTGGTCTCCCACATCGCCCCTCTCTGAAACAAAGAAACCAGACGGCTCCCTTTTCGCTCTTGCTCCAGAAAGCAGGATAATACGGGGCAGTGAAAGATGACAGCGTGGGTGGCTGGAGATACAGTTTCACTCTTGTACAGGGAGAGTGGAAAAAAGCTACAAGTCTTCTATACTGGCCTCAGCTATAGTAGGAGCTCCTTATCCGCGGGATGAGTAGATTATTAAAAAGATTGAACGAAAAATCCTAGGAATCTATATTTCTAAAGATGAAGTTACCAGAACTGGCCCCTAGGTGGAGCCAGAGACCATGCTAGGTGTAGTGTTCACTGGGGAAAATTATATTTCCACCAAGTCATTGCAAAACCTGGCTGCTAGATGGAGCAAGAGACCATGCAACGTCTAGTGTTTGCGATTATCCAAATTTTTCAGCATTCACAGAAGGGAGGGAGGGCTGGATCCAATCCCTCACAGATATGCCCCCCCTGTGGTGTTATTTTTCGAGAGCGTGTGTCTTTTTGTTCCCCATCGGTTGCTTACAGTCGAATGAACGTGACGTTTCCTTCATAAACCTTAAAACACAAGCAGAATAAAAATCACATTTTTCTCAGGCAACAGTAGCAGTTCAGTAGGTAAATGGTTTGATCACATTTTTTGTTTGTTTTCTCTCGTATTAATAACGCATGCAAGCAGCTTTTAGTATGACATCTCCCAACAATGTCACTCACGCCCAACGTGACCCTCGCCGGTTTTCATAAAGTCCCTCCGTAGGCGCCCTCCGAGCGTCGCCCGGGCGTCTCCGGTCGGCTGCTGCTGGAGCCGGGCCCTGGTTCGAAAGGCGGCGCAGGAGGAGAGCTCGGGCTCTCGGACGCCAAGGCTTCAGGGCCAGACGACTCCTGGATGACAGAGCTGGCTCCTTCAGCCCCGTCGCTTGGGTCAAACAACGGCCCGGCCCCGTTGCCGGGATCGGCGGAAGCCGGGTTAGTTCTCAGGGCCACGATCGTTCCCGGGTCGCCCCTCCTTTCCGCGTAGAGGCGCTGCTCAAACATTTGAGCGGCCGAGGCTTGGAATTCGGGGTCCAGCGGGATGCTGTTGGGGGCCGAGCCCATGACGGAGCGGTAGACCTCCATGCCTTCGGGCAACATGGACTTAATCTTCGGGAGCCATCGCTTGCGGACACGCCGGGCGTTGGTGCACATGTCGGCCGCGATGACGTTCATCTCGCTCTCCTTGAAGCTTGGAGCAAAATTCTGGCAATATACTGTGGGAGATAGAGAGGCTGTTCAGCACCGTCTGGGGTGGTGTGTGTGTGTGTGTGTGTGTGTGTGTGTGTGTGTGTGTGTGTGTGGCACCGAGCCCCTGATTTTCAGAAAGAAACCAGGATGCAAATGAAGAAGAGTGACTCGGACCGGCTGAACAACAGCTAAAAGGCTTAACCTGAACACCAAAGCGTCAATTTCCAGACTCTGGAACTCCCTGCCACTGGATGCTGGGCTGCCCCCCCCCCCTTTGCTGTCCTTCCTCAAGCAAGCAAAGAGTTTTCCCTTCAGGCAAGCTTCCCCAGCTGCCTGATTTCAGGGTTTTCATTGGCTTGCTGTGATTTCCCTGCTTTGAAAATGTTTCTAATATGGCTTATTTACTGGTGTCAGAGTAGCATTTGTTTGATCCTTTTTAGCATTTGTATACCGGCTGTCTTTCGCTTTAAATATTGTCTTTTAAGGCTGCCTCTTTACACTCAGCGTCCTTTGCTTTATACTTTAAAGGATATAAACCACTGTTGTAGACTCCTTTTTCTCCGCTTTAAATACTGTCTTTCAAGGGGGGGGGGAGAGGATATACTTTAAATAAAGGAGACTTCTGTTTTAATTTCACCCGGAGTTTTTAAGTTTCAACCTTTGTAGCATGCTGGTGTTCTGAAAAGACTACACAACATAGCCCTGATTTTGAAATGCAGAGCTATTTTTTTTAAAAAAAAGATTAAATAAAATCAATGGTGGTTCTCTTTTTATTTTCTTAAAAAGGAAGCAAAACAATTCACTAGCTGCCTTATGCTCTTCTGTGCTTGATCAAATAGGAGGTTTTTTCCTCCGTCTACTTACATTTCACAGCATTAAGGACCCGGCTGTCCAGGGGTTTCCGGCTCGGATCGCTGGTCGAAGACCGGATGCCCGTCCCACAGCTGTTGGCCAAGGTGTTCCTGTTCCAGGAGGAAAGAGAGGAGTCATGGGAAATACCGAAATATTCACAGACACCCAAGGGCCCCCGAGAGGCTTATTTCGGAAAGAAGGCCGGGAAGCAGATTTCGCCGAGAAAACCAAAGGTCCAGAGGGAGCACCATTTTCAACCATTACGGAAAAGGTATAAAAGAAAACTCTTTTAATGTAGAACCCTTATGTCCACAGGGGACAGGCTCCAACCCTCTCCCTGGATAGGCTAAAAAAAAGTAGATTATAGCAAGCAAAGCAACGCCAAAGCAAAAAGTGTTCTGCTTACAGACCGCCGCATTCCACTTCAAGTAGTCTCTGGGCAGTATACAATTTAATTACAGTATGCAGGCTACACATTGCCACCCCCCAAGCAAGCTGGGTACTCATTTTACCAACCTCAGAAGGATGGGAAGGCTGAGTCAACCATGAGCCGGCTGCTACCTGGGATTGAACCCCAGGTCGTGAGCACAGTTTTACCCGCAGTACAGGCATTTCACCGCTGCGCCACGAGGCTCTGAGGCTCACAACACTATACATTGCATGGTCTCTGCTTCTCTTTTGTGTCCGGTTATGGTCACTTCATCATTAACATTTTTTCTTTCTTTCCCGCCATCCACACTTTACCCCCTCCTAGAAGCCTCATTGCTGGGCCTGTATGCGAAGCCAGGGCACTAAGATGTTTTAAAGTTGTTCAAGTTGTTTCGCTATTTGTTTTATTATGTTGTTATTATCCCTTATTGTGTCTTAGTTGCTTTGCCAACTTTTGTAAGCCGCCCAGAGTTCCCACGGGAAGATGGGCAGGGTATAAATCTAATAAATAAATAAATAAATAAATAAATAAATAAATAAATAAATAAATAAATAAATAAATAAGAGTGACCTTGCTGACAGATGGGTGGTTATAAAAATCCAATAAATAAATAAATAAATAAATAAATAAATAAATAAATAAATAAATAAATAAATAAAGTAATAAAGTAATAAAGTAATAAAGTAATAAAGTAATAAATAAATAAATAATATTTATTTATTTATTTATTTATTTATTTATTTATTTATTTATTTATTTATTTGGAGATTTTTTTTCTTGCAACATTTTTAATATTTTCAGAGGGTAGAAATGTGAATTAAGGGGACAAAGGGGCCCCTCTGTGCTTATTGGTGACCCAGCGAGTAGAGGTGCTTCTTCTCGTACCTGTCAAAGAAGGTTGCCAGGAGACGCCGCAGGAGGACTTTGTGTTTCACACCCGCACACAAGTGGCAATTCATCAGCTGCCCGCGGGTGATGTAAACCCCGGAGCCTATGGGAGAACAAGAGAAGAACGGGGAGACCGAGAAGTCACGCCCGGGCACCCCACATCGGAGGGGAAGTCCCTGCAATTCCCTCGGGCAATCTTGAGTCCGACCAACTCCAAAAAACTTCCATCAAAGGGGTCAGAAAGGAAGGAAGACGGTGGTTTACGAACCCAGCTTTTCATGGTCTGAAGCCCACGGCTCTTACCTGCAACGAGTTCAAGTTTTTCTCCAGGATCTCCTTCCGAGTAGAGTTTCGGATGGCACCGGTATCCGATTTGGCTGATGAGGCTGGCCGGGAGGGCAACCAGGTCGCGCCGAATGAGGACGCACGAACGGCTCTCCAAGGGGCACTGCTCCGGCTTCTCCGGCGGACCTTGGGAGAGACAGCAAGGAAGGGAAGCCTTGAAGCCGCCCGAACGGAGTTACCCGGCGTGGTGTTCGTCTGTGGAACTCCCTGCCACAGGAGGTGGTGACGGCATCTGGCCTGGATGCCTTTAAAATGGGATTGGACAGATTCCTGGAGGGAAAAGTCCATCCCAGGTGACAAACCATGATGGGGATGTGTCATCGCCAGGCTTAAAACCTGGGTACTTCAAGGGCCAGATGCAGGGGAGTAGCATCAGGAGACAGAGATCTAGTCTCGTGTGCTCCAAAACGCATCTGGTGGGGCCCCTGTGAGATCCAGGAAGCTGGACTAGATGGGCCTTTGGCCTGATCCAGCATGGCTCTCTTCTCATGTTCTTAAGTTCTTAAGCCCTCCCTCCAGACCCCTGGAGAGGAGCTGGCCAGTGGGCTGGTTTACCTGCGTAGCTGCCGGTGGATTTGATGTACATTTGCCCGTACTGGTCTTCCGCCATGGTGTCGTAAGCTTCGTCGTCTTCCTCATCCTCTTCGTTGTGGTAGGAGGTGGGGCTGTCGGTGGTTGGGAGGCTGCTGGCGCCGGGGCTGGTCCTCTCCCCCTGGGAATACTGAGGCTGCGGGAGGCTCGGGACGAGGGTGGCCAGGCTGGGGACGCCGTAGTAGGACAGCCGGGACAACTTGATGGGGGTCACGCCGGCGGCGGCAGTGGCCCCCGCGGCCTCCCGGAGGCTGCCCTCCACGGACCGCTTGGCCGGCGGGGCCTCCAGGTTCTCGTGCTTGACCCGGGTGAGGAGCGGGATGGGCAGGGAAGGGGACACGGCGTAGGGGACGGAGGCCGGCTGCAGGAGGTTGCTGGGGCTCTGCGGCTCAGAGCCGGGGTCTTCGGCCATGGCCGTCTGGGAGTCGCAGTGCGGGGAGCTGACTTTGAACATCAGGTCCGTCCCTTTCTCGACGATGTGCTGGATCTGGAGGAAGCCGGCCGTGTACATCACCACCAGCTGCTCGCTGGCGGCCATGGTCAGCTTCCCGGTGTAGCAGAAGGAGAGGATTTGCTGGAAGCAGGCGGGGGGCACCGAGCCCGGAAGCTCGAAGGCGCTCTTGCTGTTCCCGCTGAAGAGGTCCCGGAAGTAGAGGCTGCTGGCGGCCAGGACGGCCCGGTGGGCCTTGAACGC
>JAHTLZ010000311.1:548304-600913 GCA_023846285.1 Phrynocephalus versicolor | reverse complement strand
CACACACACACCTCTTGCACACAAATACAGAGAGACCATCAAGACCTTCCCTGGCTCAAGAGGAGAAACCGCCTCCCGTTCCTTAATGACGGGGCAGAATGATCTAAGGATGCAAAGAGGAACAGGCATGTTCATGCACACGTGGGCACACACGCATAGACACAGATGTATCCCGTTTTCTGCCCCATGCAGCAGACTTTTTAATAAATGTGAGGGCCAGATGGACCTTGAAGGAGCATGATCAAAAAGAACGAACTTTTAGAGAACCAGCAAACAAGCGCTGAAGATCAGGGGGCGTTTCGTTTCAGGGACCCGCAAACGGTTGCCTCGCCGGTGGGCACTCTCAACACCGGTCAGCCATTCAGCCAGGATGGGAGTTGTAGTCCAAAAAGCGACTGCAGAACCAAGAGGTTTGGAGCAGATTGTTCTCACAAAGAGAGAGGAGAAGCAAACAGAGCCAGGCAATGGGGAAGGAAAGCTGGCCGCCCAAGCCAACGAAATATACACTAGGACCCCCATATCCACTGATTCATTATCCACTGATTCAGTTATCCACGGTAGGCAGAGGGGGGGGAAATTAAATAATTCAGCAGTCACAAAGCAAGCTATTATCACCAACAGCAGCTGTAAAGCAAGCTACTGTTACAAACAGCAGCCATAAAGCAAGCTACTGTCTCAAAACACCAGTCACAAAGCAAGCTACTATCAGGAAACAGCAGTTTGGGGGTGGGTGGGCAGGAGTTCTATCTTATCCACGGTTTTCATTATCCACGGGAAGGCCTGGAACCAATCCCCAGTGGGATACTGGGGTCCTACTGTAGACTCCGAGAACCACGGAACTGAAAGGGTGTTGCGTCCAAGCTCCTGCTCAAGAAAAGGGATTCCAGCCAAAGCAGAACGGACGGTTGTTCAGTTTTCTCTGTCATTGGAGCCCTCACCCCCTCCTGAGGTCATGCATCCCATTGCTGTGCTGCTCTAACAGTTAAGAAGTTTCCCCCAATATCCAGCAGAAACCTGGATTCCTGTCGCCAGAGCCCCTTATTGCAGGAGAAAAGGCGCCTGAGGGGGGGATATGATTGAGACGTACAAAATAATGCAAGGCATGAGTCAAGTGGATAGAGGGATGCTCTTCTCCCTCTCACAAAATACCAGAACTAAGGGACATCCACTCAAATTGTGGGCTGGGAGAGTAAGAACAGACAAAAGAAAATATTTTTTCACCCAGCGCGTTGTTAGTCTGTGGAACTCCCTGCCACAGGAGGTGGTGATGGCATCTGGCCTGGATGCCTTCAGAAGGGGATTGGACAGATTCCTGGAGGAAAAAGTCCATTACAGGTGACAAACCATGATGGAGATGTGTAATCTCCAGCATTAAAACTGGGGTGCTTCAAGGGCCAGATGCAGGGGAGTGGTATCAGAAAACAGAGATCTAGTCTCGTGCACTCCCAGATGAATTTGGTGGGGCCACTGTGAGATACGGGAAGCTGGACTAGATGGGCCTTTGGCCTGATCCAGCAGGGCTCTTCTTCTTATGAGAGAGGCTACAAGGAGCGAGATGTCATCTACAGAGAGTTCTGTGCTAGCCAGTTGAAAGCATCTTTCGGCGATGCTAACGGGGCATCCAAGGCAAGTGAGCTATTTAAGGAGTGATTTTATCTATTGCATTTCCCTAGCAAGTTTCCCTGGCTGAGCAGAGGGAGGGGAGTCCAACCTTCTTCTCCGGGGTCCTCGTCCGTCGCTCTGTCCCCGACACCACCCTGGGACTCAAACGTATTTGCCGCCGTTTGGATGCCGCTAGAGGGCAGCAAAAGACAGTGGATGTTTTTAGATGACTTTCAGGTGGATAGTCAGGCATTGCCGTTTGGACTGGGATTAGTGGTACTGTTTGTGCTGTTCTGATTTTAGTTTTCCACCTCTTCTTTGCTCGTTGTTCTTAGCTTTAATCTTAAGGACGGAAAAGGATCTCTCTTCCCGACCTTTGCTCTTCTAAGCCTTTAATGTTTCTTCGTAACGGTGGTGGCTTTGTGGTCACTAACTTTTGTCCTTCGGTGCTGCACTCTGCCTAGGGTCCTCCCCCGAGGAGAAAGGCGAGGTAAAAACACTTTAAATGCAGAAATGCAATAAACAGTATTGGTAGCTTGCAAATGGGCACCTCTTACAAACAGAAGGCTTTTCACGGTCATGCCTTAGATCAGGAAACAATGCAAACCCTCGTGTCGTTTGTTCTCAGAGAAGGGGTTCAAATGCAGGATGTACTTAGGGGGGCAACGGCCGACCATTAAAATAGGGTGCTCGAGAAACTGACAAAATTAGGCCTTCTTATAAGCAAATGTTGCATGCCTCGTCCCTACGCTCTAAGAAGGGGTCCACCCCCCCCCCCCAAAAAAAAATAAAACCCTGCTGAAGACAGTAACCAACAACACCAAGGAGATTCTGGTGACCTTTCGGGGGTCTCCATGACAACATCAAGTCCCATTTGGGTTTTGTTTGCAGAAGCAAAAGTGGAAGCAAAGAGAAGAGCCCCCTCTGAGAGGAGGGGGTGGCAGGAGGCTTCAAAAGCAGAACTAAATGGAATGGGGGGAATCCCCCATGTAGAAAAGGCGGCAGATGACACGGCCAAACAGTTTTGATGGGAGCCCTCTCCCCACCTCTTCCGTTTGTTCTTACTCCTGCCTTGCAGCAAATCCGGCCTCGGGAGCCTTCGAAGGGACCACGGAATGGCATCATCTGAGTCGGAAGGGGGCCTCCGAGGCCATCAAGTCCACCCACCCACCCACCCCGCTCAAGTCAGGCATCCAAGTCCAAAGCAGATCGGACAGGAGGTGGTCAAATGTTCTCTTGGAGACCTCCAGAGCTGGAGTGCTCATGTCCCTTTGAGGCCATTCATTCCATTGTTGTGCTCCTCTAACAGTCAGGAAGTTTTTCCCCTGATCTTTGGCCTAAAATATTTGGTCCTCCCTGTTGCTCCAGCCCTTTTATGACGTGTCCTCCACTTGGGGGAGATCGAGAACGGATCCTGTCCCTCCTTTGTGTGACTCCGTTCGGGGCCTTTCGAGGGCGCCCTCCTATCGCCCCTCCGTCGCCTTTTCCTGAGGCTTAGGAAAAATAGTAACGGCAAGGTTCCTTTCTTTCATGGAAATAACACGGGGAAAGGATTAAAACACCAAGAATGGTCAAGAACAGCCCCGGGGGTTCGTGGCAACGAATTAACGCGTTTGAAAAACAAGAGCGATTTTTTAAAAAATGGGTACTCACGGATAATATTCAAGAGGTAGCCTTTTCTGAGAAAATACCGATCAACCAGGTGGTGGAGGTCATCTTTTCGCCCTGAAAAATCCCAGAAAGTCATGTTAGTCCAAGAGAAGACGGTTCAAAAAGTGCAACGCAGTATGGCCACAGTATCCAACACGGGATCGGTTCAACCTCCACCCCACCGCCACGGATGTTGAAAAACGGGGCAATATTTAAAGCTACACACACAGCATAGTTTCTGGCTCCTTTGTGTGGCCAGGTCCGGCAACTTCATCTTTAGAAATATAGATTTCTAGGAGCTAGCAGGATTTTTGGATTTCTAGAAGCTAGCAGGATTAGATCACTAGATTCTGGACTAAGTCTCCTTGGGTCTTAGTGGGGTGTTCAGTAGGAGGCCCCATATCTGCAGGGGGGCAGTTTTAGGCCCCCAGTGGATGCCGAAAAATGTGGATTATAGAGAACAGCATATGTCAACAGAAGAGGTTGCCATAACCACAGGCAGATGCTGGTTTTTCTATGGGTTGCAAGCAGCGCGATGCAGAATTATGTGGACCCTGCCTACAACTGCTTTTGTCATCAACCAAGAGTTGAACAGAAGAAAGGTTCCAATAACAAAGAAATAATACTAGAACACTTCATTGGTGGGTTTTTTAAAAAAGCATCTGATTTTTTTTTTGATGAGGCGCATAATCTACATGAATAAATAAAAAGGTAGGCTGACCCAGAAAACAACACTCCTCAGTTTTCTCATTCTTCAGAAAAAACATTTTCCCCCTCAACTGCAAACTTCAGTTGTCGACGAGTGATCAAACTGAACCACAAGCAAATGAGGCAGTGGCTTCCCGGGAGAGGATGAGAATTATGGGAAACCCTTCTCCATTTTTGTGATTTTGACCTCACCGACAGGCACCTTCCTACATACTCAAGGGATCCCAGAGGTGTGCAACATCATAGAGGTTTGGAAGATGAAAGAACAAATCACTTTTCCATGCCCTAAAACTCTCAGAACAACTGGAAGGCTAAGGCAGCTGAGTCTAAAGGTACAAGAAACACAAAAACCAAATACTTCGGGTTGGAATGAGTAGAAAATCACTATGACGCCCCATAGGCACAGTTCCATTTACCTGCAGTCTGAAAATATAAGTATTAAGACCAAAAAAAAAAAAATCACCAACCCTAGAAATATGTATTTTCATGAAGTATTTACCAGAACTGGACATTAGAGGGCGCCAGAGACCATGTTATGTATTCTTCTTGTTGAAGAATACATGGTCTCTCGCTCCTCCTAGTGGCCAGTTTGGGTAATACATGATGAAAATACACATTTCTGAACGTTTTCCATTTTGTATGCTAGCGTTTGCTGTTATCGCAGTTTACGGCGCTCACAGGGGAACAAAAAATTCATTTAGGGATCTATACTTAGGCCCCAGTGCTTATGAGGAACGGGGATTATGCGCAGGGTTCTGCTGTAGGCTGTTGCACCAACACTGCCTTGTTTTGACTGAATATGAACAGGCAAAACTTTGGGGAAAGCGATTAAGTCTTCAGTGGTCAAAGACCATTCGGTTTGAGACAGCCAGGCCCTGGGTTCGAATCCTTCCAAATCTAAACCGTGCCTCCCGTGGCCCCAGGGATAAACAATGAATGCAACTACTGATGAGATATCCTTTTCAGGTAGAAATGTTCCTGCAGAAATAAAAGCCGTATGGCTGAAAAATATGTCACCTAGCTTCTGCTAAGTCATAACAATCCTGTGCTTACTACTCTAAGCATCTACTATTTCCCCCCTCTTTTCCTTTAACAATGTACATTTTCAGAAGCAGACAAACCCTTGGCCCGTGACTCACAATTCCTGGCAAACGAGCAATTGTGAGTGACACACTGAGCTATGCCTTGAAGGAAGCTGAGAAACATATTTTGCAAATGATCTCACTGGAAAGAGAGAGATAGAGAGAGAAACCAGGCATAGTGCTCCCTCATGCAACGGAAAGGCCCAGAGATGGTCAAAAGCCATGTTACTTTGGGAGATCTAGACTCCGTTTAGCAGGTTTATGAAAAGCGCCTTGTTGGTGCATGGCCGTGGTTCATTTTCACTCCATCCCATGGAGCAAAAATCCATGAACGCAGGGATGGTCAAAAGGAAATCCAGAGGCCCCCACCCCACCCACCCAGCAAACTCACCCAAACAGAAATGTTGTGCCCGTAATTCGGACAACAACTCGGCTGCGCAAGGAGGAGCACTCACGAGACCCAATTAGTGGTGGCACACACTTCTTTCTATATAGCTTCTTGCGATACCCAGAGATTAAAAAGGCCACAGAAATCAAATGCACTGAGGGAGAGAGAAGGAAGAATACTGCTGGCTGGACAACTCAGGGGTTTAGAACATAAGAACCTAAGAAGAGCCATCATGCTGGGTCAGGCCAAAGGCCCATCTGGTCCAGCTTCCTGTATCTCACAGTGGCCCCACCAGATGCATCTGGGAGTGCATCAGACTAGATCTCTGTCTTCTGATACCACTCCCCTGCATCTGGTCCCTGAAGCACCCCAGTTTTAATGCTGGAGATTACACATCTCCATCATGGTTTGTCACCTGTAATGGACTTTTTCCTTCAGGAATGAATCTGTCCAATCCCCTTTTGAAGGCATCCAGGCCAGATGCCATCACCACCTCCTGTGGCAGGAAGTTCCACAGACTAACAACGCGCTGGGTGAAAAAAAATACTTTCTTTTGTCTGTTCTTACTCTCCCAGCCCTCAATTTGAGTGTGTGTGTCCTAGTTCTGGTATTTTGTGAGAGGGAGAAGAGCATCCCTCTATCCACTTTACTCATGCCCTGCATTATTTTGGGTTGCAAAGCCAGAGGTGAAAGAGAGGTCTTTTATTAAACCAAGAGCTTTGTTTCTACATGTGGGCCCGTCTGGTGTATTTTGCAGCCAGGACAGGGCAGGAGTGACCTTCCAAGTGTTGTTGAACGATCATTTTCTATCATTCCTAGCCAGTAGGCCAAGAATGAGGCATCATGGAAGATGTAGACCCAAAACATCTTCTCAGCTAGCTTTCCCCATTCCCTGGAATATTTCAATCCTTGCATAAATAAATAAATAAATAAATAAATAAATAAATAAATAAATAAATAAATAAATAAATAAATAAATAAATAAATAAATAAGAAGAATCAAATTATCATGGAGTTGGAACTGGACACAGGACGCAAAACGTGAGGCGGAACCAGTGCTGAACGGAGGGGGTGAAGTGGGCTAGCACCTCATACACACCTGGCACCCAAAGACATAAGCTCCATGAATAAATAAACCACCGCCATCGCTTTGACAGGCAAAGGAAAGCAATGCATTCCATTCTGTTTACCAAATTCAGAGTCGAGGGCTCTTAAATATTTCAGCGAGCAAAGGTAAAGGCGGATAGCAGCTCATCCATTACTCAGGGCACCAGGCAAAACACTTGGCCGGGAGCCGGGGCATCCATCCTCCGCTCAACATTGCAAAAAAAAAAAAAAAAAGCCTCCTAGAAAGGAGGAAAAACACACGGGCCTTCCGATTACCAAGCAGCATGTAAGGGATACGTCATTTTTAAGTGCTTCTGTGCCGTGCTGCAGCTGCAGATATGCTCACGTACCCGAGACCAGGGTGTACTCCAGACAGTTCTGTTTCTTAACTGAAACTCAGTTATTTGGGGAAGTCCTTGGGGCGGGAGGGGGGAGGGAGCACCGAATAACCACCACCGTTATCCTTTAGGAGGGGACCCTAAAGATCATCAAGTCCAGCCCTCATAAGAACATAACATAAAAACATAAGAACCTAAGAAGAGCCCTGCTGAATCAGGCCAAAGGCCCATCTAGTCCAGCTTCCTGTATCTCACAGCGGCCCCACCAGATGCGTTTGGGAGCGCATGAGACTAAATATCTGTCTCCTGATACCACTCCCCTGCATCTGGCCCTTCGAGTACCCCGGTTTTAAGCCTGGAGATTACACATCTCCCTCATGGTTTGTCACCTATGATGGACTTTTCCCTCCAGGAATGGGCCCTCTGGCTGCCCAGCCACAGATACTTAAACCACTGACTTATCCATGCATATTCAAAAAAAGAATGTTGAGGGACAACGGCGGGCCGGGAGGAACACAAACACGATTTCGACACACCCAACAGGGTACAACAACCGCAGAGATACATCAGGAAGTATATTCTCAGTCCACTGTCCCCTGATCTTCACCCAGTCCATAATTGATTTTTCTTTGCACCTTCCAATGTCCCAGCTGGAGAGAAGCAGGCGGATGGCAAAACAGCATTCTGCAAAGGACGGTGAGCTCCTTTTGCAAGGCCAGGCTGTGGCAGGAACCTTTCCCCCCTTATCCGCAGCCCCCATATCCGCTGATTGAGCTTGAGACTAATACCATTCCCCCGAGTGGGTTTCCCCTGGCCCCTCATCCTATCCATGGCACCCCACTGGGAACTGACCCTATACCTTCCTGAGGAACTGAACTGGATTCTCCTGGATGGAAACCTTGCAAGGTTTTTTGAAAGGCCACAAAGAGGCAGAAAGAGAACTAAGGATGTGTTTCCACGCTGCTGCCGCCCCCCTTCCCATCCTGCCTGTCAGGAACAAGCTCAACAAAATACCTATTATGCGGAACACAATGAGGTCTTTCAAGAAAGAGGAAGGGGGGGGGGAGAGAGAGAAGAATTCCTGGAGGAAAAAAACACACACACAACAACTCAGCCACCAGGAGTAATTCAAGCAAATGCACACACATCACCCACAAGGAAGAAACTGTATTTAAACTTTCTCCTCCCATGCCCTACTTGCTTTCCAATTTTTTTTTGGGGGGGGGGAGGCCAAAAAGTGGATGAGTGCAAGGAAAGGAGGGGGTTCCTGGCCCCACTGTGCAGGGTCGCAACCCACAACTAATGGGGCTGGGTGTGTGTGTGGGGGGGGGGAGTCCAATAAGAGTCCAACCCCCTGCTGAAGGCAGGGATACTGACCGAAGCGGATCAGAAGGAAACCGGTCCAGTTTTAACACAAGGAGGGAAGTCCATCATCCTACCAAGACCTAAAGCTCAACTCCCCCCCCCCACACCCCAATGATAAGGTTTTCCCTACAACTTTTCTCTTTTCCTCCGACTTTTCCTTTACCACCTTGGCTGCTTTTTTGCAACAGGCCTGCAGCATGGGTTGCGTTGTCCATTTCATTTTCACTGAGTTTTTTGTTTCTTTGTTTCTGGAGCAGGGCCGGGCCCAAGTCACAGCACAAAACTACTAACAATAATTCAAGTTGCCACTTTTCCAGCGCAATTGTAACAACAGGGAAACTGACACCATAAAAAAAAAATAACTTCTCAGGAGTTCCAAACAAACGCGGAAAGAGACAACATGTTTCCAAATGATACAGAGAGGTTTTAAAATAGGGCCGGGACTGTTGGAATTGTTTTAACCCCACCAGGTTTGTAAATATCCTTACCCTCTATTTTTTTTGGGGGGGGGGAGGTGAGGCTCAGAAAGGTTTGTCTTTTTAATGGTGGAAGCTGCCTGGGGGGGTGTTCCATTGGCGGAGAGAGGTAGGGGAGGAATGCAATAAATAAATAAATAAATAAATAAATAAATAAATAAATAAATAAATAAATAAATAAATAGGCAAGCAAGCAAGCAAGCGGTCTCAGGAGACGTCGAAAGAAGGAAAAAAGGGGCCAAGGTGCTGTTTTCCCCACCTCCCTGCCAGGTAGCAGCATCTTTGCTCTGGTGCCGGAGAAGGGAAGCGCTGGGCCTGGGCTGGGATGCATCGGACGACTCGCACAGAGGGCAGGCAGGCCTAGTGGTGAGAGCCGCCGGCGAGGCCTCTGGAGGCGTCGGGTTCGAATCCCGGGCCGGGCCGTAGAAACTAAACTCACCCTGGGGGTGCAGGGGCCGGGCAAACCCCCTAAACATCCCCCCTCCTAGGGTTGTTCTCCCTGGGTGCCGAGGTAAGGAGAGGACGGTGGGTGGTGGGGGGTCGCCCCTTAAGCCCCTTTGCGCCCCCCAACCCCTATTGCGCCAAAGAGGCCCGGCCGGGAAAAGGGACTTTTGCAACGGCCCGGCGTCCCTCCTGCATCTCAAGGGAAGGGGGCGGGCGGAGGTGGTGGTGGGGAGTTCTCTCCCCCCTCTCCCCCCCTCCACCAAAATCCCCTGGAAGTGTGTGTGTGGGGGGGGGAGGCAGGCATTGGGGATTGGGGGGGGGTCCCCTTGTGGCTAGTTTAGGGGGAAGAAGGGGAGCCCCCGCCCCGCGATGCTTTGGAGGGGGGGAGGCCGTGGGGAAGCGTGGGAGGGGGGCGCTCCCCCAGGAAAGAGGGGCGACCCCGGGGAGGGGGGGCAAAGGAGACCCCCCTCCTCTCCAAAGCAAGGTGTGGGGGGGGGGGGGGGGGGGGGGGGGGAGGGGAAAGGGAGACCCCCCCTTCCACCTTAGGGGGGTTACCTCTGCAAGCTGGCCGGCTGCCCCCCTCCTTCCCGGGCCGGCGATCCCTCCTGCTTGGCTTTGCCCGGCGGCTCCTCCCGGGCGGCGGCGGCGGCGGCGGGCAGGAAGTGATTAGGGCGGAGGAGGAGGAGGAAGAAGCAGCAAGGCGGGGGGGGGCAGCCCCTGGGGGCTCGGGCAGAAGGGAGGGCCGGGGGGGGGGTTGGCGTCCCTGCATGGCCTGGCCTCGGGCAGCAGGGAAGGGTCTCCCTCGCCCCCACCCCACCCCACCCCGGGCAGAGTTTCCTCCCCTCCAGGCGGGGATTCGTCCCCTTCCAACACCCCCCCCCGTCCATGCAATGTCTCTCCCCCCCGCCCTACTATCCAGGAACCCTCCTCCCATACCTATGATTCTTTTGCACAGGGGGGTTTCCCTGCCCCCCACCCCTTTTTGGGTAACTCTTGCAGCCACCCAGGTACAGAAGGTTTGAAAGGCGGGGTTTGAAGAGGGGGTGGGTGGGGTGGGGTGGGGTGGGGTGGGGTGGGGAGAAGCCCAAAGGCCTTGCAAGGATGGGAAGCCCCCCCCCTCCCCACCACCCAGGACTTCTCCAGTTTGCCGCCCCTCCTAGGGGCTGGGGGGGCAGCCTTTCACTTCCCCATTCTCTTCCCCCCCAGGTTATTTGAAAGGATGGTCAACATCTGGAAGCAACATCTGGAAAGATCATGGTAGAGAGCATAATGCACGTGCGCGTGTGCGCACACACACACATTTTGAGATGTCCTCCTTGTCACAACGTGGTCAGCAGGTCAGCTTCATTGGACCAGTAGTTCCACGACCTTGGGTGACCCTGGTGCCCTTGGACTACAATTCCCAGAAATCCTGGCCAGCCCAGCTGCTGGCAAAGGCATCTGGGACTGGGGTTGTAGTCCAAGAACATCTGAGGACACCATGTTTGGGAGCCATTGCTTTGACACCCCGGGACACACACACTTTCTTACAATCTACACCAGTCCAAGCAATATATTTTTCATATTGCGATGCAGCTAACATCCCCCCCCCACTCTCTGAAAAGCACACTCGATTACAGCTCAACTGGATGTCAGTTGGGCAGGAATTGATCCCCCCCCCACTTCCATGAATATTCACATTGCATTTCAGCCAAGATTAACATTAATATTCAAAGGAGATAGGATAAAGCGTACACTCCAGTTTAATGAAGAATTGTAAATATGGATCTGATTGATGACACGACAGGAAAGATTCTGAAAGGCATCCATATTTCTAGTCTAGCGCTATTAATAGAAACAAAGGGGGGGGTGAAGGGAGTGATCGGCAGGCCATGTTACAAAAAGCAGAAATGAAATTAAAAGGGGGGGGAATTAAAAGGAAAAGCTGGACAACAATTTAAGGAAGAAAATCCACAAACTTGTGCAGAATATGTTGCCTCCTGGGGTCAAAAATGGACCTGGGTGAAAACATTTGAAGAAGCGCAACCATCTCCGTGAACATAAATTGACACTTATTGGGTCCGGAGTTATTTTGTGAAAGGGTTTTCCACTTGATTTTCCAGAAGCGAAAGAAAGGGTTAAAAGATCAATTGTCTCCACTTACTCATTGATTTGTTCAATTTATACTCTGCCTTTCTCTCCTTAGAGAGCTCAGGCAGCTTACAAGATCGCAGACTCATAGAATCATGGAGTCGGAAGGGATCGATGAGGCCATCAAGTCTAACCCCACTGCTCAATGGAGGATACAAGATACAGCAGGGCCACCATATCTGCAGGAGTAATCCCTGCAATTTTACTTATTTGCTGCCTTAAACGAACAAACAAAAAAACACACAGAGAGAAATACATGTTTCCAAGGTGTAATACCAGGACCGGCCACGAGATGGAACCAAAGACCATGCTATATAAAGGTGAGTTAAGAGAAATACACTTGTGGGGCACCATCCCTCTGAAGGAAGCAGCTTCGAAGCCACATTTGCGGGGGGGGGGGCGCGAAGGAAGGGGGAAGTTGCTGGTTTCAGAAAGGAAGACTGGACCGTGGACCACGGCTCTTTCTCTCAGCCATGCATGGGCACCAAGGAAGGCGAAAGGAAATGTTTCACTTATCCGCTGTTTCTGACATACGCAAGACAACTCCAACGCCCTGGGGATACCACGGTTGTACTGTATTTTAAAGACAAACCTTTTACTTAAGACCGATTTTTTTTAAAAAATTAAAAACGTATTTCCTATTGGAAGCTTGTGATAGGAATTCACGGTGCACAAACGGTAGTATCCAAGTTCGTGGCTTAAATAAACATAATTTTTGGAAGGTAAAAATGGTCTTTGAAGCACTCATTGGATGATGGATGGAGAGAGAGAGAGAGAGAAGGAAGGAAAGAAAGGATGGATAGGAAGGAAGGAAGGGAGAGAGGGAGAGAAAGGAAGGAAGGAAGGGATAGATAGATAGGGGGGTGGAGGGAGACACACACACACACACACAGAGAGACAGATATGTTCCCTACTAGAAGAAAACAAATTTCCATTTTAAATGTATAATTATAAGCCTTCGGATGGATGGATGGATGGATGGACGGACGGACAGCTATTCCCCCACAGACTCAGAGAATGTTACCGGAGCATCCGGCACATGTAAACAAGCCGAATGGGCCGCTTCCAAGGCTGAACGGCATTCATGAAACCAGCAACAAAGCAAGCCTCAGACTCCGGCAAAGAGCCTTTGAAAAACATCCTGGCTCCTGGCGCCGCTCCAAGGGAGCCCAACCACGGAGCCTCTCCCGCCTCTGGAGAGGCGCTGATGCACCAAACGCTGAACAAGACTTCTGTGGCGGTGCCAGCTCCCCCCCCTCCCCGGCCTCGCAGGTCATGGGCTGCCAAGGTCAGGCGGTCATCACGGTCTCAAGAAATCCACACCCGGGTGTCGAGCGCATAGAACGTCCCTCGCCTTCGGGGGGGAGGGGCAACCCGGGCCACCAAAGAGCCCCTTCGGCAGATTTCCTAAAAGAAGGTGGCAATTCATCCTCAAGGCCAGGAGACACAAGAGGCCCACCTCAAAGTTATCTGACGTCCCGAGTTGCAAGCCTGCTGGAAGCCAAGGGCCTCCCCTCCGCAACCCACCTGCCCGCTGCGTTTCCTCAAGAAGAGAGATGGGCATGAATCGGCGATTGGACCTGGTTCGTGTTTCGTCTGAACCGGATCGTTGGGCGCTTCCCCGCCCCACCTCCTCCAGCCGGCACCCGCTCAGAGGCAAGCGCCTGGAGGAGGCAATGCCAAACATATCCCATTCAGCTGCAAAATCCCAGGCCACTACCTCCACCACCACCACCCCGAGATGGAGAGAATGATAGACCACCTCTGAATACTGTGTATACAGGAGGACCGCTATATCCACAGGAAGAAAATCTGCAGTTTCGCTGATGTTCTGAAATGATTTTAAAAGATTCAAAGAAAATCCAGGAAATATATATTTCTAATGACATAGTTACCATAACTGGCCATGAGAGGGAGGTAGAGACCATGCTTAAGAAAAACAAAACCCAGAAACAGCTATTTTCACATGTATTACCAGAACCAGCCACTAGATGGAGGAAGAGACCAGACTATCAATACTTGTTATACATAACCTGGGCTCTGGCGGCCTCCAATGGACAGTTCTGGTAATGTATGTGAAATTAGGATTAGGGTTAGGGTTTTTCCGTAGCTGTAGCAAATACTGTATACGACTCCGAATCCCAAGAAAAGAACCACGTGTTTAATGGGAGCCACAGAAGACAGCAGAAAAAAGAATGGCACAGGGGGGGAATTGTACGACTGGAAGGGTCCTCCGTTGTCACCTCACCTAACGTTCCCAACCTTGTAGTTCTTGGACTACAGCTCCCAGAAGCTTCCACCCCTAGCTGTGCTGGCCAACATTTCTGGGAGTTGTAGTCCAAGAACAGCTGGGGATCCCAGCCTGGGGACCACTGAGGAACCCAGCCCTTGGCAGTGCGGAGATTTTAAGGTTCTTCTGACAGATAACCATCCCATTTCCCTTCAAAAACTCCAGCAAAGGGGATTCCACCACGTTCCGAAGCAATTCATGTCACTAGCAAGCAAGTCTTATCGGCAGGAGGCTCTTCCTAATCCTTAATCCAGGACTTCTTCTGAATCCGCATAGGGGAGAGAAAAAACCAAGCCTCCTCCATGCTCCTGCCCTAGATCTCTAAACATGGCTATTATATAACCTCTCAGCCTCCTCCCTCCCAAGCCAAGCTCACCCCTATCAATGGTTTGCTAGTATCCACTGTTTTCAGTATCCGCTGGGGGGCTGGAACCAGTCCCCCACAGACAGGGGGAACCAGCTGTGAACATAAATGAATTGATAATAGCATCCTTAAAAAAAAATACCCTGCAAAAAGCACATTCACACGTATGCACCGCACACTCGGTTCGAGTCGAGCCTGCCTCCTTGACCGGCAGGCGCCCGTTTTATTTACATATCCACAAAAACCATGAAGCACCACCCCAGGCCACCCACCAGTAGCATCGTGACGTGAATGGCGTAGATGAGGAGTTCGTTCATGAGGCTAAAGTCTACCCGCCTCCGTCCTAGCAACAGCAGGATGATCAGGAGTTTGTACTGGAAGCGGAGGAATATCCGGATGCTGAAATACTGGAGGCAGAACAAGAGCGAGAGCGCCACCCACAGGATGGAGGTAAAGAGGCTACAGCTGAAGTACAGCAAGAAACGGATGAAGCCGTACATCCACCGGGACTTCAGGTAGATGTCGAAGTTGTTGTACTTGGTGCGCACCAAGTGCGTGGTCCTGACGGGCCCGCAGGCCGAGTGCAGGCACGTGGTATGGGGCCCGTGGAAAGACCGCACCCGCCGTGGGATCGGAATGACCGGCATCAGGTGCCGCCTCCTCTGCTTTTACAGAGTCAGAGAGCTCGGTTGGCACGGCACGGGCCAGGCTGCGTCCAGGAGGAGAAGGCGGAAAGCCGTCGGCATGGCTGCCCGAGCGCACGGCGGCACGGCGAAGACGGACGGGAGCTGCAGGGAGGAAGAGGAGGAGTATTAAGACACCAGCAACCCTCACCGACGCAGAGAGGACGTTTCAGGACGCCCGGGTCGCGTCCGGGCGGCAAAGGACGACAACCTGTAAAGCCGGCACGTCGTGACTCCAAAGGCACTAAATGATGCCTCCAAGTTCCGGCTGGATACAGGAAGATCCCCGGTATCTGCGGACTCAGAAAAGGCAGGCGCCTCACCCGGCGGCACAATTACAAGATTTCTCCGAAGCCTGACCATGTTTAGAGCTTTAGCTCCCGTGGCTTCTTTTAGGGCGTTCGTCCATCTCCCACCGGGCCTCCCTCTTTCCCTGCCGCTGCCCAACCTTTCCCAGTATGGCAACCTTTCCTTGGAGATCCTTGCCCCCCCTCCCACCACCACCACCACCTCCACGTCCCTCCCCTGGCCTGGCATGCATCCCTGGCTCTTGCAACCCCCCCCCCATGGCTTCCTTGGTTGAGGGGGGGTGTTGTCACTCCATCTCCCATCAGGTCTCCCTCTTTCCCTGCTGCCTCCCATCTTAAGGGAAGGAAGGTGGTGGTGCCTGTGCAACAACCCCCCCCGAATCTTAGGGTCTCTCCCTCCTCCCCCTCCCCGTTCCTAGTCCCCCCCCGTGAGGCTTATACAGGGCAGCTGGCCCAGGACCCATCATCCCCAACCTCCCTCCCTCCCTCCCTCGGTCCTAAAGCCCGCCACTCCTAGGCTGGGGGCTCACCCGGCAGTGGCTAGTGCTAGCCATGTCTGGAGGAAGTCGGGTTGGGGGGAGAAGGGAAGGGAAGGGAAGGGAAGAGAAGGAGGGAGGTAGAAGCAGAAGCAGCCCCGACTCGCCCCCCCCCTCCTCCTGCCAGTCCTGCCCTTCCTGGGAGGCTGGCGGCGGGAAGGAGCGGCGCGGCCTCCGTGACGTCATCGCCGCGCGACCGGCTCTCCGCTCGCCTCCGCCATGTTGGGGAGGGGAAGGAAAGAGAGAGTAAAGAGAACGGAGCCGGGAAGCTGTTGCCTAGCAACGGGGCCGCGCGGCCTACCTCCTCCCTCGGGCCCCTTTCGATTCGAATTTTTATATATATATAGGGGTGGAGCTTTTATCTCGCTTTTCTCCTTTTCAACATAAAAAGGAGCCAAACGCAGCGGGTTAGCTACTCCTTTTAATTTTTTTAACGTTCTTTTCTAGTGGCCCCCGAAGTTAGTTAGTTAGTTAGTTAGTCAGTCAGTCAGTTAGTTAGTTACGTAGGTAGGTAAGTAGGTAGGTAGATAGATAGATAGATAGATAGATAGTTGGATAGTTAGCTAGTTAGTTAGTTAGTTAGCTAGCTAGTTAGTTAGTTAGTTTATTATTTGCAAAATTTATTATTAACAAAACAATTTAGCCACCCCACTATCAAGTGGTCTCTGGGCGGCAGCGGCATGCAACAAAGTATTAAAACTATAAAACAACATAATTATTGAAACTACAAAATATAATGCAATTTAAAACAATCAATACCATACAATACAAATAAATTAAAAAAAAACTGCTGCTCATGAGTCCAGCTTGAAAACGCTAATTAAAATGCTGACTGAAGAGGAAGGTTCTTGCCAAAAGCCTCGGCACATAACATATAAGTTATGCAATTTATGTGCCACCCACTACCCAAGGGTCTCTGAGCAGCCCACAATTCAAAATGAAAAGGAGCAATTGACAGAATTAAAAACAATAAAAACTAAACGTTCCTTTTTCTTGGTGGGGTTTTGCAGAGCCCCTGTGGGCTGCAGTTTGTAGATTGCCTCAGGGAGGACAAGGCCTGGGAAGGAGATTGGAAACAAAGTAAAATGAAATAAGAGAGAGTGGAAACAAAGTAGAATAAAAGAGGAAAGAGGTTGGAAACAAAGTAGAATAAAAGTGTTTGGAAACAAGAAAATAAATAGGTTAATGAAAACAATTTTATTACACCGCCCGGAGTAGCCTTTAGGCTGGATATATAAGATATATAAGTCCTATCAACAAACAAGCAAGCAAGCAAACAAGAAACAAACAAATCAATAAATGGTTTAAAAGGCAAGTTCAATAAAATAAATAGGTTAAAAGCCAAGCACAATGCAACAAATAGGTGAAAAAATCAAGTAAAATGTAATGAAGAGGTTCCATTTTTAATTTTTTTTTTACTCATGGCTCCCTTGATTTACTGGTCACTGATTGTGGCTCCCCCAATATTGCGGGCACACAATGAGTAAACAGTTCTCTGTAGCCCGGGCAGTAAAATTTTCCTCACCACACGCACAAACACAACAGGTAACTCTTTGCATGCTAACAGAAATATATCATTTCACTGTAGACATATGCATGCATTTATTTATAAAGTAAGTTAAATGAATTCCGTAATTAAATCAGTGGGTTATTTAGAAGGATTATTCAGATGTTAGGAGACTCCCCACCTTCCCCACCCATTTGAAATAAAATAAGTGTAAGTTTAAGTAATACAGAATACAACAAGAAAGTGTGAGTCTTTTGCAGAAGAAAATAAATTCTTGAGTTCCTCTTGGGAAAAATCTGGTGGGATATAAATTTCAATATAAATATAAATATAAGCAAACAAACAAAGAAAGAGATATGTCAGCATTTTGCAACACTTGGTCTAGGTGGCTTTCCCCCACCCCACCCCCTTTGTCCCTTGGCCTTGGCAGAGTGCTAATTTCACTAATGATACAGTTCCTATGATTGAAGAATGCTTGTGTTGACAGGGCAAAAGATTTGTAGCAAAACATATCATGACAGCAAGTATGACCTATTACGGACAAATAAAAGCCAGTGGAGAACGGGAGAATGTTTAATGGTCTGTTGGAGAAGAAAGCAGAGGCATATATTTGTCACTTGTTGCCATATAAATAGTAACTTATACTTCTTTCAAAACTTTTAATGAATTGCATTCACCCCTAAAGATTTATAGTTCTGGGCAAAGAACTCTAAATATTATTTTCTACATACTTGTCATGTCCCTATTAGAATTGGGATTTGGTGGGGGGGGTTTAGTTCTGCAGAAGATGTGGTATTTGAAATAAATTATAAATGCATGCATTTTTTAAAAAGTTTATTTTGGTCATAAGCATTTGATGTGGAGGCCCCTCGTCAGTGCAGAATTTAAAGTTAAATTATGCAAAGCCAAAACACCAATGGTATCATATTTAATCCAAGAGACATAAAATTGTCAAGTCCAGATAAATTCTCTCAATTAAATCACTGCAGATACTGATTGCATATACTAATTTAATCAACAGTGAGATATCTTGGATCCTCAGGAATGATGAATTACTATAAGTTTCTGAACTGAAGGGCAGCAGTGACGCATGGCGGGAAACAACAGTAAAAGAAAACGGCCCCTTAGTGGTTCTTGGTGTGTGAGAGAGAAAGACTGGTAAGTAGCAAAGATTGTTTTTCTTTAAAAAAAAAAGATCTAAACTTTCTGGCTGGCTGGAATATTCAAAATTATTCTGCTTAGGAAGCCTGCCACAGAGTCTGACCCAAGATTTCCTATAGTTAAACCTTCATTTTAAAAAATGTTTATTGCCTAACATTTATATCACCTCTGTTTTCTATTTTGCACACACAACAGGCAATCATTTCCAAGCTCTCCGCACAACAGAGTTTTAAAAAGCAGTCCCTGTGTTGCTGTTTAAAATACTTTGCAACCTAAGCTCCGCTTAAATGGATATTTTACTATCGATCACATGTGTGCGAAACATAACACAAAACCAGTAATATTTCAGTGTATTTGCTCTCCGAAAGAGCTGTTTCTGCAGCCTCTTGTTTTGGAACAGTATCCACCCCAAAATCCGTTGACCTTGTCCGTAATCTTGATATCGGCTGACAGGGTGCAGAGGGTGGCTTAATAAGCGACAACTCTTTGTGAGACATTCTAAGCCACACCACCAGACATGAAAACTGAAAAGGCCCCCTTCCAGTCTGAGTCTGGTGCCACCATGATAAAACTTGCTTGAATCATCCAGAATCAGAAGCCAGCATATTCCTGCATTTGTTTGTAGTCCAGTAAAGCAAACTACCTTTTCTGGGTTGTTTACAAGCATCGCAGCACTGCCTGTCTCCTGGCTGTTTTTATTTTTCACACCATTGTTCTCCGAAAGGTTGGATTCTCCTGACTATAAAGTGCTTTTTAAAAGGAAATTTGTGGCCAGATGTAATTCTCAGGATCATCCATTGGGGGGTAGACTTGGCTCATTCAAGTGCAAACTTGATGTCATTCATTTATCTGACTTTCCTTCATTTATCATTAAACTTTTTAAATGCCCTAACAGCCGTTTGAACCAAAATACTTGATTGGTTGGAGGGGGGGGGGTTGCAATCACGCAAGGAGAGATATAAACACAAAGTTATAAGTGTTTATAAACACAACGTCTGTGCAGTCATGTATGGTAGATTCATACAAAGACACCGTAGCCCATCATTCAGGGAAAGCTTGCCGGAAGAGTCAAATGGCCACTCTTTCATTGGGCCTTCAGCCACACCAGTCTGAATGTTATTTTTTAACAAGCACAGCATTTTGTAGGGGCATTCTTTTTAAAAATCATAACTCTTGTCTTTGATTCTTCCTTGTGCTGCGTTAAAGGAAAGGGGAAACAGATAGGTTCAAATGGGTTTGAATTCTCTGATAACGGGATATGCCTGGGGCCGCATGGAGCACTTGGAGGATAGCAAAACATAAACCAGGGGCCTACTGTAAAATGTGTGAGTTTCTGTGTGTGTTCTGTGCGGTTAAGTCAGAACTGACTGATAGCAACTCTAACAGGGCTTGTAAGGGAAGTGTGCTCTTTAAGGGGTGGCTTGACCAGTTCCCACTCCCCTAGTGAGGTCCCCTGGCTGTGCGGAGATTCGACCCCTCTTCTCCAGAGTCCTGGTCGGCCACTCTACCCTTCAGGGAATTCTGGATAGTTAAAATAAATGAATAATCTACATGCATAGCAGAGGACATTTGGAAGGTGTGGCCATGGAAAAGGCTGGCTTGCGCCCTCATAAATGCGTCAGTCTTCACACGACACTACAAGACACTCTCTGCACCAGTCGCCCTGTCTTTTGTTGTCTGCAGTTTGTCGACACCAAGACATTTACACACACACACACACACACACACACACACACACACACACACACTGCATTGGCCTGGTCCTCCCACATGCTAAATGAGAAAGAGTTTTCATCTGACAGAACTCCAGCGGTAGATTAAATCAATTACCAGGCCTAATAAAACTCTGAAAGCTTTTAATTAAACTTTTAATTAAAGCCAAAAGAGCTGGTGCTCTCTTGATATTCAGCAACAAACTCCCTCCTCTCTCCTGTGGGTTAATGTGACATTTATTTATTTATTTATTTATTTATTTAAACTATTTTATCTATTTATTTAATATTAAGCCCCCCGCCCCAAATCTGGCCAAAGCTATCCTGGATGGTTGACATGGTCCCTGGGCCTTTTCAGGAGAGGTAGTCAAGAAACGGAGAGCTTAATATTTATTTAATATTTATTTTGTAAGGCAGAAAGATCATTCTGAAGAAGAAATTAAGTCAATCTGCATGCATGTTATCAAGGTGCTATTGAAACCGAAAGGAAGAAAGATGTCCCCCCCCCCCTACTTTTATCTAATTATCCTGGCTAGGTCAGCTATGAAGGTGACAAATACAGACCGATCCCCAAGTCGTGGCGGACAGCCTGATTGAAACAGGTCCCAATAACCATCGCCATCCAGAAATGTCTAGTGCTGCTGTATAATCAGCTTAGTCAAGTCTTGCCAGAGTTGAACGCTGGGCAGAAAACAACAGAATTAAATTTAACAGGGAGAAGTAGGAGAGGGGAAAAACACACCTAAATGCACAGATACAAGATAGGGGATGCACGGCTCAGTAATAGTACAAGCGAGGAGGGTCTTTCACATTGGTAGAGATCAGAAAAGCTGACTATGAGCCAGCAGGGCTATGCGGCTGCAGAAGAGGCCAGTGCGATCTTAGGATGCATTAAGAAAAGCATCGTCTCCAAGTACGGCCCCAGGAGGAGGAAAAGACTGAATGAACAGGGCCTGTTTATTTTGTTTATTTATTTATTGGATTGTTATACCGCCCATCTGGCAGCGAGGTCACTCTGGGCGGTTTAGGCCCTGGAAAGGAAGACTGAGAGGGGAGATCTTGGGAAATCAGCAGGGAGGGAAGGGTGCGTATTTGGGCCGTAGGTTGTCACGCCCTGACTGTTGTGTGTTGTTTTCTGGAAAAATAATATCAGAGCATTAAGAGGAGTATTAAGAGTATTCATTGTGTGTGTGTGTGTGTGTGTGTGTGTGTGTGTGTACGGTATATATATAAATAGCCTTTTGAAATGGAGACATCTGTTCTTGAGTGGCCTCGGTATCTCTCTGTCCTTTGTTTAGGCTTGTTTGAAGGACAATATGCCAGGAGCATGCTTGGTTTCTTAAGAAGATCAAGAATTCTTTATGTAACCCATTTTTCCTTAACACTAAGTCTCTTAGGATTACAGGCTTCTGAAACATCTGTGGGAGTTTGGGGACCAGGCATATGGCCAGAGCTGCCGATAACCAACCCCGAATATTATTATTAACCTTCTAAATAAGGCATTAAAACAAACAAACACGCACTCGAACACTCGCGTGCGCGTGCGTGCACACACACACACACACACACACACACACACACACCAGTACCACCAACAGTATCCTAGAACCATGTCGGTGCGGTTTCAGGTGCCGCCTTTCAAGAGAGAGCTGCTTCTAATGGCGGGCTCGCTGGAGTCTGTTTTGGTCCTCAGCCTGTGTCCCGAAACTCCACATCTCACTCAACTCCCTCCTTGGAAAAAGCCACAGAGGCAGATCAGTCCAGCTGCCTCCCCCATCTCCGAGGCCATTAGCATAATTACAAGAGGTCAAGACGTACGCGCTGGCATGTCAATTTTCATTTGGGGGAAACGACGACGGCGCTTTAAGAACCTCCAGGCCTCTGCACCTTCCCAAGCAGAATTTGCCCATTATTGTTCCCTCGGGAACTGCCATTTCCCCGTGGATTCTAAGTGCCAATAGCTTTGGGAACAGAATAATATTATTAGCAAAGGTCACGGCCACTTTGCTTCCAGGGCGGCCTGGCCTGTTTGGCAGCCGTTTACTGCGTCTGCCGCCTTCCGAACATTTATCATCGGCGATTGGGCGTGGATGGATTTATTGACAAGGCCCCAAGCATCCATCTTGCACCAGTTTCCATTCCGGTTTGTAGGGAGATGCCTTGATCCGCGCACGGAAGGTGGCTTAAGATTGCCTTACCTGTGCTTGGAGAAACAAGCTGACATCAGCTGTTCATGTGCTGGTTTGATCTTTTTAAAATGATAACTAGTGGGATTATTTTAATGCACTGTGTTTCAGTCATTTGCGGCGTGTAATCCTGTTTAAATGCTTATAATTTCATTATGATTTAATTTTCCCAGTTCCAAAAAGGTGGCATGTAAAAATACATATACAACTAGGGATCCCGTTTTCCTTTTTCTGAGTTTCCCAAAAGCTTCTGGTTGGCTGCTGTAGAAGCAGGCTCAAGTCTTTTGGGGTGAGCCAGTAGAGTTCTCCCATCCTGACATGGGTCACACTGCCTCCTTACCTGCAACCTGTGGGAACTCTTTGGGAGATGGCAACTTCCAGAGAAGAGCTGACTTCAGTGCTGCCCACCCGAAGCATGGGTTATCTATTTCAAAGAACAGTTATACTGTACAGGAGTTTAATTCCAGGAAAGGTACACAGAACGGCAGCAGAGCCAACCCCTCTGCTGGGTTTTCCTTTGTCATTATAACCCACGGTCCACAGGGTGTTTAATTAAGTAGTTTAATTACACTCTGGCAGTTTTAATTATCTTTTGGGATTACAGAATCAGCTTAGAACGCAACAGATTTCACGGAGGGAATGATAACTGTGGCACCAGAGAGATAAAAGGCTACTCCGTACACACACACAAACACGGGTGCAGAGGTAGAGGCTGAACCTTGCGACAAACCCGGATGACCGTTCTGCGCCCACATTTATTCGGGCGACACAATCATGTCCTACGCACGACACCAAGGGTGCTTTTATATCTCCCTCTTCAAGTCCAAGCAGATCAGGAAGGTAGCTGTCCAGTTTTCTCCCCAATGCTTCCAGCACTGAAGCACTCAGCACCGCCCGGGGTTATTGGTTCCATTGTCATACTGCTCTAACAGCTAAGAAGTACCCCTCCCGTCCTGAAATTCAACCTGCCTTCCTGTCACTTGAGCCCAGTTTTGGTGTCCTTCACTCTAGGATGATGGAGGACAAATCCTTCCCCTCCTCTGCAGGCCAGCCTTTCAAGTCTTTGGAAAGCGCTGTCCTTTTCCCCCCCTGCCCGGTCGTTCCAATCTTTCTCCACGGGTCTTGGTATTCCAGGGCTTCTTCGTAGCGAACAAGGAGTGCCGAGAGAAAAAAGGAGGGCCCTTCGCTCCTCTCCCCAGACACAAACGCCAGGGAACGACGCCCGGGCAGCTCTTCTCTGTTCACTCTGTCGTCTGCTTTTTAATAATGTAAATATGTAAATACTGCAGCCGGGCCATTAATCCTCTCCCTCTCACCCTGCTAGCACTCTATGGGACATTCGTAATGAGATTTTATAAATATGCAAGTGTAAAGCAATCCAGCCTTAATCTGACTCGTGCTGATAAATGGCAGCCCTTGGGCCCCCGGTGGCTCCGAAGGAGGTCTATCTAATACACGTGGCCTCCCTTGACGGCTGTTTTCGTGGAAGGGTGCAAAGCCTGAGCCACGATAATCCCCAGTGAGTTTTTTGTTTGTTTCTTCCAAGCCTGCTCAAGTTAAGTCAAGACCAACCTTCTCCCCTTGGTGTGTGGTCTAAGGTTCCCCCCAGGGCCGGCCCTGCCCTTAGGCATAGGGTGGCAGCCAGTAACCTCTCGCGAAAGAGACACTAGGAGGGTGTCTTTCCCCCGGCAACATAGGGAACAAAAGCTATGTGCCACCTCACACATACACCTCCTGTGGTGGAAGATGTTGTCCCATAGGCAATGGAAACGCAATATTACCACATAGGCTGTCACATTTTGGGAGTACTTATAAACTTCCTCCTTTTGTACCGCCGCTCCCTAGGTTCCCAGGGATTAAAGGGATTGCATTGGAGCCTTGGAAGCTTTGAGAGATAAGTCAGAAACGTTTAGTACCTGCAGCATCCCTACTGCTTTTGACATCACCGACCTTATGCAGTGTAAGTTACGACAACAGGATTACAGCCACCAGGTTACGGCTTTACTTTGTTCACTTGTAACTAATCTTACCTTTCATGTCAAATCAGAAAAATACATTATAACAAGGTTTTACTAATTAGTAATTATTTCAAACTAAGCATTTATTTATTTATTTATTTATTTAAGGAGTGCATGACGAAGGCACCTGTTCAGGATTAATAATACTTTCCTCCACCACCACCACCGCCACCGGTCTTTTCTAAAGGCGTGCTGTTTTTGTTCTGTCCCTTTTGTATCTATAAAAAAATGCTGCCTGCCAACTGTTAGAGACAGACCTGTTGTTCCTACTCTTTATAAAAAATTAATGCAGGGATCTCTTTAAAAAAATGAATGGCACGAGAAACAGAGAGAGGAGGCAGATCCTCGGGTTACTTATCAACCTGGGCATTTTCAGGTTAAATAAGCAAACGCCTGAAGTTCCCATCATTCGTACGGGACTTTGTTGCCTGCTAGCGAAAAAACCCCAAAGCTTGTCGTCTCCTCATAGCTGGCGTATGTTTCAAGATGGCCAAACCTGGTGTGAGGCAGAGATACATTCTTCCCTTTGTATAATCCTCCCCTCTTCTGAATATCCTTTTAAGGCATTGGCCCCGTGGAAGACCGATAAAAAAGGCCAAAAAAAGTCTCTTCGTAGGTACGTTTAGGAGTGTTGCATCTCCTGTCCGAAAGATGGTCCTCTGCTCCTTAAGCTAGCCTGCGGCCTTCAGGGTTGGTGGAAACGGTCGCCTCTTCATTTCTTGGGACGCTCTGGTTCCTCTCTGGAAGATTCAGCTCGCATTACCTTTTTCACGCCATCTGCTTAGCACGGGCAAAACCTCGTGCATTATTCACCAGCGTTGAGTAGCCCCGTCCTCTTTGGCGACGGGGAGCTATTCAGGAGGACGCGACCTGTGGAGCGGAGATCTGATGACTCAGTAATGGGACACCCTTCCCGGCTGGCTCCTTCTCTGTTGTCCTTTCACCCTCCTTCTCCTCTTTGTCCCCCAAATTGGGGGGTGGGCGGGCTAAAAAAGGGATGGCGTTGGCCATGGCCTTGAGCATCTTCACGTGAACAGGTGGAGCATATCATCTGCCTGGAGTTTTGGAACGGAGAGAAGACAGCAAACGTGCTTTCCCTTTCCCTCTTGATTGGTAGCAAAACAACAGCAACAAATCCTCTTTTATAATAACAATGATTGTGACCCGTGGAAATAGCAGAGCCCATCAATGCACAAGAGGAGAAGTCAGGACATTGTCCCTTCACAGCCAGCCATATTCAGGTTAAAGGGCTGTATTGGCAGTTTGCGAAAAATTAGCGGGTTTTGACTCGCCGTTTGGGCCCTCGGTCTCTAAGAGGTTCTCCATCACTGTCCTGTAGGCTTCGCATATGAGTCCCAAGATAATGTTGAAAAAGTTAAGCATCTTTGAGTCTTTCCCTTTTTGTCCTTAGAAGGTAACCTTGAAAGAGTGCGTGTACACACCTATATGTCCAGGAATATCATGTCCTTGGAGGTGACCATGCCTGTCAACATTTGTGCATTAAACTGGGCATCAAAATATGAAAGAAGTGGATAGGAGGGTAACTGTGACGTTGAGACATTGAAAAGTGTGGCTTGGTTGTAGGTCATTATTTACTCTACAACATTCCAAACCATTAACTAGTTCTGAGGCTGAGCTAGCCAACTGTTTGGAATGAGATATAGTAAATAATAGCACAATCAAATCTGTCAGCTTGCACTTTTGTAGTTTCAATGCTTTTATATTACAGATAATGAGATTTCTAAGAATTTAGAGGCGTAAAGCTTTTTGATGCTTCTTTGGATTAAACAAAACCTCAAATCAATGAGGTGTCTGTTTCGACAATTTTGTGGGGCTCTGAATAACCGAGAAAAGAGACAAAACTTTCCCTAATTATTCCATCTATGGATAAAGCTTCATTTCAACATGTATTTCAGACTTTTATTCATGGTTCAACAGCCCTTCTTGTTCCCAATCAAGGATGCACAGATTGTCAAAATTAAGGGATGTGTGTTAAAGGCTGCATAAGAGAAAATGGAAGCAATCAGGAGCAGAAAAAATTGTTTTTGGGTGTGACACGTGGGGAGAACAAGGGGCGATGGGAGGATTGAAGCCCACAAAAACAGCCTTGAAGAGGTGCTATATTTTACACACCCCTGAGATAAGGAACTGGGAATTTGTTGTCAACTTCGATATGATACAACAATATGAAAAACTGAGAATTATACTGGCAATATATTTTTTTAAAAAATGCCATACTCATGGATTCAGACACAAGAACCATACAGTTCTTTTTTAATTTGTTCCAATTAATCATGTAAGAAATAATTTAATAATTTAATAATTGTTTAGTATATTATATCACAAAATAATTGATCCAGTTTGTACTGTTGTGCGTTAGAAGATGCGTGCAGTTTTAAAAGTCGATTCACAGACAGATTCACAAAATATTTTCCACAGCAAAAAAAAAAAAAAAAAAGCCACATGGAATGTTTTTCTATTCCCACCCACCCCTCCGAAGGAAAACTCTCTCTAGGTCTGTTTGTCTTGGCCGACAGATTAAGGAATTAAGGTTCAACTAAACTCTTCTCAAGGACTTAAAAAACGAACCATCTGGGGGAGAAATCTAGGACAGATTACACTTAACCTGATTTCTAAGGCAAAACATTAAGATGAGAACAGCTACTGGAATTAAGATGATGCAGATGGTGCTGACTCAATATGTATTTTTTGAATAAGAATCCCTCTCCACGCTTTTAATGAGAATAAAGCTTTAGGGGGCTGAATATCCAAAGCCGTATCTTAACCTGTTGTATCAAAAAGGCATCGGGTCTACCGAAAAGTTTATCTCACCGTTTTCTGCAAGACCGAAAGGTGAATTCCCTGTGGGTTGATCTCAGGGCTAAGCACGACCTTCCCCTTTTAAGTAAGAGCTCTGTTTATTAAAGATAGTAGAAGCCATGGTTGCCACTCATTTAGAGAGGTCAGGACAGGAGTCATCTTTAGAGAACCAAGAAGGAAGTGACATCAACCCCGCTAGGCATCCCAGCCCAAAGTTGAAGCCTGTTCAGCCCAGGTCGAGTAGATAAATATGGTCTCAGAAACTGAGAACAGCTTATAACAGAGCTCTCCGGCTGCCATGTTTACGGCCCCATCTTCCAGCTCCTTGCCTCCTCTTGTGATGTTCGATTGAATTGACCCGGCTTGGGAAGATAGTGATTTCTTGGCCGGGGGTGGGGGTGGGGGGTCAGCTTTTACATCTTCCCACCTCCCCGCATTGCTTTACATTCACTAGCAAGCCTTGTAAGAAGGCACTGCAGAATCAGGATGCTGGATTTTATGTAGGGTGAGGATTAGATTCAGATGCGGCTTTTGATTCAGAGCTTTCCCCTGTTGGGTGTGGGGGGAACCCTGGCAGAAAGACAGAGACAAAGAATCCGATTGTAATTAAGACAAAAATGTGACTTTTCTTTTACTCTTAATTGCATCCTTCTTTTACAGCGGTTTCATGAAAGTCATAAAAGTGCCTGAGGAACAGCTGTGAAAAAGCAGGGACCCCCTTGTACCAACTACCACAAAATCAAGGAGAAATTATTTTCCAGATTAGAGGGTTCCCCACCCCCCACCCCCACCCACCTTTTTGGTGGCACCAAACCATTCCCCATTTTTCACAGCAGACAAAAACATTTTCTGGGGGAATCAATATCGCGGTGCCAAGTCGGCTCTTTTGAACCCACCATCCATCATATTTCTCCCCTCGCAATCTGGCAGTGTCTGGATGTTTTATATTTCCGATGGATTATTTCGTCGAGAACCACGAGGAGTCCTTTTCTTCCTATTGAAATGAGGAAGTTGCGGGGCTGCCCCGTCGGGTCACAGACCATTAGGCAGTGGAGCCAAGGAGGCCTCCCCATTTAGACGTCCATAATGGCAGCCCCGTTAGCCAGCTCATCGGTCAGAGAGATCCTGCCATCCATCATTACTCCCCTGATCAATATGCAGCGTCGGTATTGCGCGTTCCAGATGGGAAGATGTTAAAATGAAGTTGTCAGTGGCCCAGAGGAATAAAAAGGGGGGGGGGAGGCCAGCATGCACCCATGCACGTGTGTGCATGCGTGGCCCTGGGATGGGTCCCGACCGAGGAGGAAAACCAGTATTTCAGCAACAAGTTGAGAGATTTATTTGGGTGCCCCCAATGCGCTGCTGAAGGTGAACCATCCTTCAACGAGGCAGCCCTGTTTAAAACACCCCTAGTCCCCTTGATTGGTCTGTCAAGGTGATTTGTGAGCGGCCCATTCATGGCAATGAGCGAGGTCGGCGCCCGCCCGCTGTGGGCACCCCGCGTTCCAAACAGAATCACCGCAAACACGTCGGAGAAATGAACAAACCCACCCGTTTAAGGGAGGGGACGACGGGAGCCGTGGGTTGCTTCTGCACCGGGAAGCGTCGTCGTCGTCGTCGTCCCGTGTGATTCTGCAAAAAGCCCTTGGTGCTTTGATTTACCAGCTTTAATGAGGAAAGGAGCAGGTACATCGATCAGGATGAGAACTGGATTAGAATTACCGCGGCTGACAGCTTTCATTGAATCTCAAGGGCAGAACCGTGTGGCGGTGGTGGTGGTGCAGTTAAGCACCATCAGGGCAAAGATGCTCCTCCAAAAGGCTCCCCGGATTGCCGAAGAGGTGTTCAGATTTTCCCAGCTGTCTGCCCCATGCATCTTGGGACCTTAAGGCAATAAAATCTGGAGGAACGGCGTCCGTCCGTTGGTGGAAACATTTTAGGAGCAGGAAATGCCCCTGCCCTCTGACCTGGAACCCTGAGTGGCTGCAAGCTGTTGGCCTACTCGTGTGAAGCCCCAAATGAAGACCATCAAAGGGGGCAACCTGATCTTGACCGGATTTAAAAGCGACTGAAGACGCACTTCAAACTAGGCTTCCTCCACGTGCTAATGCCATTCTGCCAAAGTGGGCGCCTTTACTCTTCAAGGGCCCGTTTGCATCAGATGCGGAGGAGGCCAAACCGACATGTTCTGGTTATGGCACAGACATGGCTGATGCGAGTTGATTTTTGGAAGAGGATACGGTGGAGGAAACAGTATTGTCTCCCTAAGGCATCTGGAACCCAAAACGGACACAACGCTGGTGTTACAAACCGGCACGCAGATGCTTTTCATGAAGGTCACACTTTGATTCCTTTTTAGTGCATGTTGCCTTCCTAGATCCCGTCTGCACATCACACGTACTGAGTTTATGCGAGGGGAGTGATGGTGTCTAGAAACCTTGCTTCCTTGCTTGTCCCCTTTGAGAGCTGGGTCTCATACCTACAGGGTGTTATCTAGCAGGGGTTCGTTCATACATGCAGGATTTGGACAGGAGACTTCTGCCCTGGCACGAGCCCATTTAGTTATAGAACACAGCTTGAGGTCTAGCTATTCTTGGATCCGTTGTCTAGGTGTGGCAGGATCCGCGCTCTGAGACAAACCCAACGATGCTATTCTTCTTTTTTTTTTTTTTTTTTTGCAGCCACTATAGATTTCATTCCAGAGATGTTGGCCTTTCAGCTGTCCTCAATAGATCCCCAGCGGCCGAGCGGTATTGATTTTTCACCCAGGACGTTGCAGACGGAATAACACCGTGATAAATAGCCGAGGATTGATTTGCACTTAATTGACAATTTGGTGAACCCTGTTTTAAGAGGCCCAAGGGTTAGCTTTAGGAATGAACATTCATGGGTAATATATAGCCTGATCAATAAGTCTTGGCCTAACATCCCTTGGCCTCCGGTGTGAAGCCAACAGAGCTGTCAGCTTTCAATCTTGGAGAATGAGCGCATGGGTTGGCAGTGCAGGGGGGCTACAGCTCCGTTTTGGCAAGAGGGGGCAGCAGAGGCTTGGCAAACCAAGGGTGTTGGTAGATCTTTGACCGCAGGTGATCGGCCAAGAGAACATCAGGGAATTCTTATAGAAGAATCTACCTGTGCCCATCAATTGATCGAAAGGGGACATCCGCGGCCTCTAAAAATAGCAAAGAGCTACCCTTCAAACTCTGGTGCGGGGAAGTCGTTTCATGCCACATCTGGCTACAGATGGTTAATCTGAACAATTTCTGCAGCATTCCACTCCCCCCACCCCACCCCACCCCCACCTTTCTTTCTCTATAGTTATGATTTAGAAGCTTTCCATGGTAATCCTCGCGGTAAATATAATATTTTTAAAATTTGTCTAATCCGATGTTTGAAAGATAAGATTGACTGGCCAACGTCGGGATCTACAAGAGGAATTATCATATTGTTCCGGAGAGAATGAAATGCAATTTGTTGGGAGCACCAGAATTCGCAGGGAGCAGCTTAATGTCCTTTAATAAAGAGGAAAGCAATGGAATAGCACCTATAGGGCCTGCCTATATCCCATCAACATTTTCTATATGGTAAGGGAATGGCTCTTCACATTTGTCATCCCAGTGGTCTGCCATTCCTACTTAGGCTGCGAACAGGAAGATCGTGAAGTTTAGAAAGGAAAGACGGGCCTTCTTGATGCCATCGTTTGACTTCCTTAAATGCAACTTGGGCTCCTCTCAGTGATTTGGGGGCTCTCCGTAGACCAGGCTGTTTGTCCACCCACCCCGCCTTGCAGGAGATGTACAGGCCTGCTTTCAAAACTGCCGGGTGCTCTTCATATTTATTGAAGATCAGGCATCATTGAGCAAAGGAGGACCTAATCTGGGCAAGTTCCGCCCTTGCTATGTTTAATAATACTTCCAAGTCCATTCAGGCTTACATTGACTCTTTCTGGCATTTCCAGTGCACAGTATTATCACGGTACTAGCCTCCCTCTATGTAGCACTGGTGTGGCCTCCTCTCTAGCCCTGTGTCCAGTTCTGGATGGCATCCTTCCAAAAGAGTGCTGAGGAACTAGAGCAATTTCAGAGGAGGGCATCCTGGATGGCCAGGGGAGTGGTCAGGGAGCCCTCAGAGGAAAGACTAAAATAACTGGGCATATTTCGCCTTGGAAAAAAAAGATGGAAGGGAGATGGAATAGCATTTTTCAAAGACTTGAGAACTAGTCCTACAGAGGTAGGGCAGGACCTGTTGTCCATCACCAAGGAGTGCAGGACACACAACAAAGGGCTCCAGGGAGAGGAAGCTAGATTTCGGCAGAATATCAGGAAACACTTCTCAAGTGTTAGAGCAATGCGACAACGGAAGCCATCCCTTTGGGAGGTGGTGAGCACTCCATCGTTGGAGGCCTTCAAGAGGAAGTTGGACAGCCATCTGTCAGAAGTGTTTGGATCCGGTTCCTGGCTTTGAGCAGGGTGTCGGACTCTGGGATTCTATGACCCTCCCTTTGCCACGTGTATCACAGACAAAAAGAGGATCGCCCACCTCTCAAAAGTTTTCCGTGGGTTGGATTCAATCTGACCCTCTATAGAATTATGGAAAATTTAATCCTGTTTAGGAAAACATAACCCATCCTACCCCTCGGGTGTGTTTAGCTGCTCTTCTCTGAATATGACTTAAGGAGCAACCCTCTGCCCGTCATAAAACTTACTGATGCTTCAATGCGATGCAACTTCCGTCCCATACAGCATTTTATCATGTCCATTATAAATGCTAAAGCTCTGCTTTGAAAGCTCCCAATTGTGTCGTTTTATGTAATTAAAAGATGAAGGAGTTGTACGCTGCTTTCTATCTCCCCATTCATCTCTCCATCCACCCAGAAGGGCGCTGGTTGGTATTTACATAAAATTTGAATCAGGAAAGGGGGCTCATGCATGTATGCATCGGTTAATGTTTTTATACTTTATTAGAGTGCTGGCAAGATTTCCCCTGTTTACTTGGTCAATCATATTCTGGGATTATAAATCAAAAAGTCATTTGATTTGTTGTTTGTTTGTGGCCCATAAATTAAGTAATTCTTGATGAAAAAGCTGACTAGAGTCAATCTCATTTAGATGAAAATGGCTTGACAAAATCTGTAGCAAAACATGAAGTTATTATGTCAATAAGTATTTCTCTTTTAAATATATATATATATATCCCCTCGGTTTGATGCTGAATGTTGTAGACCGAAGAAGCCAGAAAGCAAACCAGTAAGAAAAGAAAAATTTCTCATTTGATCAGTATTAGAAGGGAATACAGAGAGACACGGTCATATCAGTGATACCGTTTTGCTGATAAGACTGACTCACTGGAGAGAGGAAAAAATGAGTTGAGTTTGAGTCCAGTTGTTGGTGTGAATGAAGTCCGACTCAAGGGCCAGTCTCACAACTTCCCACCCCTTTGCTTATGAGCCTTCCAAACTCTGCCATAGAAACAAACCTGTGGGATGGAACTAATCAAACTTTTATTTCTTTCAAATTGTCATTTATCCATTTTGCTTATGGGTGTGAGTTTTCCATAGTATAAAAGCAGCCAAATGGAAGATGCAGTTAAATGATTTTTTTTCCTTCCTACTGCAGTTGATGAAGGGCTAGTGGGAGTCTAGCTGTGAATGTGTCTCCAAGATTAGAATTGTGTCATCTTTCGAAAGCATGGCGTGCTTTTGCTCCAGCGATTAAAGCGTGCCATTTCCATACCCTTTGGAATAATTCTTCATAAATCTCGCCTTTAATTTGTTTAAGTAAGAAGAATCTGCTGTACCATTTTGTTCTCTATTTCCCCCCCTTCACATGACCAGAGTGAGAAAACTAATAGGGCAGCGTAAAAATTTCGCTCCAATGGGTTTCGGTGCGCCTATCTGTCTGATACAGCAAACCAATCATTTTAACGTATCCCAATCAATAAGATGCGAGTTCTGTTTGTCAAATTAAAGAGCCATGTTTCATAGAATTTAGTCAATAGAAACCCTTCCATTGGCAGCTTAGGAAGGCATTGTCATCATTGCCTTTTCTCCCTTAAGGATGCTTGGAAAAATAGTTTGGGAGGGGGGGGGACTAGTTATGCTCCGAACGAGACATCATTGTGGTTCTTTGCAGTGTGCGACAAGAATGCTGTTATTCAGACACAATGAAGGCTGGCGTGTGTCTCATTATAATCAGACGGTCTCCGTTTCATATTCCCCAGGCTGGAATTTGTGATGTAACGTTCACCACAGGTGCTTTGTATTCCATCTGAACATGGTTCTGCTTTTTGCGAGACAGCAGGACACAGCTCCAAAGAGGAGAATAGTTTCACTGCCCTCAGAGTCCACCCCTACAACCACTGTAATTTCATGTCCCTATATAGTACTATACACGTTCAATGAGTTACTTGTAATAAGATTTCCCAGGCTTTGAACGCGGAGACTCTAAATATATATACGTGTATCATGTATTCTAATATTAAAATAGCAGCAGCCCCATAAATTACACATCATTCACTCTGCATTGACTTTCCCGTCTCTCTCCTTTGCAAGGAGCCCTGTTGGACACCCTCCGTGCGAATATCAGTCTATCCGATTGAGATCAGTCTCTTCGATCGAGATTCATAAGCTATTTGAGGGTCAAAGACTAAGGCACGGTGAACCTGAACTCCTGCCGGCCCCAATGTGATCAATACTTAGTAGATTTGATTATTGACTGGTATCCCAGCCGCACCGTTCAGCCCTAGAGCGCATAGATCACCAGCAAGGGGGTAGAGGTTGAAGGTGCCACGATCGCATCAAAGGTTAATCACACTTAACTCTGTATTTCTTTTCCGTGGAATCGGCTGCAAATCTTCTCGGTGATTATAGGAGCCGCTACATAGAGAACAAAGGTGCGATCCTACCTTTAATTAATGCCTAATGTTCTAATGAGAGAAAGCACCAATAGCTGGGGAAAAGAACTCAAGAGGGTTAGAAGCTTGGCCTCTTTCGTATGGAAGCATGATGGTTTCCATTAGAGATGGGCACGAATAAAAAAAATGGCATTTCATTTGTCGTTTGTCGTTTGTAGGGTCCATTTCATTTCGTTTCCGTTTTTCGTGAATTTTTTGCAAAAAAATTGTTTTCGTTTTCGTTCGTTTCGTTACCATTTCATTACCATTTATTTCAATTTTTTGTGATTTTTTTTTAGGATTTTAAGCAATTCACTCATATTGCAGTAACGGAAATGAAACGCACGACAAAATTTCCGGTGTTTCTGTTTGTTTTGTTTCATTTTAGAGACAAAATTCGTTTGTCATCTCATTACGTAACGAAATGAAAAAACAAAAAACGGAAATGAAAAATTGTTCGTTTCGTGCCCATCTCTAGTTTCCATTTATTTCCTTGCAAGGAGAAATTGGACCGCCATCCGTCCGATGTGCTTTGATTCCGGTTCCGGCCTTGAGCAAGGCGTTGGACTGGATGGTCTTAGGGGCCTCTTTCCACTCCATCATCTTAGCCGTCTCTGAAACGGGTCGTCCAGCCCAGAACCGACCTCTTGCCAAGGGAGTGGCAACCATTCAGGCCATCCAGCGCCATCCAGGTGTTCCGGTGGTTGGGTGGAGAAGCCTGCCAAGGGATGACTTGGCTGTCAACTCTTGTGCATCTCCGTCCTTTGGGTGTCCTTGTGAGGAAGGCTTAATTAGCATAAATGAAACATTTTCAGCTCACCGCGCCAGTCCGATATATTACAGTCTCATATATTTCCTCACAGAACCACAGGTCTTTATTGTGATAACGCTGAGGTCACTGACAGGTAATCTATTCAATTTGTTAAGTTACCGAGGAGATAAATAATTTGGGTGTTCATTGAACTGTGAACCCTTACCTTTTCCCCTGATAGACGGGCAGGTCCCTCTAATCTTGCCATCTCGGCAGCAGTAATTCCATTAGGGTTATAAGTGCAGCTGTACCTATGCGAGAACCTCAAATACAATTTCTTTATGGAGAAGCACAATAGGAATATTAAACTTTAAGCCGAGGGAGGATATACTTTAGTGGGTATTATTTCTTATAGACATAAAACCTTTGTAATAGCAGATGATAAAGAATTAGGAAATTCCATAAACACAGCATATCTATTTTTTTTTAAAAAAAGAAAAAACAAATGCAGTCATTGGTTGAATACAGTAGCATTTGACTGTTGCCTGGTAACAATTTTTGAAGATTTCGCCTCAGTTTTTTCCCCCAAAACTGTCTTTCTTTGCACACATGTAGGGAGAGAAATGCACGCCCTGGTTGTATGTATTTATGGCACTGGTTGATATAAATGCACTCCATTTGTTGCTGACAGTGGTACCTCAACTTAACGAATTTAATCCATTCCGAATGCATGCTCTTAAGTCGAACAACTCTTAATTCGGGGTACCTATCTAAAAAATTGAAAAAAAATTAATTAAAAAAAGGAAAACTAAATTGTAAGCCGAGCAGACCATATCTAAAATTTGTAAGGTGGCAGTTAAAACACCAACAGGTTCCTGCTCTTAAGTCGAGCTGCTCTTAAGTCGGGGTAACACTGTACTTCTATTATGAGTAACAATTACATTTGCACAGTCATTCAGTGTAAGTGGAGGAAAATCCTGAAGGAAGAAATGTTTTTATCATAGAATAAATAAGTCAGAAGGCGGCTCAAAGGCCATCAAGCCCAACCGCCGCTAGGCTCAAGGCAGGATTGTACCAAAGAGTTTCGTACAGATGGCTGTCCAAGGTCGCACTTCTTCAGGCTTAGAAACGGAAGGATGCCAGCAGGTGATGTGAGCGTGTGCTTGTGAGGAAATCACACAGCGTCTTGGCTGCTTCTTGGTCCTAAGGGAGAGGTGTGGAAATTCCAAACCATGATGTAGAAATTCTTCACAATATACCTCTGATTCTTGGGCTTGTGTGTACCCGGTTTCTGCACTACCCAGAAAAGGGGTTAGGCCAGGTCTGAAGAAAGTGGGATTTTTCACCATGAAAGCTTGCAATGTGTTTGTTTCTTTGTTTTTAGTTGTCCAATAAAAGGCGTCACCCTTACCTTGTGTCATTTGATGCCACTGACTTGCATGTAGCCTTTGGATTGCTTCTATTTGGACGACACAAAGACCTCTCTTTGTATAGCCCAACTAAAGAATCCGCTGACATGCAGGGAGAGAGAGGCGTTGGCAGCCTTTTCACCTTTTAATTTAAACCCCCGTCAGCATCTTTGGTACATTGTAAAAAGACATTTTCCATTCTAGAAAAACCCAACTTCGGACACCTGTGAAAAATACACTTTTCTCCTCATAATTGTCCGCCACACTTTAGAAACCGTAATTAATTTCTAAAGCCACTAATGGGAAAGGAGAGCTTTAAATTCCCCGAGAAATAAATCAGCCGACCTTCCTCCTTGGCAGAAAGATTGCCAAATTGTTTTAACATCTCGTTTTCATTTTTCCTTCAAAAAAAATTGTTGACGAGGCTTTCAGCCGGAGTGTAATGGACGAACCTCACCAGGAGAGATACAACAATGCCAGCGAAGCCTTCTAGCTCATTGGTGGCCTAATTAATAATGGTGGACCAGCTAACAAGTTTTCATTAGCTTTGCGCCATGATTTATTATTATTATTTTCCTTACCTCCTTTCCAAGTGTTGGGGGTGGGTTGGGGCGAGTGAGACCGAGAGCCTTTATAGCTGTCTGCTTGATCTAGCATGACAGCTCTCGCTGAGGATCAGAAATCTGCTAAAATGTTTTCTTTAATTTGTTATAAACATTTTAAATTCCCGGCTTGTAGATTAAATGGAAACAACTTAAGTTCTTGTCGAAATGCTGGTTTATTTGCCAAATGTGGGCAGCCCAGCTCCTGTCAACCTCTAGCTCTACAGCCAAATCCCTACACTGGAGAACTAAAATATTCTTGTAGGGGAGAAATCCAAAATTTTCAATGTGTCTCAGTCCAGTGTTCCTCTCAACCCTGGACAAATTCCCCCAAATCATCTACATTTTGGTCTCCCCCCCCACCCCCACCCCATTTAAAGAATTCTTGTTAAACACAATGTTCACGCAGTCCTTTTCCCTCGGGCAGTCAAAAAAAACGACAGGCGTGACCCCCCCCCCCCAAAAAAATTAATTCATGTTCCAGGCTGCCGTTCTCTCGGCCAGCTGGGTAGAGCAGGTTGCCTCTTATCTGCAGCCATTCAAAAAGTCCCAGGGGGACACTTAGCAGTTTATAAATCTGTCAGGACCTTAAACGCTGACCGATGATGGTGGGCTTTTGCCATAAACTAAGTTTGAGGTGGCAATGGCCGTGCTCGGCCCTTGGGGTACAATTATCAGGGTTTTTGGTTTGCTTTTAAATTACACGTCCATCCGGCAGGGTTGGGAGTTGTATCAGAGGCCGGTTGCTTCATTTTGAATCAATCCAGCAATGTGTTTTGCCTTCACAATTTATTTTTTTTAAAAAAAACATACTCTCATTTTAAATATAAAATATTACAACTGGAACTCTGAAGACCTGTTGCAGAGTTCCGCCCTGTCCTGGACCACTGCCTCCTCCTCCTGCCCGCATTCTGCATGGTTTTGGACCAACACGGGTTGCCCAGTTGAGGTGCCGCAGGCAGCCGGTGGTGGTGGTGGTGGCAGCGGCGGCCAACAGGCCCTCCGCCCATCCCACGAGCCATTAGGTACTGACTGAGCATCTTGTTGGTTCATTAGACAACAAATTGTTTCATTAATTCCGACCGCTCCCGAGAAGTGTAACTGTCAACGCTGATTTAGTCTCCAGCTGAAACGGAGGTTTTTACAAGGGTCTCTTGAGAGCCGGGGAAGGTCATGACAGCAGGTGGTGGTGGGGGGTATTCATGCATCCACGGCTTTATGACGGCAGAAAGTGGGCGGGCAATTTTATCCCTCTCCTTAGAGACAAGGGAACTTGAGTCCACTTGAATAATCACCGGCTCTGCATTGAGAGGAAGGAAAAGAAAAATGGCAGCCTTCTGCCCACAGGCACCATGCATAAACTCTAAGTTTTTTAAAATGCATGGATCTAGGCTTTTGATAACACTCTCGCGTCATATGTAAAACCTCTGTTTGTGTTGAGTTGATTGTATGTTCCTGTCCACAAAACCGTAATAACCAGGACCCATAATATGAACAAGAAGCTTGTTCTAAGGTTGATGGGTTTTTTTATGGATAAATTTTCTGCCTCCTTTTTTTCTTCTTCTCCTAGTACTACATCACGCTCCCCATTCTTCTTAGATATACTATACCTCTCCAGACACAATGTGGTTGGTTGATCCACTGGCTGGGATTATAGATTCCTTTTCATTCATGTTGTTGATAGTGGTGTCGAGCAGTGCCCGGCCTGATATTCTGGCTATGACTTGGTTTTCGTGATAGGCAAAAGAGTGGCCAGGGCTGTAGATCCATAGGTTGGCAGTTCAATTCCACACTGGGGCCTCCTTGACAGGGACTGGATGGTCTATTCTAGAGGGTCCTGCCAGCTCAGCTGTTCTCAGATTATTATATACTGTATGTTTAAACTGCTGAAAATTAAAGAAGATGCCATCTGGACGGTTTAGGGTTGAATCTCTTTGGGATGGCCAAGCAAAACTAGGAAGGTCACTTAAAGGTCCACATGTAAGTTACACCAGAGCATGCAGGAAATGGCCCTTGCCTGCAAGTTAATTCCCACCCAAGTCCCCTTTTGTGTTGTCCTGTCCTCAGGTTTCCACCTGCCTAGAGACTCCCTGGCAGGTGAGCTGGCTGGATTTACAACCGTTTTGAACGCGTCAGTCTCAATTTTGCTCTCCTTCTCGCTGGGCTCAAGTTACCCTCCTGCTCCTTAGCAACTGTGCTCCAAATTACCTCGAGAGAACAGAGGCTGACACGCCAGGCAGGAGGAAGAATGGAAACTAAATTAGCAAACCGGACAGCAAAGGACAGATGTGGAAACTTGGGAGGTCTCCTCTCAAGCAAATAAGCGCCCACCAGAGATGTCAAAGGCAATCCCCCCCCTTAGAACCTACATCCATAGGACAGGCATGGAGCCTGAGCGTGCAAATTACAAGTGCGTTTCCAGCTATCTGGTGTCTGTTGACGAGGGTGTGCCGTTTTGCACACGTTGCAGCATCTTGATGATTTAAACTCTGATTTGATCCCACACAGAAGGGCATAGGGTCTTTGTCACTCCATGGATTATGAAGACTAAAGCCATGCATGACAGCCAGAGAGGTGACTTTTACACACACAATATCAGTAAGAAATCAGGGTTGGAGGTCGAGGAAGCACCCTGATTTCTCCTTGTAATCCTATTTCTTCAAAATAATTTAGAGTTCTTTTCAGTTGCTCTCCTTATCTTATTTTATCTTATCTTATCTTGGGTCCTCTTATCAGGTCCCCTTGGATCCACTTATCGGGAGAAAGGTGCCTATAAATAAAACAAATACATTGTCTCTTATTTTACAGATCCACAGAAGAGATGGGCACGAAACAAACTTTTAGTTCGTTTCGTTATTCGTTATTCATTTCATTACATAACAAAACGAATAACGAACCCCATAGTGGATTTAGAATGAAACGAAATGAAAAAAATTGGTTCTGTTTGTTTCGTTTCGTTGATGGCGGTGCGAAAACCAAAATGGCATATCCATCAGGTCCCCCCTGCCTTCATGTTGGCATTTTCCAGTCTGGTGATGCATGCCTCTTGCCACACTGTCGCAGCTCTCTCTGTGAGAGATATGAGGAGTCTAGAAGCGTTCTTTGGGTCTATGACTGTATCATACAATTTGAGTTTGAGTTTGAGTCTAGAAGCGTCTGCCATGGCACAACCTTAGTGCCATCAACTGAGCAAAAGACTCCACAAATCTTTAGCTGACAAATTTATTCAAAATCTTAATGGTGCTTGGAGACAGTAGGGATATACACATAACCTACACTTAATATTAATGTTTACATTGGAGGATAATTGGGGGCTTTCCCCTCCCCGACTTAAAGAAGGTGAAAACATGAGTTAAAGAAGTTGAACAAATCCAGCGTGCACAAAATTTGGCATCCCGACAGCAAAACTTTATAAAGCTTTATAGTAATACAGTAGGAACCCAGTTTCTGCAGGATCCGTATCCGCTGACTCACTCTTCCACTGAGAATCTGAAAATATTAAAAAATATTAAAACACTCCTTGAAATATATATATTTCTAGTAATGAAGTTACCAGAACTGGCTGCTAGAAGGCAGCAGAGACCACACTATGTGTTGCATCAGCTATTAAAATGCCGTTCGCTATAATCTGTCTTTTTCAGCATGTGTAGGGGGTTGAATCTGATCCCCCCCCCCCATACAGTGCTCTTACTCTGTTGAGCAGACTTTCTTTGGGTTGCTTTGAGCTGTTCTCTCCCAGATGTCAAGGAGGGCAAAAAAAAAAGTCCCATCCTCCATAGGAGTAAATAAGCAGACTTCTCAACCCTCAGCCAAATTGGTACAGCGGCAGGTTTTTAATTAGAAATCCGTCTTACATAGATCTATCAAGACCAAATATTGCAAGGACCACCTCTGAACTATTTTAATAAATTAATAAAAATCCTACATTCCTAAAAGTTGAGAGTCAGATGCCCCTGCAGGGTTACAGTGGAACTGGGAGCTGTTTATTATATACGTTTAGGACTTTTAAATGATAATCCCAAAATTTGCGGTGTTGGTCCATATCGCCCTATCAATATGGGGCTGGCAGCCTTCGTAACCATCTTCCACCAAAAGAAACTGAAGAGAAACTCAAGCCGAGCTTCCGGTTTTTTTTTTCCTGACATGTTGCATTTAAGGAAAAGAACACACCCATTTCAAAATTAGGTCCAAGAGAACAGAACAAAAACACCTCTAGTCAAATGAGAATCCAGTAATTCATAGGATAAAAATGACACCTAGGAGACTAAAAATGTATACAGTGAATATTGGCTTTTAACATTTCATTTCCCCCCCCCTCCGGCTGCCAGAAAGTTTTTTTTTCCTCATTGTATCTCTCAGCTATAGCTGTCTTCGTTTGCTTTTTCCATTCATTTCCATCACACTTTGGACCACCGTCTTTTAAAGCTTGGGTGGGCTGGAGACAGCGGCTCGTACTTGCCGTTTTAAAAAGTCACAGATCATCAAAACACACACATGGACTCCAACCGGGAAAGCAAAACTATTCCACCACATTGTGTTTGCGTGACGCATTCGACAAGATGCAACGCCGGGGTGCAGGTGAAGGTCTCGCGGTTCTCCGTTGTCTTTGTGGATCTCTTTTTTTTGGGGGGGGGGTCGTGCTTAGGGAGCAAAAAGCAACTGAGATTCTCTCAAGCATCCTTGTTTCCCTGCCCCAAACCACCCCCTCGGGCCCGGGTCCTTCATTCCCAGGATGCTTGTCCTCTGCCGGCCTTTCTCATCCATATCAAAACTGTGCGTGGTCGACTTCGTCTAACCACGAGGCCGGGCTGGCGGGGAAATCCGGATAGCCGCCGCTGCTCCCCGACGACAGCTCCGAACTGGGTCCGTTACCCCCCAGCACTCTCATAGGCTGAGGCAGGGCGGATCCCACTTGGCTGACGATCCCCAAGCCACTGTCTGGGTAAACCAAGGTGGACATTAAAGGCTGGTGTCCGGGCATCGCTGGCAAAGAGGAGGGCGACTGAGGCATCCCGTAAGGACTGTTGGATCGCAGGTCTTGGTACCGGTCCTGAGGCGGGAGGCCGTTGTCTTCCAAGGAGAAAGCGCTGCTGGCCCCGGCCGGCCTCCCCAAGGCAGGGGAGCTCTCCCCAAGGTTGCTGTAGATGCCGTTGGTGTGGCTGATTTCCGAAAGCGAAGGTTCGTCTGAAATAGAGGAGGAATGCCCATTTATTTGAGACCCTTTTCTCTTTCCATAGCAGTGGCATGCACAAGCACTTACAGGAGGGATCCCTGTACCGGTGGGATCAGTATCTGCTGATTCACTCATCCACGGCCTGAACATACTAAACAGATTAAATGAAAAATCCCAAAAATATACATTTCTAATGAGGAAGTTAACAGAACTGGCCACTAGAGGGAGCCAGAGACCAGGCAATGTATGATGTTGCCATTTTGCTGTTATCAGCATTTTTCATTATTGGCAGGGGAGCTTGAAACCAATCAACCCCCCCCATAGAGATGAGTCTTCCTCCTATAGTCAAACACACACACACACACCAGAAAGAGCCGTGTGGTCCTTGTTGTTGTTGCCATAAGAACGACAGTTCCCATCAGCTGCCTACTTTGCATTAACACCTTCCCACCTTTACCTGTGAAAGAGACCTCAGCATCGCTGTCTGGACCTTCCTCCCGGATGCTGTCCTTGTCCGATTTGGAGTTCCCTCTCGATCGCTTCATGTTCCTAAAATATTGTCCCCACCGTTGTCTCCCAGCATCCTTTTTCAGGCGTTTTTCTTTGGCTCTTCTGTTCTGGAACCAAACCTAAGAATCAAAGGAAGCCCCTTTAAATCATTAGTACATAACGTTACTGGGAAATACAGACAGAATAATAAATGTGTCCTGTCGCAACGGCTACTGCACTTCGCCGTTTCAGGTTTAGCAACACTGAACTGACCAAAAATGTTTTCAAATACAACGTTTTTATAAAAGTATTTGGCAACATAAACCCCTTTGCCATGGAACAGGGATTATATTTGCTAGACTGGATGTTCGCCTTGAGCGTACCTGTGGTTTTGTACTCTAAATAGAACAGGACTTTATTCGTTCGTTTGTTCGTTCATTCATTCATTCATTCATTCATTCACTGAGAATGTTTTGAACTCAGGAAATATTTATTTCCTCTTAGTAGGCTGGGCTGATATAGAAAGAATCCTAGAATCACAGAGTAGGAAGGGCCCTCTCCAGCCATTGAGTCGAACCATTATGCAAATCAAAGTATATCTGACAGATGGTTGTCTAATTCTGCCTTGCAGGCCTCTGGCGCAGGAGTGCTTATCACCGCCTCCCAGTGATGCCATGGGTTCCAGTCTCATGCTGCTCTAACAGTTAAGAAGTCTATCACCCACCTGGACAACTCTCATATCCAGGCCTGTCTCCGAAGAGAGCTGTTCTCGTACGTGTCGAGCCGGCTTGGGTGAGTTGTTGTAAGCGTTTTTCAAGGTTTCCAGCTGTTTGGCCGTGATGGTGGTGCGAGGTCTCTTTGCCGTGGACTCGGCCTCTGAAATCAGTCCCAAGAGACATCCGTCAATAGTCCAGAACCTCCAGAGCCCAGGTTATGATGATTCTAGATAGCGGACTGTATCATTTAGCCAAACACACACATTATCAGTGGATCTAATTCACAAAGTCAGCGAAAAGCAAAGAGGCGACAAAACCACAAGCGTGGAAAAAAATGTGGTGTTGCGTTGTTGTAACATTTAAGAGATCTGGGTTGACACCCCCCTTACAGGCTGTTCACGTAAACAGAGAGGTATATGAGCCACATACGCTTCCAAGAGGGATTCACTCAATCAAAACTCAGTAAATAAATATAAATATTCCTCTGAAATTAAGAACTATACCTTAGTCCGTACACAAATACTGTGTTTTATTGTTTTGTGCAGTAGTCTCAAACATAAAGCTAGAGATTCATTATTTCTGGTTTTTCTTTTGACCTATGGAGACAGATATCTAGTCTCATGCGCTCCGAGACACATCTGGTGGGGCCACCTTGAGAGACAGGAAGCTGGACTAGATGGGCCTTTGGCCTGATCCAGCATGGCTCTTCTTATGTTCTTATGTTCTTATGTTCTATGGTTGCCCAAAGAATTATAGAACAAGGAACAATTTTATATTTTGATGCAAAGAATTTTTAAGCAACCCAAACAAGCCAGGATGTTTCGCCAATAATGGAATCCTAAGTTTAATTTAGCCTTGCACTGGATAATTAACACTACAAAGCTCGAAATTTGCCCAAACCCATTACAGCTGGCTTATCTCAGATTGGCTGAGAAAAGGGGACCGGATGCGCCAGCCAAGGTCAGCTGACAGCAAAGTGATGATGGGAAAGGGCGTGGTGGAATACCGGAGCAGGGCATGAACGAGCATGATGAACTCCGGAAAGGAAACGCTCCAGATCGGATCGGGCCAGCCTGCCGTCTCGGTTGACCGCTCACCTCTTTGCTTGGCCGTCTCGTAGTCAGCCTTGCACACCAGCCGGCTGTCTTCCATGAGGTAGAACTCATCCCCGGTGGCCAGCTGCCGCTTGCATACCACGCAGGAGAAGCAGTGGAGGTGGTAGACGAAATCTTGAGCTCTCCGCACAACCTGGGTCGGGGGAATGCCCTGCTGGCAGGCCGCACACTTTGTGCCGAACCTCCTAATCAGCAATAAATAAATAAATAAATAAATAAATAAATAAATAAATAAATAAATAAATAAATGCAACACAAAGGAACAAGGACACTGGTCATCAAAACGGATTTGTACAATCGGAACTGGCTTTTGTTGTATATGCATCATCGGGTTTCAGCCAGATTATAGCCATTTAACAAGCCCTCTGAGCAAAATGAAATGAGCTTTACCCTCAATTTCCAAAGCCGGGATTTGAACTCATCACCCCAGAGTCCCATTCACGACACTTGAACTGTTGAGAGGTTTTTCCTGATATCCAGCCTAAATCTGGCGCCCTGTTGCTTGAGACCAGTGGGAGGTGTCTTGCACTCTGGGAGGATGGAGGACAAATCCTGACCCCTGCCTCTGTAGGAAAGCCTTTCAAAACTTGGAAAAGTGCTTCCAGATCCTCTCCCCTCGACCTTCTTTCCTCAAGGCCAGACCTGCCCTGTTCTTTCCTCCCAGGGCCTTGTCGGATCATCTTTTTCTGAATGTTCTCCCTCAGCTTTCTGTGCCCTTCCCAGTTTGCTGCCATTTGGCTTTAAGACAAGATGCAGGAGAGCATGCATCCCGTTTAAAAGGCCTAGGTGGCAACACACTCTCCCCCCACCCCACCCCAGCCTGTGTGATAGCACAAAGCCTTTCTGGTCTCAGGAAGGAGCACAAGGGCCCAACTTTACCACACTCCCCCAGTTGGCGGCTGCGCTAGGCCCCAAGCGCCCCCCCCGCCCGCTGGCATCCCCACCACCGCCTCCCTCCGTGACACCGCCAGCAACGCACTTGAAGAAGTCCTCCTTGCAGTAGACGCTCTCGCCGCGGCTGAAGCACTTCTCGGCCAGCTGGACCTGGCAGTCGTGGCATTTCAAGCACTTGGAGTGCCAGTGGCAGTCCAGCACCTTCAGGATGAAACGGTCCACAATGTGTTGGTTGCAACCCGCGCAGAGGGGGATGTCTAGAGAGGGAGGGAAGGAGAAGAAGAATCGATGGCTACGCTGACACCATGATGATGCCGGAGGGGTGTTTTCACTCAGAGCGCTAAGTGGGCATCAGCTACTGTTTAGAGGAAAACGAAACACTTTGCCTCCTTCCCTGGAAGGAAGGGGATTAGTCATAGGCAGAAATTCGTAGATTGCTCTATATAGGAATTCCTCAAACCCCCACCCCCCCACCCCCCAAAAAATCAGGAGTGAATTAAGCAATTCTTTATTGCCAACAACCCACCTCCTGCATGAAGCTTTGAGAGGAGGTTTCATCGAGCAACGTTGAAACTGAGCAGCCAGGCCTCTTTGAATGCTATTTATTCATTTAAAATATTCTCACCCTGCCTTTCTCTGTAAAAGTATCTGAGGCAACTTGCTTTGTTAAAAGACAATATTAAAGCTAAGAACAGTGAGTATAGGAATACTAAAAAAAAAAGTCAAACAAATGTCACCCAATTAAAAAAAAAACCACCCATAAGCAAGGGCAAAACACATTCCAAGCAGTAAGGCACAACAATCCATTTTTAAAAATCCAACTCAGATAGCCAGTCATTAAGGGAAAGCCTGCCTGAAGAGAAAGGTCTCTGCCTACTTGCCAGAAGGAGAACAAAGTTGGGACCAGGCGGACCTCCAGTGGGAGGGAGTTCCAGAGTCTAGGAGCAGCCACAGAGAAGACCCTCTCCTTTGTCCCCACCAGATGCACTTGGGGAGAGGGACAGACCAAAACAAAGCCCTCCCCTGGTGATCTTAACACCCAAGAGGGCTTACATCCATTAAAAGACAATGCTTAAAAGCTCTCAACAAGTATCCAAATATTTTTTTAAAAAAAGAATTAAAGAAGTGTGTGTGTTTTTTTTTTAAAAAAATAGCCAAGAAAATCAGTATTGATTTTAAGACGGTTTCAGTTTCGGCTGTGAAGGAAACACTTAGAGATGCAGGAGGGCTGCCTGGTGTTTGACATGATAATTCTACCCGCTTTAATCCAAACCCTGAGTAACAAAACCTTCAATGCAAGACTTGGCCCACCTCAACCGGCGCTGCAATTTCATGGTATAAATCCAACACCATTTTTAAAAATAAATCACCTGCCACCTTTGAAAATTTCCTCTAGATTAGGAAAATACCGCAAGGCCAGCTGCGGATTTATGAGTTGAAGGGAAGAACTTTTTAAGCTCTTCTGAAAGAAACAGCCTGGTTAAAACCATTCCAGAAGAACTCTTAACCCCTCCATCTTTTGATTTTTTTTAAAAAAAACACCCGGTTTATTTATTTATTTATTTATTTATTTATTTATTTATTTATTTATTTATTTATTTATTTATATGCCACTCCTTAAGGGCAACACGCAACTCCGGGTGGTTTACGACAGATAAGGACTCCCCAGGCGTGTAACTAGCCTTCAACCCAAGGCGGCTTAACGACGTTTAACATTTTAAGTCATTTAAAGGACTTTCCTGAAATCGTGTCCTTGCGGGCAGGAAGCCTTCGATTCCAAAGGCTTTTGGGGGGTTTCAGGACTCCTATGGAAAGATCTCGTTTTATGGGTTGGGAAGGGTCGCCCCTTTAAAAGCTGCCTTGACCCGGACGGAGCCCGGCCACCCGACGGTGTGTGGTTACCGAAGCCAGGCAGAAGGAGCCCCGGCGGCGCCTGGCCCGGTCCGAATCCGGATGGGGCCACGACGACTAGAGGACGTCAGGAGAGAGGATCCCTCCAACCCACGGGCAAGCAACAGGAGAGAGACCCTGGCGCGCCGGCACGGCGGAGAATTACCTCCCGGCCTTTCGCTTGCCTGCGGACAATTGTTTCCTAATGAGTGTGCTAAGAAACATAAAGTTCCTCCCAGGCCAGGCAGGCAGGGTTTTCCTGGCTGAATTCCCGTCGGACTTCCGTCCCCCCCAGCCCCAGTGGCTATTTCTTGGATGGCAATGGGCGCGGGGGGGGGGACGTCGTTCAGATCTCTGGACTCGCCTGATCCCCAAGCCTTGAGACCTGCCTTGCTCGGATGGCAGGAGCAAACTGGAAACAAGAGACGGCTTCCACGGAAGGGAAGATGCGCTCTTCCCCTCAAGCCCCACGAACGGTGGCCTGCTCTGTTCCCAGAAGGGAAAGACTGACATTACACCGCTTTTCAGGGTTTTAGACTTAGGAATTCCCGACAGTCATCCTATCACTCGCACGTGTAGGATTTCTAGCCGATTGCTTTCATTGATTAGCTGTCTTCAGATCTATTGACATTCCCAGATTGTATTTTACTAGGACGGAGAGTTTTTTTGGGGGGGAAGAACTATTGCAACCTACAAAATAGAATCCAAAGAATCCTCCCAGCAAACACAGAAGGAAAAGCGCCCCCCAGTAGGGACATAATTTATTTTATTTATTTACTTATTTTTACAATTTATATGCAGCCCACTACCCAATATCCCAAGGAATATTCCCAAAATCCCATTCCCAAAGGAAGGAAAAAGCCAAGGCCTCTAGGAACTGTGTCAAAAACGCTGGGTTATTCTGCCCAAGAATTAAAAAGATGCTCGAAATTTCACTCCATCCTTTGTTTATAAACGGAGGAAGAAAAGTGAGATTTTCAAGATCTTCAAGAAAGCTTACATTAAAATATAATAGTTAGACTTTAAGTTGCGGCATATTTTTCCCTTTTATTTTTTTGCCTGGAATTCTTGCACAGACTAAACACAGCTACCTCTCACGAATCTTCAAGAGGGACTCAGAGGAAGAAGAGCCCAGCAAAAGAAGTTCAGAAGAAAAATAAAGATATGCTCATCATGGCCAAGAATTCATGGGAAGAAGGGAAAAAGCTCTGGAATGTTCTAAAAGAGATGAGCTTGCCAAGGTTGGTCGGTGCCCTAACACAACACCAATAATCTGGATGAAAAGCTGTGTTTTGCATCTATTTTGCTTTTGCTTTTCTTTTTTTTTTTTTTGGCATGATATTCTTTTCATTCTTTTTAGTATTTCTGCATTCACACAAAATGGCTCGTGTTTTGTTTGTTTGTAGGGCAAAATGTAGAGGAGTGTTCTACATAGGCGCCTTGAATTTACTTGACAAATTGACCAGCTGAATGCAGCTAAACGTCTAGAGATGAAAAGATTCCTTCCAAAGTTATTTGGTTCCATTTTCATTGCTCCAGGGTCTCGGATCCTGACGCAACAAAACCAGTGAAGAACCGTGTTTAAAATATCCAAAGAAATTTGTAGCAAGAGATTGTTGTGTCTTACTGATCGCCTCCCCCCCCTTTCAGCTCCGGGCGTATAGGCTGTCTCTATTTACCTGCGGCCAGCCAGGAGACCTGCGAGGGTCCAAGGCATGAGCCTAGATACCATTTTCCCCCAGAGATCGGTTCGCTGCAAGCGACTTGGTTCTCGAGAAACCAACGCGATCCTTCACGCCCCCAGCCCCCAGCCCCCCCCCCCCCCGCCGGCTCCGGGGTTTGTTTGCTTGTTTAAAATAGCTATCCCCCACCCCTCATCTCAAGAGCCCCCGAAGCGGCTTAAAAGAAGATTAAAAGCTGAAGCAACCATTTTCTTGCAATACTGAGGAAGGAAGGAAGGAAGGGAGGAAGGAAGGAAGGAAGGAAGGAAGGAAGGAAGGAGTAACGGCTATGAAGTATTAAATAAAAATGGTTAATTGAAAATAAAAATTAAATGAAAATAACACTGCAATTCAGAGTGATGGGCAGCGTTACAATTTAGACCTAGCCTTATTGACCAGTAGGGAGTTGGGTCATTCCCCGGACCTTTTTTTTTTTTGGTGGTTGTTGTTTGGAGGGGGAGAGGGGAACTACTCTTCTATGCTGGACTGGTGCAAAGTCGAGGAAATCCATATTTATATTTGGCAAAAACCCAAAACATATTGTATTCGAGAGCTAGCTAGGCATACAAGTGAGAGAGCTGCTGGTGGTGATCACCTTGGTTCGAATGACGTTATTTCATTTCATTTTATTTCGTTTCGTTTCATGTATTTGTTTATTGTCTGTTCGTACGCTGCCCCATGAATGCAGCCGCGCTCTCCCGGTCCGTTTACAAGGTACTAAAATAACGTAAAACAAGATGTTCCTTCTCCTGCTGGAAGCGGCAGGTAGTGCTGGGGGCCAGAGTCTGAGGGGGGGGGGCACAGCAGACGAAATACACACGATTCTAGCGAGGAATGCGAAATAGGCCGCCGTCGGAGCTTTCTTTAAAAAGCCCCTGGGAATGGAAACGGGTCTCCCGGCCCTTTGGCAGCCTTGGCGCAGGATCGGGAGGGACGGGCGTTTCCGTTTATGTAGCGTTTGTAATATAATCCTCCTTTAATTTAATTTTATTTTTTTAAAAGTATTTGCTTATAGCTTGTCTTTTTGGTAAGGTAATCCGCCTTAGGTTCCCTTTTAAGGAGAAAGGCGGGAGGTGAAATGTATTTTAAATAAATGCAACTAAATAAAGTTAGGAGAGAAGGCGACCTTTTAAGGAAGGGCCCCGGAATTGGGTACTTGGAGGGTGACAGCTTGGGTAGCCCAACCAACTGAGCCGGGGGCGCCGAGTCCACCTTTGATAGTGGTGCAGGTACTCTTTGGGGGACCAGGGAAGCGGGTTCGGTTCCATCCGCGGCTTTCCTGTCCGACCAGCCTGCAAGGAAGCAAACCTACCTGCCCAGGTCTCGCTTTGGTTCTGAAGCGAAAACCAGAATTGTCGGCGGGGGTGGGGGGGGTATAAACAAAGCCTTCCGCCCGCCCGCCCCCTTCTTCCTTGCCTCTGCACTGATGACTCTCACAATTATCACCCCGACCATTGAATAATAATCGAAATGCGCGGCCCGTGCCTGTTAAAATCGATCTAAATGATTTCCCCGGTTTCTTCCCTGACTTTTTAAACGCCTTCCTCTTATTCTTTCAGTCTTTCCCGAAGTCGACAACACTCCAGGGAAAGAAGCGATCAGTTGATCGCCATGGTCTTCCCTGCTGCTACTAAAAAACAGCCAAACAAAATATGCGGCGGGGGAGGAAAACGAAAGGGGAAAAAAGGAAATAAAGGGATAAACAAGCAATAATTTAAAAGGTGGTTTTTTTAAAAAAAAAATAATTGGGGAACAAGCCGTGTGCCCCAGGTCGCCTCGAGATCCTTGTTCTTTTTTTTTAAATGAGTAAAATCCTCTTTCTCCCAGGAAGAAGCAGAAAGGCCGGGAGGCGCCGCTCACTCTCCTCCTTGCTTCCTTCGGGAAGTTAATCCGGTTCGGGATCCAGCGTTTTAAGAATCCTTTCTCTTGCTCCCCTGCTCCTGCCCCTCAAGTCGTTGGCCCCCCCCCGGGGGTCCCCTCGGAAATCTTTTTTATCTTATGGACCTCCGGGCCTGTTTCGGAGAGAAATGAAGGGCCCGTGGAAGGCTCTGCTTATCCTTAATTCATCACCTAACGGCGGTTCCGTCTTCGGCGCCTTCCCTTCCCCTCCCTCCCCCATTTACCTGCCCTAGCCTCCCCCCCCACCTCACTCGCCTTACAGAGGGGGTCTATCCTGCTCCTTTCTCCTCCCGTCATTTTTTCCTTTCTCTCCCCCCCCCCCCCGCGCCCGCCCCCTTCAGCAAAAAGGGCCGTCTGGGTTTTGGAGTCGCCTCCCTCCGCAGCTCAAATTGGGCACCTTCTCACCGTGTGGCCCCTTCCTGCCCGCAACCCCCCCACACCTCACCCCCCACCCACCCCTTACCTTTCCTCGCTCCCTCCTTCCGCGCCAGCAAAGCGAAGAGTGTCTGGGCGCCGTCGGCGCGTCCCTCCTGGCCGGGGCCCAGCCTGCCCGCCATCCGCGCACTCATCCTGCAAACTCCGCCAGGCAGACTTTGAAGGCGGGCGGGGGGGGGGCAGTGCTGCAGAAACCTCCCCTTTAAGGGGCCAGAGCTGGAGGCGGCGGTGGCGGCGGCGGCGCAGTGGGGTGGCGGGCGGGGAGGCAGATTCCTCCCCCCCCCCGCCACACACACAGACACACACAAACCCTGCGCCCGCTGCGCCCCCGCGCCTCTGATCCGCTCCGGCAGCACCGCGGACAGCGGCCGTCCAGCTCGGTGGTCCCAGCCCAGGCCCTTTGGATGCGAGATAGGATCCGGCCTCCCCGCGGCGGAGGAGGGACCTTCTTAAACCCCGGGTCTCCCCTTCTGGAGCCCCCCCCCCCAGGTTTCTGGAAGGCGCAGGCGGAGGGGGGCCACAGCAAGCCCCCGCTGGGCCAAGGACCGGTTCCTGCCCGTCGCCGACCAGCCCACCGCTGCGCTCCCCTCGCCGGCCGCGTGTCTGAGAACCCCGCCCGTGGTTCGGTCGCGACGCAAGGCGCCCCTTTCTGGCCCTGGCTTGAGTTTAGAGGGTGGCCAAACCTCCCGGCCACCAGAGAAGGCCTTGGGACCGGCCCTTTCCGCCTAGGAAAAAAGGGCGCCTGGGGAGTCGCCCCGGACCATCCTCCTGCGCCCTTTGGCTGCCCCCCACCCCACCCCCTCCGTGCGCCTCTCAGGCCCTCGCCAAAGGTCTTGGCTGCTGCGGCTCCTCCTCCGAGGGCGGCCCTCGGGGCTGCACAGGCGCGCCTGGTCCAGGCCGCATCCTGCACACCCCGGGCTTTCCGACACCCTCTTTCCGGAGGGAGGGAGGGATGCCCGTGTAGGGTCTGATCCCCACCTGCCCGTGCCTTGCCAGGGAGCCCCGGCTTAAGGTCAAAAGGAGAGCCTGGGGTTCTTCTCTCCCCTGCTGCGCGCACAACAACTTGGAAGGAGCGTCTGGTGGCTCCGATCAATGCGCCCGTGGGGGGGGGGGTCAGTGTTTGGGGGACGCGACTCCGAGGGCGCCTGGGGAAATCAAGACGAATGGGGCTGGCCCTACAGGGCCAAGGATCGATGCTGAGGGGCGACCCCCCCACACACACACACCCTGCTCTAGGTCCCCAGCTGTGCCCCCACCGCAGGAAGCATCAGGAGGGATCCCGGCGTCCAGGGAAGCCGGAGGAGGCCGTGGGGGACTCGCGGAAGGGGGGCTGCCCCCCCCCATCTTCCCGGGCGCGGGTTAGTCTCAGAGGATCGCCAACGGGAGCGCCTCGGGAACCCGCCAGCTTATGTGCGATCATGCTTTTCCATGTTCCCAAGAAGGCTTTGGTCCCTCGAACCTTTCAAGGCATTCATCATCATCATCATCGTCATCATCATCATCATCAATCTACAATAAGCCTGCCGAGCAATATTAAGAACAGCACACAATACGGTGCCGATATTTCACAGATAGGAGTACATGTACTTAGGTTTCAGCTAAAAACTGTCGTACAGTATCTGTTATAGAATACCAGTCGTTGTTTTTACCGCTGTGATTGACACTGCCTGGTATTTTTAATAATAATAATAATAATAATAATAATAATAATAATAATAATAATAATAATAATAATAATAATAATAATAA
>JAHTLZ010000311.1:505531-546292 GCA_023846285.1 Phrynocephalus versicolor | reverse complement strand
CTCGGTGGCACCCTTCCAAAACCCAACGTCGCCTTCCTTTTCCATCACCTGCCCCGAGGCCCACCTGGATACCTCCCCCCCCCGTGTTCCTTGTTTCCCCTTCATTTAATCCTTGGACTGATTGATTCCGCCGCCACCCCAAAAAATGCCTCTTAGGAAGAGCTGGGAGTAGACCGAGGAAAAGTGTTGCAGAAAACTATCTGATCACTTTCTCCGACATAACAGACTCGGCTTCTAACGAATTCTCCTGGGCAGCAACAGTCTCAGGGACTCCCCTCTGCTTAGGAAGGGGGCGCGGGGGGAGAATAACTCCATACGCAAATAAATTTGTCACAGGTAAGATCGCGGAGAGAAAACGTCAAACCTCCAGCAGGGGGTTGGGAAGGGGGGGAAATGGGGGGCACTCCCAGTGGTGGGAAAGGGACGCTTCTGTCAAATTATCCTTCTGCTGAAGAAAATGCCGGTTAAACGGTTGCAATCATCATCTTCATCGGGAGCTCAAAGCGCTTGCACGAAGGCAGGCAATACGAGGAGTAAAAGCGAGCGACTCCCCACCCACCCCCCTCATCGCCGTCAGCCACCCAGAAGGGGTGCATAGCCTACAAATCGGGGTCTTATTTCTACCAATCCAATGAAGAAATAAATATGAGCCTCCACCGCGGTGCATGAGCGCCCTGCGTGGTCGCGGAGCCCGACCCGGGAGTTCGCTGTGAACTTATGAAATCCCCCCTTTTGCCTTGGGCGGAGCACAGAAACGTGTCCCCCCCCCCCGGGACTCTTTCGGACCCCGAAGCCCGCTTCTCAAGGGTCAGTGCCCCAACCCTCCCTCTGGATCTGGGCCCTTGTGCGCTCCCCCGCCCCGTTTCTTCTCAACTGGGTGCCTACCTCGCCTTATTTTTTTTTTTTTAATGAGAAGTGGATCGGCGGGCTTTCTTTTCCTGCCCTAGGCTCGCCCCCTCGGGGTTCTCCATCCGACCCCCCCCCCCATCGCCTCCAGGACTCCCCCAGCTCCATCCTTGCAGAAGAAGGACCCGCAGATTCCACCCCCCACACTCCCCAAGCCAGCGCAGTGTCCCAGGCAGCGCTTCCAAACGGGGAGCCTTCCCCCGACTGGCGACCAGATGGCCCCGTTCAAGGCGTCGCGACCCAACGGACTCGCTTGGGGGGGGGGGCAGAGGCGCTGGAAGGAGAGGAAGGGGAGTTGGGGACGAGGGGGGGGGGTTCCCTGCTTACCTGGACTCCGGCCGAAAGCGCAGGGCTCGGCGGAGGCGGCTTTCTCGCTCCTGGCCCGATCCAGGAGCATCGCGCCGACGGAGATGCGCGCCGGGTGACTCTCTCTCTCTTTACGCCTCCCCGTCGGTTTTACATCCCGCAGCGGCAAAGGGTGGATGCCGCCCCGCCGCCGCTCGGCTTCTTGCAGGATGCAGAGAGTTTGGTGGTGGGCGGGGAGGGACGAAGTAAAGGGGGGGGCTGGACACTAGTAGGAGCGAGGGCAGGCCTTCCCAATGGCTACGGCGTCGGTTGTGCCCGGGACTCCCCCCCCCCCCGCTCCTCCTTTCTCCAAGCCTTTTGCGCGCGTCCTGTTCCTCCTCTGGCTTCGCCAAGCCTCCCTTAACATAACAAAAGGCTTAGCGAGGGGCGGGGAGCTGTCCTTGGTGCTGAAATGAGGGTTCCTCAGCCGCCGCCGCCGCCGCCTGTTCCCCAGCCCACCTCCCACCTTCGGGCGAGTGGCTTCCCTCCCCTCCTGGGCAGGGTCCTCCCTCTTACCGTCTCTCTCTCTCTCTCTCTCTCTCTCGGACTCCAAACCTTTCCACGGCAGGGCAAACCTTCCTGGAGGAAAGCCGGCACGAAAACATGACAATTTTTTTTCGCCATATTTTTTTATTTTTCATTTATTTATTTATTTATTCCGTCTGGTTTTGCCCCATCTGCTGCTGGCGCAGCCCCACGCCGCCACCTCTTCCGAAAGTTCTGGGTGCAGCCAGCCAGGCGGAAAGCCCAACAGACCGAGGTGGCGAGGCAGCCAGCCCTGATGGCTTTTTCCATCCCCCCCCCCCAAAAGCAAAACGCCAACACCAAGTTTTGAATTCCGGAACACCACGAAACAGGCGTCCTTTTCGGGAGAAAGGCGGGGTAAAAAGATCTTAAATAAATAAAACTAAATATAAACTTTCTCCCCTATCCTCCACGTCTTCTTTGGGTTCGAAACCAATAAATGCAAGCAATACACAGATGCACTTGTTCCTCCTTGCAGAGCATCGCCTGAACATGGTTTGGAGAAGGACAGATACCCCGGCTGGGAATATATTTAGTTGAATATGGAATTAAATTAAAATTAATTTAATAATCTTTACTAATATTTGCATATTCTTTAATTTAATGGGCCGTACCTTGTAGAAAGAGAAGAAATGGGAGTGAAGGAGCTTGAACAGCGGTCTTTGACCTCCCGTCTCCCTTTCTTTCTAAGGCAAATTGCGAACGAGCCAAAAGCCACCCCAAAGGCATGAATAAGAATTCTGGAATAAACCCCACTTCCTTCCCTGCAGCTTCCTCCGCAGTCTTTGGGCGCCGGGTTGAAACCCCTTCATCCCAGCGACTGGGAACCCTTGGTCGCTGCTGAATGCCAGGGCAATGACCTACAGCCCAGGCTGCCTTGCCTTTTCCAAGATTCGAGGTCGGAACCACCACCTCTCCCCACCGCTTCCCATTTCTTCTCCCTTAATGCAACCGGAAATCCGGAATGGCTGTCTCTTGTTTGCCCCTGCTGTGGCTCAGCCATCGGATGGGCCGTTTGCAAAGAAGTTCAAATCCGGAAGCCTTCCGTTTTTAACCCACACCCTTTTATATTATATATATATAAAGTTAAACCGCCAACCCGACTTTAAATAACGTTTTTGTTATCTGATGTTATTTTTCACTGTTGTATACAGCCCAGAGTGAGTGGTCACTGGCCCGATGGGTGGTATAGAAATGGAATGAATGAATCAATACTGATCATTTTTAAATTACTTAAATATATTGGTTGTGTTGTGTTGAATAGACTTGTTATTACTTTGTTTGCAATTAGGATTGTTAATGTATATAGGTTGTAAACCACCCGGAGTGACCTTGCTGTCAGATGGGTAGTACAGAAATTTAATCCATCCATCCATCCATCCATCCATCCATCTATTCGTCCATCCGTCCATCCATCCATCCAATTAAGGTCCAGTAATTTAGCTACCTGTATAGCTCAGAGCCAGAGGCCGGGAGTTCAATTCCTCCCTGGGACTCCTTGACTTGGATGATAGAGGGTCCCTTCCAGATAGGCCATTCTAAGACTCTTATTATTATGTTTAACAAACCAGGGGAATCAGAATTAGGACGTGGCGGCGGCGCTCACCACCAGCCCCCAAAGGAGCTGAAGTACTTATTGGGAAAATGCACAAGATGGCACCAAAGAGCAAACAAACAGACAAGCAAAAAACCCAAGAGAAAACAAAACAAAACAAAACAAAAAAACCAAACAGCGGGTCTGAGGGCAGAATCTGATGAAAAGAAGCCACGTGGGATTGTGACGGCAGCTATTAAGAAGAAAAGCAACTAATTCAACGTTTGTTTCCTTCTTCGGACCAGAGTGCCGCCCAATTTAAAAACTATGGACTTATACGAAATACAGGGGTGAAATTTAAATCAAATCAAAAGGCGGAGGTAACCGCACTGCTTTTGACCCGAAGAGGGCTGTTTCCATACGGTCATCTCAGCTGTTGGGGTGGCTCCCTTTTTGTGTGCCTGGCGGGCCATCAATTACATGCGTGTAAGTGCTGCATGGATTGAATTTTCTCCCCCATCACAGGAAATGTGTCCTGTGTCAAGTAGCCCCGTTTCCTTTGGAATATTCTTTGTTCTTCCTGCTTCACTTTGAAGCCTCCTTGACAGGCAGATGGTCTTGATGATCTCTTAGGGGTCCTTGTGGCTCTGCATTTCTGAGAAGAGTATTAGGTAGATACAGCGTCCTTTTATTTGGACGGCTTCCGTCGGCTCCCAAGCTTTCTGGCTGCTTCTTGCCACGCCACGCTCTGTTACAGCACCTGTCAAATTCTTTCATTTAATGGCAAGGGCCAAAATCAAAATTCTCCCAGTTTTTACCGTATGTTTACTTTTAAAAAGTTTTTCTGCAAAGTACGAACTATAACTTAATTCTTCTGCATGTGCATTTTTTTTAGAGTAAGATCTGGGATGTAGTCGGCCAAGCACCATTTTGGAATGGAGGCACGAGAACATTCCAAAATGGACGTTATCGACTGCTCTTGGTTCTCTGGTGGTAACTTCAGGCCCCTCTTATGTCTTCCCCTGAGATTATCACGGCTAGCTCTTTTCTATGGGGGAAAAGATGTTCTGTGGTCTTCCTTTGCAAGTGAAGCAAACTATGTTTTGGATCAGTCAAGAACACAAATACTAGGAGGCAGAAATAATCAAGGTTGCCTCTTGCAACGTTTAAGTTTATTGTTTTATTTATATGCCGCCTTTCTCCCGATAAGGAGCCTCACCTCCAAAGCTTCACTTGACAGCCAGATCACGGTCCATTGCTAAGTGGACCAAGACTATAACACCATCTAAGCAGGACATCCCATAATAAACCACACATTCACTGAATGGGCTTGCTTTAAAGCAGCACCTGGTTTCTTCCTAACCTGTTCGTGAAATCAATCCATGTTGGTTTTAACTTTACAGACCAAAACAAGGACAAAAACCGCCAGCACCATTTGACTTTGTTTCTTAAGTACACATGCGTCTCCGCACCACATGTGCTTCGGTCGTTATAGGCAAATGTTCAGCATCCCAAGGGGACGCCCAACAAGGGTGAACCAGAATATCGGCAACAGAAGAGCACCTCTTCAAGATACGGAATACCGTCTCGGGAAGAAAGAAAAAAAAATTCCCCTGATCATAAATAATCAAAATTGAACCAAGCCATTCACAGGTAGAAATTTGGCTTCAGGTCTACACGGCGGGACGGGAATATCTCACCTTCCACCGTTTCGACCTCATCCGGAAAAAAAAGTACATGAGTATTAAGAAGAGAGAGGACGCCACGTACAGAACAACACACAGGCTCATGTCAATGTTTGAGAACCCGATTCCCAGGAACGACATGGCCTGTTTCGTCTCCTGCTCAAGCAGGGACCCCACGGCGTTCTTCCCTCGGTCTCTGGCCGGGGCGTCTTTGGCGATCAACCTTCCCAAAGCTCGCGACCGCGAGTCTAACAGTTTCTCCGGATCCGGGATTTTGTCCTGGCTCCTTTGGCGCTCCTGTTCTCGGAGGTGTCTCCCTCGGTCGTCTTTGAGTTCCTTCTCATCCAGGTCACTTTGCCCCTGGGTGTCCGTCCACACGAGGTTGCCGACGCCATAATGATGCTTCAGGAACTGCAGCACCTGGACTTTGTCCCAAGCACTCCGGCTGTGGGTTCCCGGGTGGCATGCCGGACAAATGTCCGGCGTTGGCCACTGGACTTTAGGAAAGGCGGGGTCTTCGCTCAGATCTCCTACAGGAAGGAAAAGACACGGCTCAAGCCCATCAGGTGCATTTAGGAGACCTGCATGAATGTTTTTATTAAACATTCAAACACACACTTCCATTACACATCTATTCACCCTACTCTCTTTCGAGGCCCTTCAAAGCATAGCTACGTTTATTCGCTAGTATCGTTAACCTATGTTTGCTTATTACTGACAAGTTCCTGCAAGAGTGTTGCATAAACATGTAACAAGCAAAAAATTTACGAAGGAGATAAACTCGGTCCAGACAGATGAAATCGGGGGAAACCAACCAAATAATTTGACAAAAGCCATTTAAAGAGGGATTGAAAAGTTTCCTACCTGTGTTCGCCTTATATTTCTCTTCAATCAAACAAGTCCCAAGCAATGCACAATATCCCAGCTACTGCTGCGCTTCCAACTCTATGGTTCTATTATTCTGTGGCTCTATGATTCCCAACCGTAATTATAATTAATTTGGGTTTTTTAATATTACAATAGGACCGTGATACCTGTTGAGGATGAGTTCCAAGATCACACCCCCACACAGATGGCAACAATGTGCAAACATCGAACACTATACAGTACGGTCCCCGTATTGACTGATTCATTAACCACTGATTCAGTTATCCACGGTTGGCAGAGGAAAATAAATAAATAAATAATTTAGCAGCTGCAAAGCAAGCTACTGTCGTAAAACAGCAGCCGTAAAGCAAGCTACTATCACAAAACAGCAGTTGGGTGGTGATGGTGTTCTCTCTTATCCACGGTTTTCATGATTCACAAGAACCGATCCCCAGCAGATACCAGGGCTCTACTGTACATTGCATAGCCTATGGCTCCCTCTAGTGACCTGAAGTTTGGTAAATACACCCTGGAAATACATATAAATAGGTAGTTGTGCTTTTTTTTTAATTCAGTGTTTTAAGGCAGCAAAGTGAATCAGCAGATACCGATTGTGTGTATAGGGAGGCCCCGAGTGCAATGAGCGAAAAGAACTTAAATCAAATCTGCCCTCCTCCTGTTTGGCCCCTGCCTGGCTCTGCCTTTACCTGCCAGTCTGGCATTCACCACGTTGTGTTTCTCCCAAAGCCACAGCACGGCGTCATCCAAGGTCTTCACCGAATCCAGCGACTCCCTGGCCATCTCGTCAAAGTGCTGGGCGCACGCCCGGCACCCAAAGAAATCCTGGACGTACTTCTGCATGATCCGGAGGACGCCTTGAGGGTCTCCTTCGAAGCCTGGAACGAGGAGCAGCCCGTTCTACAACCGTGCAAAACCCCTGCCTCTCTTAAAGGTGCTCTCGTTCCTTCCACCTCCAGTCTCTTAAAAAGTCTCCTTGCCTCACCAAGAGTGGAAGGAAATCCAGTCCCTATCAGGACTGCTGGGACGGACGACCAGGAATTTTTATGGGAGCCTCGTAGTGCAGTGGTTCAGTGCCTGTCCTGCAGGTAAAACCATGCTCACGACCTGGGGGTTCAATCCCCGGTAGCGGCTAATGGTTGACTCAGCCTTCCCTCCTTCCCAGGTCAGTAAAATGAGTACCCAGCTTGCTGGTTGTGTGTGTGGGGGGGAGGCAATGCGTAGCCTGCAGAATTAAATTGTAAACTGCCCAGAGAGTGCTTGAAGTGCTATGGGGCGGTATGTAACAAAACATTTTGCTTTTCCATGTTTGCACATTAAGGGAACCCCTAATTTCCAAGAGAAGGGCTTTCAGAGGGAAACGGAGACGTTCTCATTGAAATCCAAACCGTTGGCAAGAAGGTGGTCACCAAACCTCTTATCAGTTGAAGGCAACCAGGCTCTCGAAGGTCTGCCATGTTTTTCTTGGATCAGCCCAAGGCTGCGTCTTCCCCCAACAGCTGCCGCCTCTCTGCCCGTGTAATCCTACCCTTTCTCTTTCCGATCAAAAAAAACAAAACTGCTCAACAAAATTCAAGGGTAACCCTAATCTTTAAAGTGGGCAAGACCTCTAAAACCCCACCTGCATCTGGAAGGATTAGGGCTTTTTAGTAGATGGGATTTGAAAGCAAGCAATAAGGAGAGGAAAACCTCCCAAGACATAATCCGGGAGCCTCACGATGGCTGACCCAATTCCTTCGCCGTAAGAAATGATCATCAGAAATATGGGCTCGTTTAAATGGATCACAAAAGTGTGCTGAAGACACACGCACCGAGGATTTAAAGAAGCAGCCTTTAAACTTTCAACCTTGTTCCAAAATAGAACCAGGGAAGAATCAACAGCTCAGAAGGGAGCTAGCCTGCCTCTTAAATTCTACCACCCCACAAGTCTTAGAAGGGGGGTCAGGCCTCCTACCTGTATTGAGCAAGGCCTGGGGCTGAACCACGGCTTGAACCGTTAAGGCGTGGAAGAGCTTCCAGAAGGAACAAGCGTAACCTCTCAGCTCCGGCCTGCTGCCCTGACACCCGACCCACTGGACACGGCTGGTGAGAAACAGCCCGGAGATCTAGAAAGTGCACACAAACCATTTTAAAGATACAAAACCCGACTCCTTCAGAGACCCCGCTAGACATGAAATTATTCAGAGAAAGGTATCCAGAGGTGGACTTGGAAATTACGGACACCGAAGAATCACGAGCCTCCGCATTTATTTACTTTGTAAATGTACCTGCCGCCGACACAAAGCAGGTTTACAAAACTAGTGGGGAGACAGAGCCCCAGGCACCCGACAAAGCAAGTTAAGATGAACACACACATAAAACAAAACACCAGGTGACGCAGGACTCTGGGAAACATACATGAGGAGGACATTTGAAACATGAAAGCTGAAACCACATAGAATCATGAACTTGGACGCGGCCTCATAAGGCCACAGACTCCAACCCACTTCCCAAGGCATAATCCCACATCAAAGCAGATCTGCAGCTCCCTCCTCATTTTTTTTCTGTTCCCCCTCCAAAGTCCCCCACCCCCACCCCAGAAATTTTGCATCTCTAGTTGTGTGCTGCATTGTTGTACTACTCTGACAGTTCGAAAGTATTTTTTTCCTGATATTCAACTGAGTCAGAGGGCTCTCGAACCATAATTTGTCCTTATAGATTTTGTGGTTGCAAAACTTCCTTCCCTGTTTTTCAGTCTTCCTGGAGATTGTGCTTAAAGCCTAGTCCACCAGGCCAGGCAGGCTCTCGGGGGGAGGGAAGGTGCATCAGGGTGCCTGAATAACACTGAACAGAGAAACCTTGGTCCTGTAGAGGATTCCGGAAGGAAACAAAACCAACCAAGGCCAACACAGACACCTCGAAAGGCTGATTCCTTGTTCACCGCCTCCCAAGCGCAAATTAAGATTTGTATCTTGGATTAAAAAAAACCACACACCCTCTGTGTGTGCGCGCACACGTCTGTGTGTGCTAAAGCTGCCCTTTTATGTTGAAAACTTGCCACGGCTTACCCGCATTTTGTTGTTGAGCAGATCAAGGACGGCATCGTAAGGGATTTTGTCTAATGGGAGGCTCAAGAGCCACACATGTAACGTCTCTAGCAACTTCATCACCGACGGCTGGCCAGGAAAAAGCTGCACGGAAGAAAAGACCATTGTGGGCACATCCGTAAAGCTTTGTTCTCACTCCCGATCATGTTTTCACCTTTTTTTTCTTGGTCCCTTAAAGACTCTGACAATCGATCGGGGAGTGGGGGGGGGAAGAGAAGGGGACACTGCAAAGTCCCACGAGGACAGAATTGGCAAACCACATGGGAATTATTAATAGCTACTAAATTAATTAACTAAAGAACAGTCAATAATTCAACCAAAGAAGAGATCAGACCAGCAATGTGGGCTGCTTATATGCCTTCCCATTACAGTTACAGCACTCTCTGGGTGCTTTAAAATTTAATTGCACAGGCTACGCACTGCCCGCCCGCCCACCTCGCAAGCTGGGCCCTCCGTTTCCTGACTTTAGAAGGTTGAGCTGACCTTGTGCCCACCAGAACGGCCGCCGGGTTGTCAGCAATGCAATCAAACGCATGCCGCGAGGCTGCCGCTGGAAGAGATAACGGTCCAAACCGACCCCCCTGCTATTCTGCGTAATGTCAAGCCAGTTTATGGGACCGATGACGAGGAGGTCCAGTGACTAACTGCAGTTAGGCTAGGGATAGGGGCTAGGAGTTCGGGGTGCAGCAGGAAAGTCCAAGGCACTGCCTCCAAGCGGGTGCTCGGAGCAGAAAGCAGGGCAGGGAATCTGCGGCAACTGCGCAACACCTGTGGGCCAGAACAGCCGAACCAAGCTGAAGCACCGAACCACGTTTCGTGCCCATCTCTTATGTCGAATCATCTGGGGTGTTAGACTTTTGAAGGGAAATTGCGGAGAGAGAAAAACAAGGCAGTTCCTTCAACACACCTAACTTCTGAGCTTCCTCGGGTGCCAGGAAGTGTCACTTATTCCAACCAGAACTGTTGGTTTTTAACACAATGTTGGGTTGGGTTGGATAATTAAAGCAAAACAAAAAGAGGAGGGTGCAAAATTCCAGCAGGAAACACGACAAAGGATTTCTAACTTCAGCGAGCCTTCTTCTTGACTCTCTGGTGACCGAGGAAGGAATGAAATGTCTCGTTACCTCTCAGAGAGGAAAGGTGCCCCAGCGCTAGACCCAAATGGCTGCTGAGGGATTTAGGAGCACAAATGGGCTGAACGCGACAGTTTTCCACGCCGAAGGAGAAATGGAAAATTTCTGATCAGCAACGACAAGGGCAAGAAAGATGGGCAGGCTCTTACAGAAGTGCTAAGAAGACCATAATGCGTCGAGCCGCATTAACAGCCAAGATGCTAATCCTAGGCCCGACAACCGGGCAGGGAGTCTCGCGACTTAACCAGGGACGCATGAACTGCTGTTCTTTCAGACATAAGTCCAGGGTAAGATGTCCTGGTAATCTGGCATCAGCCAAGCGGTTTTCACACTGAAATATTTTTGATCCATTTGGCACAGCTCAGATCTCGGCAGAAAGAGGAGGAACGGGGCAAAGCCCCCCCCCCCAAGTACATAAGTGGAGCAGATGCAGGGGCTCATATTCAACCTTTTTTATGATTCGTGTAGAGACGAGGCCTCTTCCCACGGTTCGGAACCCTGCCAGAAAGCTACGGTTCCAGATGAAACCACCTTCACTTATTCATGACGAGCCAAGCAATTGATGTTAATGAACCAGCAATGAACCGGAGAGCAGCAATTCTACAAAACTACATGCAAAGAAAAAGCGGAACAATTTCTTCCCGTAATGAGATATTTCAGCTCCCGCTAACAAATTTGTTATCATTTTCATCTCAATCTGAGTACAGTAAGACATCAGTAATCGCCAATTCATTTATCTGCTGCCTGATATTGCTAAAAACAAAACAAAAATATAAAAACAAAAACAACCCTCAGAAATGAGCATTTCCAGGGTGTAGTTACTAGAATTGGCCACCAGGTGGAGCGAGAGACCACGGAATACACGGTGTTGAATATTTCCATGTTTTTCTGCATCCATGGGTGTGTGTGCTTGCAATCTGCTTTAAACCGCAAGCCTCAAACTGCACACTTCAGACTTCCAGGACAACAGTGAACAAAACCAATAAGATAGCAACAGCCCTGAGGTTTTTTTTTATTTGATGCCTGCAACATTCTGTAGGCATCTCACTATGAATCCTTCCCTCACTCTATGAAATGACCTACTCACACATTTATTAGACATTTCCAGAGGCATCAGAAAAGTGTTTTGCTACCTTATTTCTCCTAAATGCGGCTGAAATATTTTTAAAAGGTTGTTTTTTTACCTTGGCAAGGAGAGTAACAAGATTCTTGAAGGTTTTTAGTTCATTTCCCTCCAGAGTTTTGTGAGTGGCAAGTTCCACCCGGAGCATGTAATGCAACCCTGATTCAAGATCAGCCATATACAGCTTCGATCTGGGGAAAAAAAGAAGGACACACCACGTGAAGTCATAGGTGCATTTGTTTCCTTCCCCTTTCCACCTGAAAAAATCACCAAACCCATTACAACCCCCTTATCCACAGAATCAGCATCCGCTGATTCACTCCTCTATGGTCTGGAAATATTAACAACATTAAAAGAAAAATCCTAGAAATATTTCCCCAAAATATTAAGCTATCAGAACCGACCACTAGAGAGAGCTAGAGAACATGTATGTATAATGTTAGCTATTAAAGTAGTTCACTATTATCTGCGCTTTCCAGCATCTGCAGGGGTGGGTTTTGGAACCACCACCACCCTATAGATACGGGGGTATCATTTCTTTCTTTCTAGCCCAAGCAGTCTCTACTAACAAAACATCAAGTAAATAAAACATTCCAGCCGAATTATTCACCCCAGTTGGCTTACTTGTCATAATCTTTCCGTTCTTGGACAACATCGTGTCCTTCTCTGGTTTGTCCGAGTGGGGTCGGTAGTGGTGATGAAACCCTTCTTCTCACACCGGGAAGTGACTTGAAATAGGAAGAAAAGACAGACCGACGAGGCTTCGAACTGTGCGTGGGAGGACAGTATAAAAGTTAAAAGACAAAACAAACCCTTAAGCGAAACAAGTAGAGAGGAATAACAGTCTATTTACAAAAGACTGTAATCTAGACCTTTTTTACATATTGACACTGCAGCCCATCTGAAACTTCAACATACACAATAGTGTTTTATACATGCTATTAATACATTGCACGTATTTTATATTTTCCCTGTGATCTGTAAAAGAGTGAGAAAGCTCTAACCGAATTCCCTAACAGGAAGCGAAGAGAAAGGCTCTAAATCTTAACCGAAACACATCAGACTTGGCACCTAGAGCCTCACATCCACTAATACTTACATGTTAGCTAATCCATGGGATCCATTGGGATAGATCAAATAAGAGGAAGGGAGTGAGGTGATATTAAATTTCCGAAGGAACACAGGATCGGAGCCCAGGACTCGCTTTATCACAATGTTTTCATACGGGCTCAGGTCCAGCATCACCTGGATGGGCAAACACACACACACACAAATTACTGATGCTGCTTCAGAATCTTATAAAACCCACTAGGTTGTGGGTCTCTGGGAATTTTCATATAAAGCAACAACAAAAAATCTGCAACCCTTAGATCAACATGAAGTTTATTTATTTATTATTTATTTATTTATTGCATTTATACCCCGCTTATCTACAATATATACTCTAAGCGGCTTACAAAACATCGGGCCTCAATAGCCATAAATTACAAAAAAAAAAACAAAAAAAAAACAAATAATAATAACACTAAGCAAAGTTAAAACCTAATGGCACCTCAATGACTGACAATGATAGATAAAATAGTTTACAATGGCGGAGGGAAAAAAAAAACAGTTAAAATTCGCCAAAGGCCTCCCGGAAAAGGTAGGTCTTTAACGCCTTCCGGAAGGCCAGCAGGGACTCTGCAGAGCGCACTTCACTGGGGATGGAATTCCAGAGGCTAGGGGCCGCCACTGAGAAAGCCCGGGTCCGAGTACTCATCCTCCAGGCTTCACGAGGGGTGGCGACCCGAAGCGTGTGCGCTCGCGCCTGCCGAACGGGACGGGCCGAGGTTGATCGCTGAGCGATAGAAGTTCCTTCTAACCAAATACCACATGGCTTTTGTTTGTCCGATTCATTTTCAGGTGCATTCCACCCCTAACCCTAACATACCCTTAGTAAGTCTGAGCACGTACAAACACCCGAGCTCGTCCTGATTTCAGAATTTAAAAATAAAATAAAATAAAACTGCATTACCTCTCGACCAACGTAGGATTTTTCGTTCTCAAAAATAACGGCAGTATAACGCTGGACATTGGGTCGAAAAAGAGCAGACATTTCTTCTGGCCTGTATTTGTTTAACAACAAAAGGGTGAAGTCACACACATATATAGGGAAGGGGTTTGAAGGAGGCAGTGACTTTCTCTGAAAGAATGATCAACGGCCAATCACAACAAAGAGGCTTGCACTAATTAAAGAGGCTTAGAGAAAAAAAAACAGGCACAAATTAGTATGAAAGAAAACTGCATGCTGAATATGATTCCTTCACTGTGCATATAATGCCAATGCACCATCTCTTGATATGAAAGTGTCTCTGCATCACATTTAGACAGTTGATTTTATTGACGAACCCATGGGCTCCTAGTTTAATCTAATTAGTTCCTAGACATCTAGCCTGCTCTAGAAATGGTAACAATGTCTCTAATGCAGCATCTAAAACCCTACCCAAGTCCTCTTTTAAAGGAAATGAACAGACCACCACTAGAGATGGGCACGAAGCGCAAGTTTTGCAGTTCGTGCCAGTTCGTTTTTCGGCCAAACAGGTATTCAGCGGTTTTCCCAGGCCCGCCTCCTCCATTCAGAGACTGAGCCCATAAAAGGGAGGGCAGGGAATCTGGGCAACAGTCAGAGAAGGCAGGACTGAGAACCGCCAACACTTTTTCATCCAAAACGGGATTTGGCACGAACCGACGAACCAGTGGTTTTTTGCCCATCTCTAATCACCGCCAGTTTTGCAACAGAGATTTGTCCCAGGTAGCATAATTTCCATGCAGGGGAGCAAATTCCGGCGGCTTGATTCCACAATGGTTGATGCAAAACGACCTACTAGATTATTATGTCAGGGACGGACTGCCCAAAATAAAGTCAACCCGCATTATTATTTAGGAATAAAATAAAGCCGTCCATTAACAACTTCTCCCATGCAAATCACTCACCCCATGGGTTCCAAAGACGGGCAAGCAGGGGGTTTGGCCTGGCGGGAATGGTTCTGCAGAAAGTCAATCATGGCCTGACGAAAGGTCGGAAGTTCCCGATCTTGGCCTTCTAAAAACAGAGAGCAGACATGTCTAAGTTCCCCACACACACACACTTTAAACCAAGGCTCGCTTCCTTCCTTTCACTGCACGCAAGACTCCTTCGTCACTTGGAAAGTCCCAGCATGCGGTATAAACAGCCGACACTCCAGTGCGGAAATGGGCACGAACTTCAGCCGAAACAGGCGTTCACCCCTTCAACGCCCCATCTCCTTTTACGGGGGGGGGGGGCACTCAAGGGCAGGACCAGGTAGCCAGAACACGGAGTAGGGTACCTGCTGGAAAAACACTGAACACCTGTTTGGCTCAACAAACGAACGGGCACGAACTGCCAAATAGGTGGTTCGTGCCCATCTCTGCTCCAGAGAGGTTCTCCCCCGAAAAACCTCAAGGATAAAGTCCCTCGAATAGAGACAGGCGAATGGGCCTGGAAGCCCGCCACCCCAAGTCAAACACAGTACACAACAGGCAATATTTCAGCCACCTTCTAATTATTCGGGTGGCTTGATGGACTAGAAGTGTTACTGCTTAAACCGAGAAGATTATGCTCTTAATTACTATTGCCATAAGCCAAATTTTGTTGTTGTTGTTATTGTTGTTATTGTTGTTATTGTTATTGTTGTTGTTGTTGTTGTTACTATGATAAGACAGCCACGATGACTGATATGAGTGCAGCTGTTTTTTGGGAAAGCACATTTTTTTTCTCGTAATCGCCTTACCATGTCGGTCTTCTCCCGTTGTAAATTCCTGGGTAAAAGCTCTGAAATACTAGCAGCAGGAGAGAGAGAGAGAGAGAGAAAAACCCACATTATTTACTTAGAATATTCATCACTGCCCATAACAATGTGAAGCGCTTTTACACTCATGAAAGGAAAGTCTGAAAACTTTAAGTGTGGCCTGTGGGCTAGATGGAGGTGGTATGCAATTAAATTAAAATAAAATAATGCAGAGGCGACAACTCGCTAAGAACCTGTCCTCGGGAGTACAGAACAGTTCAACCTGTCTTTCACAAGCTGCCACCCGACGCAATGAGCAAAGGTCAAGCAAACCGACCGCACCATATCGAAACAAATTTTGCAGGGGATCTCGAGAACGTCAACACAGGGACACGGCCGAGGGCTTTTTCTGAACTGAGAATGGGGTTTAGTTGAAAATGGAGTTCTAGAGCTTCTCTAGCTTGTGAGCGGAGGCTGATGCTCCGTGTTCAAAACCAAGAATGCAAAGGATCTCTGTTTTGATGGGCTCACTTACCCTGAACGTGGGATAATACTGGATCTCATAGTCTTTACACGTCTCGTAGTTCTTTTCGTCTCCGCAATCCAGGACTCCGATTCTGATCGCAGGCTCCCAGGCTGAAAGGAGATTGGCGCTTGAATCTTCGGAGGGGAACTGGCCCGGCCCCAACCCATGTTCCCCAAGGACTAGGCAGAGATGCCTTGAGGCCAGAGGGTGGGAGTTCGAACCCCCTCCAGGCCTCCTTAACAGGCGGTGGACTTGATGATCTAGAGCAGTGGCGGCAAACCTTTGCCCCTCCAGATGTGTTGGACCACAACTCCCAGAATTCCGAGCCTAGACTGCCAATGGCAAAGGACGGTGGGAGTTGTGGTCTCAAAACCTCTGGAGGGCCAAAGGTTCGCCACCACTGATCTATAGGAAACCTTCTAGTTCTGCAATCCTAAAATGATGATGATGGTGTGATGATGAGAAAAATCCAAATTAGGGGAAGTAGTTTAGCTCCCTGGGGAGGCTCAGTGGTTTTAGGTCTGTCCCACTGGGTCTCCTTCACTGGTGCTGGACTGGATTATCTTGAGGGTCCCTTCTAGCTCTTCTAAGATGATGATGATGATGATGTGGGACCTGGTGGAGGGGACAGGCCTGCTCACCGGTGTGCACTCAGGAGCGCAGCTGGCCCCTTGTTTGTCAGCAGCAATTTGGCCGAAACAACACAGGCACCGTTTTCTTATGCAAACATCAACAGAAAACAGGATTCCAGTCCAATAACAAGCAGAGCCATTTTGCACGGGTGTGTGTGTGTATTGGGGGGGGGGGAGAGACCCTGCTTTGTAAGCAACCTCCAAAGGGCCTGTGCTGCTCCTGCTGCTGCCTTGTTTTCCTTTGAAAGGGCTGCCACGTTTTCTGCCTGCTGGGCCAGGCTATTGTGCGTGGACACACGGAAGGCTCCAGGGGAGGAACAGATGCTGCCCGGAGCAGATGGGCAAGCCTTCCTCTAGGCAAACAATAGCCCCCCCCCCCCCGGCTACGACGCACGCTCAGGATGTCTGCCCGCGGGTTCTCTGCCTCATCCATGATTCAGCAGGGTCCCTTTCCCACCTGCCTCCCAGCTTCACCACCACCACCACCCAAGAGAATCAAGAGGAAACTAACAAGAAGAAACGGGATGGCCTCAAGCAAGACCATGTTGGGTCTCTGGGCAAATTCCTGCCTCACTGCGCCAGATGCGAGGTATGCGGTCTGGCATTCACAAAGAAGATCCCTTCTCTCGTGAGAAGAGGGGGGAAAGCAGGCCACCACGGGTTTAGTCAGGGATATTGGCAAGTCTTTGGGTCCAAGTCTCTGGCACCAAGTCCCAAGTCCAAGTCTTTGGCACCAAGTCCCAAGTCCGAGTCTCTGGTACCAAGTCCCAAGTCCAAGTCTTTGGCACAGGGAACCCAAGGCAAGTTGAACTGATACAATAATTATATTTAAAAATGCCACACAATGGTCGCAAAAACCATTCAACATGGATCCATGTTAAAAACCCGATTTTAAAAAAACAAAACACAAAGCCACAAATGTGGCGAAAGGATTAACGCCTACGGGAGCCAAGATCACACGAAGGATCTTTGGGAGCTGCACTTCACCTCCTCCGCGTAAGGCACAGAACACGGAGAACCTGAAGGACTTGCCGCCCTCCCCCACGTGTTTTCCTGCCAGGGCCGCCCATGAAATTTCGGAGCTGCCGAAGGAGGCGAACACACCAGGCAGGTTTGGGCCAGTCGCAGGAGGAAACAAAGATTTAGAGATCGGATGCCCAGCTGTTTAGCACACAGCACCTTTCGTACAGACACCTCCAAGGATGGAGGCAACGAATGTGGCTAGATTTCAGGGCAAGCATCACATGACGGAGTTATTATTTAAAGGATCCCATTCCACGGTCCCAAGTGGCGGTTGCTGCTTCTATACCGCCCCATAACGACACTGGGACGTTAGTGAAGTTGAAAGGATTTCTACTGTGGTGTCTTGGATAGAATGGTGGACCGACATTCCAGAGGCCTGGGTTCAAATCCCAGCTCAGCTACTTGCATTCACTGGGGGAGCAAAGCCGGCCAATCCACTCCTTCAATATCCCACTTACCCCGACGGCCATGTAAGGGTTATTCTATGTTCGTTCCAACTTGAAGGCCCCATAACAAAAACAAGACATGTCAAACCCAGGTGGAATCCCGCCTCCGCCAGAGTGGAGACTTATGGAATCCGTAGTCCAAAACTCTCATCCCTAGCCGGCACGACTAATATTTCAGTGAATCTGTCTGTGAAGATTCTCAGTCATCCAGGTGATTTTACCTGGACGTTGGGTCCTGGCTACTGGACTTCTTTTTCTTGAGAGATAGAAAACGTTCCGCTGCTCATCCAAACAGCTTCGTCAGTGAACCCTTTTGGCTTCTGGCAGTTCATTCATGCACTGGTAGGGGGGACCTCATCAGCTGAGTTGCCACCAAGAACATCACTGCTGGGGTCCCTCCTTGAGCCACCACCTCCGGGACCATTAGAATGAATCCTGTGGCTTCTTTTTAGGGAGTCAATCCATCTTGGATCGGGGCTTCCTCTTTCCCTGCTGCCTCCCACCCTTCCCAGGACATCCCTATGAGGGTTGCTACCTGTCAGTCCGGACTTGACGGTACAGATCCCCCCCCCCACACACACAATGTGGCCAAGGGATTCCCAGCGTGATGCAGAGGACAGAGCGAGGGTCTAGGATGCCCGAGACCTGGGTTCGAATCCCTGCTCGGCCCTGGAAGCTCACAGGCGGAGTGAGAACAGGCGAAGCCTCTCCTTAAATAACACACACACCGCTTGCATTGCAAGCCCTATTAGGGCGCCTGACTTGAGGACACAGAACCACCGCCGTTAACGCTCATCAAGTGGAATTAGGTTCTCTTTTCCCTTGTCCTATTGAAAAAAAAAAGTCTTTTTATGCAAATGCGACGGGAGGGATGGGGAGGAGGGGTTCCCCACTTACCTTGGACATCCCCGGCCAAGGCCCTCCAGGTGGGGGCGAAGGCCACGCAATGCCCGCAGGCGGAGGAGTAGAACTGGACCAGCCAGGCGGAGGGCGAGGCGCGCAGCGCTCCCCGCACCGTGCCGGCCTCCAGCACCCACACCGGATCGAGCCCGGCTTGGTAGAGCCCGGCCCGGCTCGGCCCCGGCGCCCCGACAGCCAGCAGGAGGGCCCATGCCCAGCGGGCGAGTCCCGCCAACCGCGGAGGCTCCGGTAACCGCGATCCCCGCCAACCGCCGCCACCGCCGCCGGCCTCCATGGCGGACCCCGGAGGAGCAGCTGGCTTGGCCGCGGGAAAACGGGGCGGGGCCTCTCTCCCTGCCCACCCTCCGGATCCACCAATCGGGGGCGGAGGGGGTGGAGCCTGGGCGCTCTCCGGCCGGGAGAGGGGCGGGGCCCGGCGGCTCTACCCCGCCCACTAGGAGGAGCGCCCCGCCTTTTCGGGGCGGAGCCTGGGGGAGCCTGGTTTCCTTTGGACTACAACTCCCAGAATCCCGTTCGGGTGGACCGGCGGAGGATGAGACCGAGACGCCAAGGAAGGGGCTGGTTTTTCCAAAGGGACAGACCTTTTCCGAGCTGTTTGTAAGAGAAAATGCATTTACTGTAATTTAATTTTCTTATGCAAACCTTCCCCTCCCCAAAAAAGGAACTTTTCCAAGCTGAATGGAAGGGCAAATGCGTTTAATTTCATTTTTTTAGGCAGCACATCCAAAAAGCACGAACATTTACAAGGCGACTGAAAAGCAAAATGGGTGTATTGTTTTTGCCTTTTGGAGAGTTACATTCTTTCCGTCTCGGGGCGTCTGCTCCTTCAACACAGACACAACATTTTAGAGAAACATACTTTCTCCAGAGGAGTCTCAGAAAGATCTCTGATACTGTGACAAAAGCAAACACACTCGTTACAAATGGGAAGTGTTTCTTTTGATGAAATGACAAAGCTAGTGTTAAAACCACATGGAAGTTGTTTCCATTCCTTGTATAAATAAACAGTGGTAGAACCCTTCAGAAAATACGATGCGAATCACCTTCCACGCCCCCCCCTTTCATCTCCAGTTCTAACCCAAATAATCTAGTATTTTAAGTGGTTTTTATTCCGATCTCAGTCCAGAAGGTGTTTTTTTTTAATTCCCTGAAGAGAATTTAAGCACCTCAAAATGAAGGAATGGGGGGAGGAGGGGGACGTATGTTTTTATATATTATCAAGGACCAATTTCTGGCTGGTCAGAAGAGCTGCAGGTTTCTGCCCGAAAAAAGATGGATTACAGGAAAATTAAATGCAGAGTTTAACGGAGAAATAATCATTTTCTATGAAAGCTAATGACTTCTCTGGAGGCCAGTACCAAGATTTATTGACCCGAGAGGTTAATATTGATCAAAGCCGCAGCAAAGAAAATATTAGACCTTGAAGGAAGAATAATCTTGATACTAAAGTCTTGCCACTGGCAGAGGCGGCCATACATCTGGCTGTCATCGTCGGAGAAGGCGGCGGCGCCCATAACGGGCCGAGGGATTTTAATCCATCGCTCCTCTTCTGCGCCTGCCAGTCTTCCTCCACATCAACCCTGTGGCTTTACAGCCACTGCCTTCTCCCGTTCAGGACAGCATCCTAATGATTATAATGTAAAGAGCCTGTTTTTCATGTACAGTAATCATCTGGAAGATGTCCTTGTTGCTCTTAAGTTTAAAACAACCACCCGTCTAAAAAAAAAAAATCCCTCCCCCCTCAAATCTGCAATGAATTTTGATTGTATTGTGTGTAAGGACTACAGCCCTGGAAGACAGGTGTGGAGGAAACCAGCAAAGATGACTTTGATAGACTCCCAACAGTGGCCTAAAGCAACACAGCGAAATTTAACGAAGTTCTACATCCAGGAAACCAAATGCACTGTTACAACATGGGGGGGGGGGTATTGGGACCAGCAATACTACACATGGGATGGATTTTTGTGGGGGGATTGTTCTGGATCATAAGCTGAATATGAGCCAACAATGGGATGTGGTAATGCGATTTTAGGAGGTGCTGAGAGATGTGTAGTCTCCCAATCATATAAAATGCTAGTTCCCCTCTATTCGGCACTGGTCAGGCCTCATTTAGAGCCCCTGTGCCCATTTCTGGACACCGTACTTTAAGAAGGATGCCAACAAACCGGTGCAAGTAGAGAGGTGGGCAACCAGGAAGATCAGGGGGCTGGAAAGCAAGGCCTAGGAGGAAAGAAGGAAAGAAAAAATGGTATGCTGATTCTTGAAAAAGGAAGATTAAGGGGAGATGGGATTGCTCTTTTCAAAGACTTGGAAGGTGGGTTTTGAATTGCAGTTTGGGCACTCAGTCTCTAAAAGGTTTGCCATCACTGGGCTATAGAGACGGGAAGCCAGATTTCTGTGAACTATGAGGGGGGAAATGTCTTAATGGTTAGAGCAGTACAACAACAGAACCCATGGCCTTGAGAGGTGATGCAGACTTCAAGAGAAACTGGGACAACCCTCTTTCCGTCTGTGATGTTGGACCCTGGCCTTGAGCAAAGTATTGGACTGGGTGGCCTTAAGGGCCCCTCCTAAAGCCACAATTCGACGAACAGATGCCTGCTGATGCTGGAAGTGGAGGCGGGAGGTTTCCCAACGAGGGCCGAGTCATTCTACAGACAGGTCTTCCTCTAAGGCGTATTGAAGCTCTCTGGTCTCAGGGAGCTCTCCGTCGTCTCCTGGTGGACTCAGAAACTCTGGAAAGCTGAAGGGAGAGTCCTGATCGCTCCCACTCAGGTCTTGAGGTGGCGGAGGCAGATCCTGACTTGGAAAAGAGACTTCCTTTGCTGTAGACGACAGATCGGCACTCCCATAGGACAGGACCTCATCTACTGGAGACACGATTTCATCCTCCACATCATCTTGAAGGACCTTCCCAGGCAGAAACATGGCATCTCTGCTTTCCAGAGGCCAGGTTCGGGCAGGGACTATCGGCCCAGCTTCTGACGAGCCTGGATGTTGCATTGCCATTCCAAATTCCTCCGTGCTTTGAGTGTTTTCTGAAAAGCTCCTTTCATTTCCTTGCTTTATTCTTCCTGTACTTTCGGGGCATCGCAAACTCACTCTAGCATTGTCGTCCTCCCTGGAGACGGCAGGACACCAGAGAGGGACCTTGCCTCCTCTCCTGGTTCGAGATGCGTCGGCCGTGCCTTTAGAACCCGCTCTGCCCTCCGATCCTGACCGGGTTGCCAGGGGATCGGGCGACAAGGAAGGGGGTGGCTGCCTTTTGCCACTTGGCCACATGTTCTGGATGGGCGCCACGCTCTCCCAGAAGGCTTCAGGAGCGTGTGTCGAGGGCCCGTCTTCCAAATGAGATGGGTTCTCTCCGCCCCAAGGCCCGTCAGCGGTGCCAAGAGCGGCTCCTGAGCTCTTCCGTCTTGGCTTCTCTTCCGAGCCCTGACAAGATGCATTGCGTGAAGCTGAAGCAGTTGCTGACTCAGCAGCCCCATGGGAAACGGCCCTCTTTGGGCCTTGACTCCCTGTGCAAGGCTCCGGGTCGCAAACATGGGAAGAGCTGGGATTCATTCCGGAAGCAGACGTGTTGGCCTGTGCCGGCCGGCCTTCCTCGAGTCGTTCGCCATCCGGGAGGTCTTCTGGAGTCTTTTGCTGGACTGAGATGTGACCCTGATTCGAACAGCAACCACAGAGAGCCGTGGGGCAGGTGCTGTCAGGGGACATGGCATCCCATGACCTTGCCGCTCTCTCTGGCATGGCTGGAGGGTCACCAAGCCTGTCGCTGGAATGATAAAGATCCTCTTCCTGAAAGACAAATTCATCTGGGAGGCTCACGTCCGTGTCCTGGCCACCTTCCGCTTCTGCGTCGGAGGCTGAACGTGAGCTTCCAGAGATGCTGATGAGAAAAGCACGAGCTTGATGGAACTCAGAATCCAGGCAGGGTTTCTCCCTGGATGGAGAGAAGCTTCGCCGTTCTGCACAAGGGACTGCTGAAGCCAAGCGTCCTGGTTCCTTGTCTGAGGGGCTGCGGAGGTCATCTTTGGAATAGTTTCTCAGATCCGTGTCATCACCCTTACCGTCTCCCTCTAGTTTGCTCCCTGATTGAACAAGAAAGGGACATAATTTAGATGGTTCGCTTTCAGTCTTGCCCATTTGGCGAGTTCAGAATCTGCAGCAGCATCTTCTCCAAAGCTCAGGTGTCGTTAAGGACTGGAAGATCTAGCACGAAGAAAGCATAGCTGTTTTAAAAACCCGCTCGAGTTTCATGATTGAAAAATTGTATTGGTTACACTTTGGTTTGCCAAAACAAGAATCTCAAAAAAGGAAAACAATGGCAGTTTTCAGCAGTTGAAAGCAAGGGTTTCAGCTGAGATTTATTTACAGTATTTTTTAAAAAAAATATGCCACCCTTTCCCTTTAGGGAGCTCAAAGCACCTTACAATGTTAAATATAGTAAAGCAGCCAATATTAAGAATGAAGGCATTGGCATTGATTCTGTGGAACCAGCGACCGGTGGGTGCCCAATCAGAATCGGGGCCCTGGCTCCGGAGGCAGCGTCTGATTGGGCACCCACCAGTGGAGGGCGGGGCATCAAAACGGAGAGCACCCATTTGGCTTTAACGAAACCGTCACGAACCACCAAACTGGCGGTTTGTGCCCATCTTTGGTAGGATAGTGTCTGCCCTTGGCCCCCTGTTCTCTGTCCGCTATATTTACCTACATCTCCCTATATTTCTCCAGACCCCCATTTGAGATTCCAGGAGTGCTTTCTCCACTCTTTGTAATTACCTGCACTCCTAACGACCGCTAGTTGGTTCCTGAAGGAATACAAGTCGTTGGCTCGAATGCCCAGGGTTTCGGGCTGTTGATCTTCCAGCCGTGGCTTCTGCTTCAAGCCTTCCTGTTCCATCTGCGTCCCTCGCGGTGAAATGTCTCTCCTTTCAACAGAAAGTGTTAGACAGCGAGTAAAACTCTGGAGGTTTTCGCATCAAAGGATCACAGAGTGGGAAGGAGGCCTCTTAAGGTCATCCAGCCCAACCCCTGGCTCAACGCAGGGACTGAAATCAAGGCAGACCCAACAGAAAGTGGCTCAGTTTTCTTTTGAATATTTCCAATGGTGGAGTGCTGACCGCCTCCTTAGGTCATGGGCCCCACTGCTATACTCATTTAACAGTTGGGAAGTTTTTCCTGATACCCAGTCTAAATCTGACTTCCAGTCACTTGGGCAGATCCGCCCCATTTCCTGCCTTTCATATATTTGGTAAGGGCTGTCCTATCTCCCCTCAGTCTTCTGTTCTCATGGCTAAACATGCCCTCTCCTTTAACGACTGTCCAAAATAGAGATGGGCACGAAACGAACAATTTTTTGTTTTCGTTTTCATTTTTTGTTTCATTACACAATGAAACGACAAACGAATTTTGTCTCCAAAATGAAACGAAACAAACAGAAACACCGGAAATTTTGTCGTGCGTTTCGTTTTCGTTACAGCAATACAGTGAATTGCTTTAAAAAAATCACAAAAATCACAAAAAAATGAAACAAATGGTAACAAAATGGTAATGAAACGAACAAATACGAAAATGATTTTTTTGCAAAAATTCGCAAAAAAGGAAACGAACCCAAACGGACTCCCTAAATGACAAACAACAAACGAAACACCATTTTTTTTAATTCGTGCCCATCTCTAGTCCAGAAGCAGAGTTTTTAAAAATCTCAACGAGCACAACTTTCCAGCAGCGAGTTTCGTTCCACCCAAAGGAACGCCCTACCTAAATACTGAATGGGAACACGGCTGAGCATACTGTAAACACGGCACGCCAGTGAGGGTCAACCCCCAACCACCACGGGACGGAGGGGGATGGATCGCATTTGAATCTCCGCCAGGAGTCCATCCAGGCGAAGGCTCAGCGAAGCCTCGACAGGCCGTGTCTGCAAGGCAGTGAGATTAAAAAATGCCAGCCATCCCACGACTGCCACTCACGAGGAGCGAAAGTGAAGCCAGCAATCCTTTTTAGAGGGGCCGTTGACCTATAATCAATAGCAACATGAATTATAGATCAGTTTCATGCGAAGGTTTATTTGAAAGCATTTCCATTAGTCGGGTGGCGGGCCGGACTTGCACTTAACGGGCCCGCCACCCGACTTCTCGATGGGAAGTGACAATGCCAAGAGTCAAAGGCAGGCTTTTACGGCCGTGGGGACAGCCTCTCGGGCTGAGACAATTTCCGTATGGATTCAGTGCACCCTAAGCATCAGGACCCTTCCTGGGGGAAGGAGCAGGTGGGAGGCAGCAACCATGGCCAAGGGCAACTACCAGACTGGATCTGGCCACTGGCCCCCCAAAACACTGGCCAGGTTGTACAGAAAGGTGGCTGGATTCCCCCCCTTACCTGTCCTTCTCTTTGACCTGCTGGAGGACATGGCCGCTTCCTTCTCTTGATCTCCTTGAATGTGGCACATCGTTTGTGTCTTCGTTATGAGGTGGCTTTCCCGACTCCTCAGACAGTTGCCTCCAGAGCTGCGCTGTCGCCTGCTGCAGCATCAAAAGCTCTCTCTGTTGCTTTAAGAGCAGTTTCCTCTCCCGGTGGGCTGCCTTGCAGAGGTTTTGCAGGTGCCAAATTTCTGCCTGAAAAGAAGCACAGGGAGAAAAGCCAGGAGGGCCACCTCTTGGTGAAAAATCTAGGACACAGAGAAGGCTCTCCATGCGTCCATGTCTGTGGCCCTCAGATTCCCAAGCTTGCCCAGAGCGGGTGCCACCCATAAGAACCTAAGCAGAGCCCTACTGGATCAGGCCAAAGGCCCATATAGACCAGCTTCCTGTATCTCACAGTGGCCCCACCAGATGCGTCTGGGAGTGCACGAGACTAGATATCTGTCTCCTGATCTCACTCCCCTGCATCTGGCCCTTGAAGGACCCCGGTTTTAAGCCTGCAGGTTACACATCTTCATCAAGGTTTGTAACCTGTGATGGACTTTTTCCTCCAGGAATCTGTCCAATCCCCTTTTGAAGGCATCCAGGCCAGAAGCCCTCACCACCTCCTGTGGCAGGGAGTTCCACAGACCAACAACATGCTGGGTACGCATGGCATGTGGTAGGGGGAAAAGTGGAGGCAATTCCTGGATAACACAAGCAGTGAGGGTCTATAAAGAAAAGCTTGTGTTGACCTTCCACTGGCTAGGTACAAAACAAAGCATGCTAAATGCAAGATAGTCAGGTGAGGAAAATCACGTGCAATGCCGAACATGTCTTAAGAGTCTTACAGAACAATGCAAAACACTTTTGAACCTTAATTGCAGCCGCTCTGGGGAGAGCGATGCCCCCCCCTCACCTGCTCCTGCTTCAGTTCCATAAGAAGGGCAGACTTCTTTTCGAGGAAGGCCGATGTCGCCTCTGGGTCGCCTGAGCTCTTCCGGATGCTGAAAATGGGAAACAAATTAAAATCGAACCAGGAGCGAGGGAGCCTGTTTTTTGGCTCCTCCGCGACCCCCCCCCCCAGAGTCTTCCCACCCGGCGTGGATGCAGGGAAGAGGCCACCATGCCTTGAAGGCAGTCCTGGGACAGGCTCGGGTTTACCTGGCCTCGTGCTCCAGCCAAGCCAGCTCCGCCTTGGTCTTCTCCTGGAGGGCTTTCTCTCTCAGCCGGAGGAGGGCCGTTTGATGCCGGGCATGCAGCTCTTCCTCCCTCAGGGACTGTTCGACCATGGACAAGCCAAAGCGTCCAAAGGTACTGGAGCTCCCGTAGAACTGGCCGATCTCACTCCACTGCAAGGGGGTGGAATCAAGAGCAGGATGGAGCCACCCCGTGTGCGCAGTGGCATTGGGGTCCGGTCCGAAGGCCCACCATCAGTCATCTCCCAGAGAAGCACTGTCCAGCCTTGGGTCCCCCCCCCCGGTGTTGTTCGGCCACAACTCCCAGGAATCCCGGCTAGCACAGCTATTGGGGAAGGCTTGTGGGAGTTGTAGTCCAAGAGCCTCTGGGGACCCAAGGTTCAGAGCCACGGCTTGACACCGTGGGAGTCCATCCTTGGGTTGGTCCCAATGACCTTCCCAAGTGGAAGGAAACGAGCCGTGGTCTAGAGCCGTGGTTCCCAAGCATGGGTCCCCAGATGTTCGTGGATTGCAACTCCCAGATATCTTGGCCAGCACAGCTAATGGTGAAGATTTCTGGGAGTTTGAGTCCAAGAACATACAGATACTCAAGGTTGAACACCACTGCTCTAGACCCTTTCTTGAGAAGGGCAGCCCACCTTACTTCTCTTGTACAGGCAACCAAGAGAACCCCATTGGCACCTGTTTTGATTATTCCTAACATTCTCTCTGTTCTTGTGTCTCAACCTGAGGACAAAAAGGTATTCGGGAAGGTGCTTTCCAGGTGTCCTTATAGATCGGGGGCTTCTTTATTGATTCTTAAGAGCAGGATTTTTTAAAAAACTGAAATGACAACACGCAGCCACAAAAATGCAGAAGATCAGCAGTCCCCAGGAGAGGCGTTCCTTGCAAACCTGCTGACACGAACACAGCTTCCATGTGCAAAACAATAAAGGAGGTAATAAAGACAGAGTGGTGGATAGAATGATGGGTCTGGAATTCTGGAGAAGAGGGTTCGAATCCCGGCTCAGCGATACACGCACCGTACCTGGCTGGTAGAATCTGTTGGCTCACTTTTATCAGCCGGCTCTTCTGTGGTGTCGATGCTGCGGTGAGGCGGATGGACAGACGGGGAAGACCGGCCACCGCTTTGGTGCTGGGACAGGATGTGGCCGGCTTGTCCAAGTGGGAGCCCTACAGGAAATCAGCTTATACTTCTGTGCCTCTTGGCATAAAGTGGGGCGATCTCTCGCACCACCTTGACTCTTGCACCTGTTTGGGCAGAACTCAGCGGAGTACGCTGAGAGTTAAGACCACCACCCCCCTCCAAGGTTGTGCTTAGGATGGCTTCTTCTGGGGTTGCCCTGGAGCCACCATGGATCGTCCCCAACTAGGTTACTCAACCTGGATCCTCTCGGGGAACACACAGTGAAGACTCAAACTCCCAAACTCCAGCTCCCCAATTAGAGATCTTAACCCCTGAACTAGTCTACTAATTCCCAACTGACACCGAAGGAGAAAACTGGAAAATAAAAGAAAGAGAATGTTCTTGGAATTGATACACATGCTCACCAACACATTATGCATCATCTTAGGTTGCGACTTACCAAAACAGTTCTTGACATCATCTTCTGGGAGACCAGGATTGTGGTGGGAAACAATGTAGTGTTTGGCTTGGGAGCTGATAGATCGTCTAAGAATGAAGGAGGGTGGAGAAATGTCATAGATCTATTCATCACTCAAGAAAGTTTTGATTCCTGTCATTAATTTGGCCTAGCACTGGAAGGCCACCTCCATACCCACTGATTCACTTATCTGCTGTTCAAAAATATTAAAAGAATAATGCCAGAAATGTATATTTCTAAAGACGACGTTGCCAGTACTGGCCACTGGAGGGAGACAGAGACCATGCTTATGTATAGAATTAGTGCTTATTATCCACATTCTTCAGCATCCACAAGAGGGTTTGGAACTGATCCCCTGTGGAGGAAAGTCAGAGCTGTTCCAAGATGGATCTTGTCACTTCCCTCCAAGATGAGGAAGGACCATTGGAAAACACTGCAGACCTACCAATTAGCTTCAAATCCACATCCCAGACTTTGGAACTCCCTCCCACAAGAATCAGGCTGACCTCATCTTTGCTGTTCTTCCAGCAAGCAACAATGCATTGTTTGTGTTTTTGCTGCATTATTTATTTGCTTATTTATTCACTTACTTATTTATCTCATTTACAGATTGCCTTTCTCTCAATGGGGAAAAATCAAGGTGGTACACAGTGTTTGGTTGGTTTCTTTAAGCAAATTAAAAACAATAAATTACAACATCATCACCAATTAAACTATAATGTTCATTAAAATACGCTGAATGATAAAAAACACTCAAAACAGCATCGAACATCTGTATCCTTTGGATGCCACTTCTTGCAAAAAATAAAATAAAAATAAAAAATTTTAAAAGGTCAGGAGAAAAAAAGGGGCTTTAAGAGGCTTTGAAGAACCAGACAGATCTCGGTCTTTTTTAGAAGTGAGGAGCATTCTGGAAGCTTCTCTAAAGCAGATGTGACATCACTGGAAGATGATAAGCCGGGCATCTTTGGCGTTGGATTTGAGCTAAAAGCTGTTAGTTTGGACCCGGAAACCACCCTGCTTATGCGACAGAAAAACACCTACGACTGAGCCGAGCTAAACGGATTAGTGTAAAGTGCGTGGAAAAAACCCCCAAACACATTCAGACATTTAGGGGTCGTTCAGGAGGAAAGTGGTGGAGCCACGGCAGATGTTTTTCTGCCCGAAGAAAGAGGGCGAACATGTTTTTATTTCATCAACAATCTGCTTAAAGGAGATCTCATTTCTTCTCTCCCCCCCTCTCATATTAATAAGCTTTTCTTTGTTTTTCCTGACAGGGAATGACCCAGAAATGGTGAGACCCTGGTCAGTACAGCTGTTGATTGAAGGCAATTTGGAGATGCCCCTAGAACCTTCTGAGGGTCGCAAGAAAGGGGAGAACCCCCCCATGCCTCCTCTGATGGCACAAACCACCCCAGGAAGGTAATATTCCATCCTCCCTTGGCCTTGGTGCATTAGCGGAAGTGCAGTTCATCACTGACCCAGGGCGGCTTAGAAGGTCAACCTCTTTCCTTGAGCCTGTGCTTCCCCGGGCTGTTTCATTTGTGACATGAGAGATCCATTCCTTCCTTGCCGGCATGCACTACTACAGGATTGACCTGTTGCTTCTGAATCACAGAGCATTGCTTTGGCTCATTCAAGTCGAAGGCAGAAGGAGAGCGGCAGAAACCTGTTCTCGCCTCGGACTGCATTTAATAACCATTCAGATGCTCCCAACTCCAAATAGATTGATAGATAGGAAGGAAGGAAGGAAGGAAGGAAGGATCGATAGATAGATAGATAGATAGATAGATAGAGAGAGAGAGAGAGAGAGAGAGAGAGAGAGAGAGAGAGAGAGAGAGAGAGATAAGGTCAGGCACCGCTGGTTTAAACTGGAATCTCCTTTCTTTCCTTTGAATTCACTGAATAGGTTGATCAGTTGGGAGTGCAGAAAAGAAGCCCAGTCCGCCTCCCATAATAAGCACCTGCTTGCCTGCCTTTTTCTCCTCTGCCCAGTGTGACAGCGAGCACTCTTCCCTGAATCTATCCTGTCGGAATCAATGGTTACCCTTAAATAATGCTCCACAGAGGTTCAGCAACGTTTGTTTTCATAAAGAAAGCTCTGTGGACCCCCTTTGGACATGGGAAAGGCACGGGATGCCAAGATGAGTAGCGCGACAGCTGTTGTCATGGTTCCTGCAAAATAGGGGCACAACTAAATGGATGGTGCTTATGTCCTCCGCAGCCGCCACCCCCCCCACCCCCCTTGGCAAGGCAAACCAAAAGTGAGTGGAAACAATGGGGGTAAATAAACCTACGGGATCCAATTGGTTAAATCTCTCATTAGGCTGAAGCCGAAACAGGATCAGTGGGGATTTAGGAAGGTAGCCCTAAATGCAATCAATTTACTCCAGAGCTGTCATGGCCATATGCTTAAGGACTTTTTCCAGGGAGGGGTCAGATCAACGCGAAAGCATGTGCAATTTAGAACCATTTTTTTGGAGGGGAGGGGGTAAACTGGACCTCTTAGGACAGTGGTGTCCAAACTTCAGCCCTCCAGATGTTTTGGACCACAACTCCCACCTTCCTTTGTCGTTGGCCGCTTAGGCTTGAAATTTTGGCGGTTGTGGTCTAAAACTTCTGGAGGGCTGACATTTGGACAACCCTGGCTTAGGAGAACGCAGACCCAGACCCTGGGGGGAAAATGGCTTCTGAGCTTTCCCAGAGTCCACCACCGAAGGGAGCAACTTTGGAAGCTCACATATCCTGCAGTTCTATTCCCGTCATCCACACCCTGCCCTCCCCTGTTTCTGGGGAGAGTGGGAGAGGTCGTCTCACATGGTTCAGGAGGCCCAGGCCAAAAGCACAGCTCAGTCGGCAGAGGTAAGCCAGGAAAACCTGTGCGGAGCAGTCTGGCAGTTCTAAGATGACTTAGGGTTTCACCCTTCTAGCTGTCTGTCTGGATAGGTCAGGGGTTTCCATCTCTGGTTGCGGATCCAGAGGATGGCGGTTCCAGTCCCCCTCCATGTCTCCTTGGAAGGGGTCGGACTTGATGACCTTCAGGGTTCCCCCTCCAGCTCTGCTGTCCTTTGCCTGCCTTTGGGTGCCTCCTCAGAATCCTACAGGCGCTTCTGTTCGGAGCAGCCCAGCAAAGGGGATCCCTGTGGCCTTCGGATGAGCAAACACTGCCATCCCGTGCCCAGCGGCTGAACTGCACTTGTGCGTCTTCTGGCGCCGTGAACGGACTGGGCGGAGCGGATCTCTGTCTGGCCCAGGGTCTCTGACCCAAACACGAAAGCCAGTGGAGCTGCCCGCTGCTTCTTTCATCCCAACAAATGTGAGCACTCCTGTCTCTCCAGCTGCCCCACCCCCCGCCTACTTATTTAGAGATTTCTACTCTTCTTCAGAACAGCTCTGGCAAATGCAGAATCCAAACGTTCAGCTGAAAGGATTGGAATGATCTTGGGGGTCAGCTCACGACGCGAACCCCTTCTGTGCTCCCAAATCTCACGATGGCTGTGCTTACCTTCCAAGCAGGAACTGAGAGGCGGCCGTGAGGACCCCAGGTCTGGCATCTCCCCAGCTGAGGTTCTTGTCTCTTTGGAGCCCGTCGCTCACAGTACAACCTTGAGAAGCATCGGAAACGGAAAGAACATGAGGTATTTAGACCTGATGCCCGAGGTGGTACTTTCACTGATTTTTAATAGGCTACGCTGACTGCAACAGCTTTGTATGCTTACAGGGTGGAAGTTTTGCCGAATAATGTAGGGTTTACATCTGGGGAAACATGCATAGGTTCAACCTTCTTAAGTAACCCGGTAATATTGTGCTAGTCTGTAGAGAATCTACCATTTTGGGTAAAGGGTTATCCTCAATAACACAGCACCACCGTCTCAGATATAAGGGAGCTTCCAGGCTGGGTCAGTGTATTGCTGTAGCGCTATGGCGCTTGCTAAACGTACAATGGATCGCGCCAAAAATAAGAAACACAACCCAGATTTAACTCCATGTTTTCGCTCTGAATTTTCACTCCAGATTTCCCTGCCCCGTTGTGCCCTTCCTCAGCTTTCGTTACTGCTGAGGTGTCTCTCTCGTACTGCCTGATTACTGCTATTGCCCCTCCCCTTGCTCTACACTAGAGGAATTCTGACAGAGTTCAGTCCAGTTGGACTTCCATATCTGCTGGATCAGTATCTGTTGAGTCATTTGTTATGTCCTGGATTTTATGTTCAGTCCTTCACAGTCTCCAAAAGATCACAAGAGGAGAGGCCAATACAAACGATATCTTAGTAACTCACCAGGACTAGGGGTCAGCAAACGAGATCTTCCTGTCTCAGTGTGGGTTGCAAAGCCATCTCCATGGACCATCTTCTCTTGGGTCTTCCCAGCATCTCTTGGAGGATTCTGGGGACCACTTGAATCCCAAACGGCGTCTCCATCCAGCGCAGCAGCAGGGCCCACTGCCCTCACCGCTGCCTTCAGGGTCGTAGGAGATGGCTCGGATGCAGTGGGCATGCCAGAGAGCTCTCCTTTTCTTTCCAAATGCGCAGACCTGTTGGCCACCTCAACCGTCCCCATTTCTCGGTCCAGCCGTTCACTGAGGTCCTGAGCTAGCCGGCAAAGGGCTCTTATTCTATCCTGTTTTGCTTGAGAGGGGAAAAGGGTTGGCTTTTGCCAGGGCGACCATTCCCAGAGGCCCAAGACAAGCTCTTTGGGCGGAAGAAGGCTCTCCGGAGTGGAGCGACAGCGGACAACTACTGGGGAATCGACAATAATGGTGGGTCCTTCTGTACTTCTGGTGGTCTTCAGGTCCTCGGCACTAATGGAACAGAGGTAAGAGTAGCAAGTCTCTTTCACACCATGGATGCTTGACTACAGGTATTTCTTCATCTCTTGCATGTATAGGTTGCCCATCTAGTAGCCAGCGGCTACTCTGGGTGGTTTACAAAAATCAAACACATACTCACAACACTTAACCCAAAATTAAACGTACCAGTACCAATACCAAACGCAAACCTAATATAACGTTAACCCACTCTCCTGATTCCTAATATCGCAAAGCTGTGTGATAATTACAGAATTAAGCCAAACCTAAATAAGCACAATGTTTGTTTCCAATATTGCCAGTATCATTTATATCTGTCTGTCTGGTCTGGTCATGGCAGTCGCAGATTATTTTGGCCTCCTCTTGTGACCAATCGTTCTGGGAGGAAAGGAAAGATCTGGCATGCTGCCTAGTGCCACTTTAACCCTTTCTCCTCTGCCACCTTCTTTTTGCCACATCACACACCTACGGGACTGGGGAAGAGCAGCGCACGCCGGCCTTACCTGTGCAAGTGTGCCTCCCGCTTCAGGAGAGACTGCAGTGATGGTCGGAGCCATCCCATCCTTTCTGATTTGGGGCGCTTTTCTCTTGCCATTTCCTAGAATTTAAAACCACACTTTTTAAACTGCTCGAACTGTTTTGCCGCAGAAAGAGGGGAGGCCGCCTTGACTGGAGTCCTTAGAGCAGCCTGAATGATAGCGCTGAGGTCTGTGATACTTGAACATGTGGTCTCCATTGAGGATCCATTCCGAATGCTCTCTCTCTCTCCACCACTCCAGCCCCCAGTGGATGCTGGAAACAGTGGATAAGCAAAACACTTGCTTCCTCTTTCTTTGGCATCTGTGTGTGATTGAGAAAGGGAGGCCTGGCTCGGTCTTGCCCAAGGGTTGGGCTTCCTGCCCTCCTGTTTGCAACGGAGGCTCCCCTGAAATTAGCAGCTGCCCCCTCTCCCCTGTTCCACCCCCATCCCCCACCCCCTTGCGGCTTCCCATTTCCATCAAGCCACCTGTGTATAGCATGGTCTCTGATTCCATCTAGTGGCTACTTCTGGTAGTACACCTTGGGAACATGTATTTCTGTGGAAGTTTTTTTTTTTTTGTATTACTTCTTTTCCCCCCAGGTAGCGGATAAATGAGACCACGTGAACCCACTGCAAACAGAGCTGCAAGCATAAGAGTTAGCTTGCGGGATTGTCCCTCGCCAGCTCCTCCTCCTCCCCTCTGATGTCCTTACCAGGCCGCACATATCCTTGGTAGGCGCTGTAGACCTCACGTCCCTGTTCCCCTGCTGGACCTCCGTAGGGCTTTTCCTCCATCTTAGAGCTTCCTTCTGTTTCCTGTACACTTCCCGAAGCCGTGTGTCCTTTGCTTCTTGGGCTTCCTGGGAGGCCAGTTTCTCTTCCCGGGACCTCTTCTCCCTTTCGGCCGACTTCTTGTTCATGAATGCGTGGATCTGCTCCGGACTCTGCGGGCTCCTCCTCCCTCCTCTGGCCTGGTGGCGGGGTGTGGGTTGGTTTTCCTTGCCAGCCCCATGGCCTTCCTGAGAAGATCTTCCTCTTGGCCTCATCCAAAAAGCCGAGGGCCCTCCGGGGTTCACAAAGTGGGCACCAGGAGAACGAATACCAGCCACCCCATCCGGACGACGCTTGGCGCTTCCGTCCTCCTCAATTCCTGTTGCTCTTCGGCCACTCTGCATCCTCTTTTCTACAGCAGGGTTGTTCCAGGACCTCGTGCTTCTATTTTTCGACCCCCAAGGGCTCTCCTTATCCACGAGGGTCCGCTTTCCTTTTCTTTCCTGCTTAACCTGTCCCCTCACCCTTTTCAGGGCTGGCTCGTTGTCCCCAATGCCTTGCTGTGCTTCACATGTTGTCCCGTCTCTTTTAGGTTCTGTGAAGGAGGGAAAGTGTATACTTTTGCAACTCTCATTCCTCTATTCTTGCCAAGGTCCTCGCGCAATTCATGAAGAGAACCCAGAACTCTTAAAATCATATAACCTGTCACGGATCGGTACTTGAGTCACGTGCCTCGCTGTCCTGTTGGATTTGTGCCACACTAGCAGCTCAACTCAGACTCAACTCAGGGTTTTTCTCAATGATTTGGGACCCACTTGCCTCTCCCATTTATCTGGGGGTGGGGGGGGCGCTTGATTTTAATAGAGACTCTGACTTGGGATTCAAGATGGGATTCCGGTACCAAAGAGCAGACTTGGACTCAAAGACTTGGACTTGGGACTTGAAGTCAAAGACTTGGACTTGGACTTAAGGACTTCCCAACATCCCTGATAACTGTAGTCATGCACTGTACCCCAGAAGATTCCGGCAACTCATAACTTAAAACCTCCATGAGAGGTAGTCACACAACTGCCATTTAAACACTTCCAATGAAGGCAAGGCCACAGATCTTTGAGGGACCACCTCAAGCATGTGTAGAAGGCTTGCCATCAGGAAATTCCCCCTTGTGTTGAATTAAAAATCTCACTGCTTACCAAATGAATCCATGGGTTTTGGACCCCAGGCTCTCCTTGCTACCTTTTACTGCATTTTGCCAAAGAGGGTAGAAGTGCATCAGTATAGCTTCTCCAATGCCTTAAAACATTGATTTCTCTGGCTCATTGGCAGGGATCCATTTCAGGAGCATCACTGGAAGGACCCTGGGCCAGACCCTCTGCCCCGGGGGCCCTTGATGTTTCTGTCATTATGGCTAGAGGAAAGGCTGAAAATGGGCATAAGCGGGAGGGGAAATTAGCACTTTCCTTTTCAAACAGTGGCAGCCTGGGGGCCCTTTAATGGTCCGTGAAGTTTTCAAAACCTGGACCGACCAGGACTAGTGAGGTGAAAGGGGTGAGAATTTCAACCAAGCCTTTTAAAGCCTCCTGAAATTTCCCTGGGGAGACAGGCATGAAGATACCTGGAGTAACCTGCCCTCCTTCCCGTTCACAGCGACTGCTCGGCTTTTGATATTTAATCCGTGGGCCAAGGATTTTCCTAGCCAGCTTCTGGCCTTCTCTCCAGGAAAAAGCATCAACTGAACGGACCACTGGAACAAAAAAAGACAGCAAGGAAGAGTCTTATAAGAACAGACATTCCAGGCAGGTGCTGTTACTGGTGTGTTTTAACTCTCTGTGTTTAACTCCCTCCAAATCCATCTTTCTTGGAGTCTATGAAACTAAATCAGAGGATTCTAGTGATTTACATAAGCCTGCAAAATACCTAAGTTCCTTCCTTTCTTTTCTGGGAAGGCCACAAAATTGGAGGAGAAAGCCTCTGGTTCCACTTTTAAAGTTAGGTCTGAAGTTGAGATGGGCACAAACCCGGAAAATGGTAGCTCATGGTTAGCAGAACATGTCTCCCACGCACCCCAGTGTGTGGTTTGGGTTGTGCCCATCTCTGGTCCGAAGTCAGAGGAACTCCTGTTAAGAAAACTCAGGTGAACAAACGAGCCAGGATCTTCCGCCAACAGACGGATCATGTCCGGATCAAGGGATGTCAACAGTTTGATGGCCCCTGGAGTCCAGCCAGAGTTTTCCTGCATTTGGTTTGAGCAGGGAACTCAAGAACAAACAGGAGCCTTCTTCTGGCATAGGATTATGAAAGATCTGTGGGACATCCAGGGCCACTCAACTCACGTGGGTCAAATGTTGACCTTAGTCTTCCTGAAAGACAAAGCCACAACGATGAAGAGCCACAGGGATGGAGTAGAATTGAAATCCGGGGCGGGGGGAGGTCCTCAACTCTTTAGGAGCAACTGAGGTTTAACCGGAGCTTGGAAAGTTACCCAAAGCCAGAGCAGGAAGTGTTCTCTGAGGCGAGAGAGTGGGAGAAACCATGGGCCCCCTCTTACCTCCCCAGAGCCCAGCCTGGCTTCCACAGCGAGATGAATATTTTATAGCCGGACTGACTTAATTTGGGGTTAACTGCCGCAAATCCCCAATTCATCAAACTTGGAAGTACTTTGCCTCCGACCTCCGACCTCCCATTCATCTCCTGGTGGCCTCGTTTGGGTTTCATCCGTGACAGGAACAAATGCCCCCGCCCCCCAAAGCCTTTCACCGACGCTGACAGTTACCATGATGAATGGGTCCCGGGGCGAGGGTAGCCGTGGGGTGAGGGGGAAGGAGGGCAACCCGCTCTCGGAGGAGGAAGGACCCAGCACCGTTTTTTCAAGCCCCCCCCCAAAAAAAAACAAAGCGGGTGGTGGAGGAGGGGAAATAGTTTGTATTGCATACATTTCAAATTGGTTGACAGGCATCCAAAAATCATAAGGAGTAGAGAGAATCCCAGAGACCTCGGAGTTTGCAGAATATACAGTTATCAGCAAGGAGGGATGCTATGGTGGACGTTAATGCAGCCTCGCCGATCCGAAAAACTAGCAACACGAGAGAGTGGTTTTCCTAGACATGGGGAGCCCTAAGCAATCAGGAAAAGCATAAATACATCGCAGCATTCGGAAAGACCTTCTTCTCCCAGACTCCTGCCTCTAGCTCAGTTCACAGCCTGCTACTTCTGGCGAGGGATTAGAATTTAAAGCAGTTGCATGAAGAGATATAAAAAATTCCAGAAAGTTTGAGGCCATAGGAGGGAAAGTGTGGAGGAAAACAATAATAAGAGAGGGGAGAAATAGGTTTTTTTTCCTCATCCCCCCCCCCCCCGCAAAAAAAGTATCTGGAAATTTTATATATCTCGCCACCTGCAAGAGTGTCATTCTCCGAAAAGAGGAAATCTCCTGCAGAGTGCTATCTTGAGCTGATCAGGCCCTGGGTAAGCCACTCAGTGGATAATGATCCCGCGGATAATGAGGTCCTACTGTATTTCTGGGAAAACGCCTTCTACTGGAAGGACGGCAGCGGAGCTCAGAGCGAATTAAACCCAAGGAGAACTCTCAGGACGGTGAATCCTGGCTGCATGACCCGCCTACCTTCCATACCTACCAGCTTTGTTCTCCCAAGGGAGCTGCTAATATTGCCTCCTTTCCCCACCATGGGCCACGATCCAGCTTCACCATGCCCTGTGCACTTTTACCTTGCTCTTTCGGTGCCTTCTCAGGAAGGGCCAAGGTGCTGGTGCCGTCTCGCATCTTCTTCTTCACCCCACTTCCTCTCCAGCCTTTATATGAGAAAAGTCACAGAGGAGGGATGGGTCAGGTTGTGGAATCCATACTGGGATGACCTCTTTACCAGGCTCAACACGGTGCCAGCTTATAAGCACCGCTGGGTCTGTTCGCGTGGCTGTCAGTCCTTTGTACCGATTCTGTAGGCTACGCGTGCCGTTGTTGCGTATCCGTCAGTTCATCTCCCATTCCTGTTTCTGGGCGCCCACTACCCTAAACTTTTCTTTAGATACATTAAAAAAATATTGTAAGCGATATATCGCTAATGCAGCATACGCCCACCACTCTCCTGCCATTTCTGCTGTTAGTTGGTTCTTCTGGTATGTGCAATGGAGCTGTAAGTTGGGGGACCAAACTGTGTGTGTGTGTGTGTGTGTGTGTGTGTGTGACACCAAGGGATGAGCTCGGCCTAATGTCTCCCTCCCTCCCTTTCCCACATGCCCTGGGGAGGGGGGGCTTCTCCCGCAAGCAGCCCTAAGCTGGCGTCTGAAGCCTTCGGACAACTCCTGGGACCAACCTGCATGCGCTGGCGGTGAAGAGACGAAGGCAATCTTGCAAACCTTCCTCTTGAGGTGGGGCTGCAGGTGTGGAGGGCTTTCAGCTGAGTTCAAGGCCAGCGTCCTGCTGTGCTCCCTCAGCGCCCTCAGGAGGCTCCGTTCCTGCTGCTGCTGGATCCTCGCTTTCAGCTGCTGCAGTTTCTCGTCCTGCCACGCATTCTTCTGGAGACCTTGTAGCTTCTGAGCCCAGCGGCCACTCCCAGGGTGGGGAGCTGGGGTGGCCGGAGGGGAAGATCCCACCGGATCCTGGATCCTCTTGGCTTTTCCCCAAGAGCCCCCAACCCCGGGTGTAGAGACTCTTCTGTTGGCCTTTTCAGGAGAGACCGCCGCTTCCATGGGAGGCTTCCTCTTCGGGTGTACGAAAGCTGGGAAGCACAGCCAGTGACTTGAGACATAATAAAAGGGGGAAGCGACAGAGACCAGAGGGTCTTGAGAAGAATGGAAACTCCCACCTTCCCCACATCCATCCCATAAACCACCCCCATTTTCAAGCAAATGTTCCGCCCTCAGCCGAACTAAAAGCTGTTGGTGGCGATCCTCCGGCCCTCCAGATGTTTTGGACCACCACTCCCAGAATTCCGAGCCTAGCTTGCCGACGACAAAGGACTGTGGGAGTTGTGGTCCAAAACAACTGGAGGGCCAAAGTTTGGACATCGCCGGTCTAAGCAGAAATGGGACTTTGCTTTTGATGTCTTGGGCTGCTAACGCCCATCATTCTCAATTCTGAGAGTTCTTCCTTGCAGGCCCATCGCTCTGGCTCCTTTGGGGGAGGAAGGACCCAAAGAGAAGGCCGTTCCCGATTTAAGCTCCACTCAGGGCGATCCGATTCGTGCCCATCCCTCGGCAGCTCTTCTGCTGGGAGGAGGGAAAGAGGCAGGCTTCCATCTCAGCGAGAACAGACGGTGCCTCCGCGTCGTCTTTTGGCTGCTGGCAGCCCACATGCCTCGGGTGTCTGTTTTCGCTCACAGCCACTCCGCCTGTGTGCAAACTCCGGCACGCCTGGGCATGCCGGAAGCTGGCAGGGAAGAGGAAGGAGCAGGCCGAGGGGGGGGGGGGCTGCCATCAGCTGTTTTCCTTTCTCTCCCGTAGCCCTTGGTTACCAGGGGCTGGAAGACAACTTGAGAAGAGGCCGTTAACCTGGATGCCTCCCTCTTTGCAACCTTCTCTCCCAGCGAGAACATTTTAAATCCGAGCTGGGAGGGGACCCCTCTGGATCGTCCAGCCCCTGTCCGAGGAGGCCTTGTGGGGGAATTGAACTCCCGACCCGATCTCTAAACCCTCCAGGGCTATCCAGTCAGTTAAATTACTGAACCCTCATTTGGAGGTTCCACGCCATCCTTGTCAAGTTAGAATTGTAGAACTGCAAGGAATCTCTACATCAGTGGTTCTCCACCGGTGGGTCTCCCCAGATGTTCCTGGACTGCAACTCCCAGAAGTCTTCAACACGCGCTGAGCTGGCCAGGATTTCTGGGAGTTGCAGTCCAGGAACATCTGGGGACCCACCAGTATTGAGAACCACTGATCTAGATCATCCAGTCTCAAGGAGTCCCAATGGGAGAATCGAGCTTCCAACTTCTGGCCCAGCCACCAGATCCCCTCAGCTGCTGAGCGATTCCTAGGCCAGAATCCTGGTCTGTATTTATGATCCATGCGGACGGGTGACAGTGAGGGGGTCACGCCCGCCCCCCACCTTTCCCCTTACCTTCCTTCCCAGCCAGCTGGGAACCAAGCAGGCCCTCCCAAACTGGAGACCAGCTCTCCGGAGCAGCAAAGCCGATCCAAACGGGAGGTTGTAGCCAAGACAGGCAGGAAGGTGGCCGGGGAGGTGACACGCCTTTGTTTAAAGGCCGGTGACAACGCTGAGGCCCCGTGGCTGCTATGGACGCAGAGGCAAAACACAAGGCTTCGCCCTTCTGCCCCAGAGCAGGAGGAGGGGCTGGTTGCCATCTGTGGGGAACGGATTCCCCCCTCCCTCCCCACACACACCACCAAGGGACCCTGCTGCCCTACTGGATTTGTTTGCTTGTATATTCATTAGAGGGATGAATCTACAAGTAAACAAATCCAGTAAGGCTGGGTTACAGGGGTGTTGATGCCAGACATCCAAACTAGGGTTCCATAATTCTCAGCTGGCTGGATAGCTCAATGGTATGTAGGTCTCTGGCTGCGGAGCTGGGAGTTCGATTCCCCCTACTGGGCCCTCTTTGACAGGGGCTGGACTCCCATGATCTATTCTACAGGGTCCCCCGTCCCGCTCCGATATCCCAAAGCGATGCTGATGGTTATAAACACGTTCGCATCGGGACAAGTTTGGGGAGAAGTTGCCCCGCCCGCCCGTCTTTCCAAGGGGAGCCTTTCTTAAATCCTGCGCCTCTTCCCGTTTTCTGCAAGAAACCTTTTTGCCTGCCGGGCGGGCGTAACGGTGGGGGGGGGGGCCGAACTTGGCGACCGAGCGCAACAAGGCACCACCGCCCCGTCGGGGCTCCCTCCTCTCTCTCCAGCTGTGGTGGTGGGGGGGGAGAAGCTGCTG
>JAHTLZ010000311.1:457659-493052 GCA_023846285.1 Phrynocephalus versicolor | reverse complement strand
GATTGATTGATTGATTGATTGATTGATTGATTGATTGATTGATTGATTGATTGATTGATTGATTGCAAAATCTGGCTTAGCATTTCAGGATACGGAGCATGCTTTTTTAACGTGCTTATAAAGATCAATTGCATGCTTTGTTTGCACAGAAGGCATCAATTGGGATTCACAGGTGCAATCCTGCCTTCTGTCTTTTCCTTCATGTACTGGATACATCATCCCTTGGTGAAGGTAGACCTGCCCTTCCGGGGTCCTGGGGTCCTGCCCTGGAGCACACAGTTGCCTGTTGAAGGACCCCTAGAGGCCAATTTGGGCTCTCTGGTTGCTTAGGATGTGGAAACGGAGCCACGGATGAGTGTAAAAAGCCCAAGTAACCGACTAACCTTTTCTCAGCAAAGGCGCTCCAGCCGTTTTGCTGCTCGCCGAAAGCCAGCTGCATCTACCGGCCATAGCACAACAGTGGCATCTTTGTCCAGCTTGTTTGCCCTCTTCCAAGGAGAGCAGAATCAGCAGGCCCCACCCTCAGAGGGAGCCTTCCGGCAGGTCCCTCCGCTCGCCAAAACAAGGGCCCGTTTGTCCTTCTCGGCCTTCAACGGCCTCGGAAGTATTCCTGCTCTCCCAGCAAGGGCTCCTTGCTTCTGGCTGGGTGGGTTCCCATGCAGGGCCCTCCTCTTCGTCGCCCAGCACGAGAAAGTGAAGAAGAGGAGCTTGTCGGTTGTACGTTTGGGGTGAAAGTACAACCGTTGCAAAAGACAGACGGAAGAGAAGGTGACACCTGAAGGGGCCCACTTAAGCTTGCATGAGTCAGGGCCCCTTCATCAGGCGTGTACCTGGTGTGAAGAATGCAAAGTTCCAAAGTTCTTGGCAAGACGGATTTTGCCAGGGAAAGTGGCTTTTAGAGGTGAAGTCCTGAAGTTCTTGGCGACATAAGTAAGCGTACCCAGGGTAGAATAGTGGATTGAGTGACTCTCTCCAGGACTCAGGAATCCTGGTTTCGAATCCTTGCTTATCCATGGAAACTTTGTGGGGGGGGGAGAGCTTTGCTTCCCTAAATATCTCCCTTCTCTCAAAAGCCCTCTTAGGGTCGCTATCAGTCGATTTCAACTTGATGGCCCATGAAAAGAAGTTCTCTTAACACACACAGATGGCTCAGCTGTTCTGTAAACATGCATAATTCTAAGCTACAAGACACTTTTCTTGTTTGTTTTGAAATTACAAGAGTCTTTCCTGCCCCCAGAGAGAGAGAGAGAGAGAGAGAGAAGGCAGAAAATAGAAAAGAGGAAGATTTGAAGGAAAGGGATAGAAAATAACGCCTTTTCTCGATGATTGGGTGATTTGAAAGGGGAAAAAAAGTCCAAGGCACCCAAACCATTATTTACTTTTGAAAAAAAAGAAAAGAAAAATGGGGTTGAATTGTGATCATTAGCTGGGGCATTTGCTTCGGGAAATTTCAATGGCCTAGATTAGTGACCTTGAGAATCCTTGAACAGAGCCAGCATTTTTAAAAAATGCCCCCTGAGGTTTTTCTGCTCCTCTGCCATGCCTTTCGGTAAACATGCCCGGCCACCTACGTGGGAAGGAGGGACGGAGTATGATGGTAGTGGTGGGGGCACCGGAGGGGGGGGGAGAGCCCAGGAACACGCCTAAGGTTTTTCCTCGTGATCACACGCCCGAGACGGCTCATCTCAAGAAAGAGAGAGAGGGGAGGAGAGAGGAGAGTTTTATTCCGATTGAATAGTGAGGAGGACTACGGCGAGCTACTCGGCCCCGAGTCGGGTTGGAAGCCCTTGGAGGAGGACTCTCAGGGAAAGAAACCTTCAGAAGGGCACCTTTTGGAGCCCCCTCCCCCGCCACCACCATCTGAAAGAGCCCCCCCCTGCACCTTTTTGGCTCTCAAGTAAGTAGCTTGACACATCCCCACTCGAGAGAGAGAGAGAGAGAGAGAGAGACCCAAGGATCTGTACTTATGCTTCTCTCCTCGGGGAGAGCCGGGGCAAAGACTTGGGTTGGCTTCCCTTGGCTGATATGACGGCAAGGCGTGCGGCAGGGAGGGGAGCTCTAATCATACAACTCCCAGTCAGGTCAGTCTTAAGTCTCACCCTCAACTCAACTATGGTTGTTTTTCAGGGGCTAGGAAATCACCCACCCCTCCCTTTTTTGGGGGGGGGGGTTTGCTTTTAATAGGGATTTAGACTCCGGACTTGGTGCCAGACTTGGACTTGGTACCAATGACTCAGACTTGGACTTGGGACTTGGTGCCAAAGACTTGGGACTTGGTACCAATGACTCAGACTCAGACTTGGGACTTGTTGCCAAAGACTTGGACTTGGTACCAATGACTCAGACTCAGACTTGGGACTTGGGACTTGGTGCCAAAGATTTAGACTTGATACTAATGACTCAGATGCAGACTTGGACTTGGGACTTGGTGCCAAAGACTCGGACTTGAGACTTGGGATAAAAAGGCTTGGAACTTGGACCCTTAAACTTGCCAACATCCTTGGTAGTTGAGGGGTCATGGGGATTTTAGAGATGTGTCAGGCGAAGGCTCACTGCAGAGCTTTTCCTATAGAACTGGGGGGTAGGAGAGAAATTCTTTTCTTCTCATGAGCTGCTTCTGGGGACAGTCAGAGGTTTGATGTTGCAATGATTGCTTGAACGAATAAGCCGGCCTGCCGGGTTGAGTGGGCGCTCAGAGGAGAAGGTGCCAAACACCCGTTCGGCCGAAGGACGAACCAACGAGCCGACGGTCGGTGCCCCTCTCTCGACTGGACGCAAATGTTGGTGTGATGCCCATTCCTTATGGGTTTTTCTCCCCCCCCCCAGGAGCCCGACCGAAGGCGACTCAGAGGGAGAGCATGAGCAGCGTGGAGCTCTTGAGGTTCCGGTCGGAAAAGGTGGGTCAGGAGAGGTGTCCGGGGGGGGGGGGGGCGTCGGCGGAAGGGATCTGGCGCTCGTTCCATCTGCCCTCGGGGCTTTGTGGTCTGAGCTCGCAATTTGCCCTCCTGGGTGCAGAAAGAGCCACAATTAGCAGAGGCTTCTAGAATCAAGGGGATTAATGAAAGAGAGGTCGGAGGTGCCGGAGAGGACCGAGGGTGTGTGTGCAGCAGCACGTGTGTCTTTCTTTTGGGAGAGGAAAAAGGCAGATGATCCACTCCTCTTGGCTTGTATCTCTTGATTCCTTGATGGCTGCCTCCTCGCCCCTATTTCCCCCGAGATCGAACTGCCAAGGCCGTCCTTGATGTTCTCTGTGACGGGAGGCCTTTGCTTCTTCCGTTACTTTATTCATTTGCATTTTCGTCCGGCTCGTTGCAGAGCCACTACTCTGGGCAGGGCAAACAAAGCAAGGTCAAAATAACACAAGATAATAACAAGAGGAGGCACAATTATTATTATCGTAAGGCCTAAACGATAAGCATGATCCCTCAAAGGAAAGTCATACACAAAAAGGAAGATTAAAAATTACAAAAATAGTAGCTGGCCGGCAAAGGGAGAGACACAAATTCAAAATAGAACTAGACAGAAAAAGCAACATTAATCCAAACTAATTGTTGGGGAAGGCTATGAAAGGCTTCTGAGAACCAAGAGTGGGGACTCAAGTCATGGGATTTGCAGTCAAGTCAGACTTAAGACACACTGGGAACTTGACTCGGGCTTGGACTCAACTTGTGACTTGAAACCCACTCAAGCCTTCCCCCTTTTTTTCTAGGGGGGAAAGCAAGCTTTTAATGGGGACTTGGGACTTGGTGCTAAAGACTTGGACTTGGGACTTGGTGCCAAAGACTTGGACTTGGGACTTGGGACTTGGGACTTGGGACTTGGGACTAAAGACTTGGACTTGGGACTTGGCACCAAATAGTCAGACTTGGGACTTGATGCCAAAGAGAGTCAGACTTGGGACTTGGGGCCAAAGACTTGGACTTGGGACTTGGGGCCAAAGATTTGGACTTTGTGCCAAACATCCCTGTTTGCCAACAACCCTGGTGAAAATAGCCAGATCTTATGTTGCCTCCTAAAACCAAGGAAGGATGGAGCTCATGACACCTCTGTTGGTGGGAGGGGACTCCCAAGCAATGTGGCCACCGGAGAGGAGGCCTAGGAGGTCAGTCTTGGCCAAGTGGCCTTCTCACCCGGAGATGTTGGCAGCGGTGGACCAGTGACTGGTGTGGGCGACCTGGTTCTCTTTGGGAGCCCCTGGTGGAGATGTTTTGATAGGCGTGGTGGTTGGGTGCTTTGCACTTGCTTATTTTGCATTGGTGATTTGTTACTAATTTTTGAAGTTTTGGGTTGATTATATAAGGTTTTACGGCGTTGGCTCATTGTCCCATGTCTTGTGAACTGCCCAGAGTGGCCTTTAGGGTAGAACGGCAGTCTATAATAAATAAAATAAAGGGAAATAAGGACAATGTATTTGTTTTGTTTTGCCTCTGTATTCCTCGTCTGTCTCTTGAGTGCGACACTCTTTGTCTTGTTTTTCTCAGGAACAGAATGGAGAGACGTACCACCTGGGAGGAGACCTGAAGGATTTTGCCTCCCTTCCGGTCAGATCCAGCAAATATAAGAGTGACCAGTCCGTTTCGGAACGGAGGCCTGGGGGTCCCGGTTGTTGCCCGCTAGAAACCAGTGATGTCCAAGTCCAGGTGTCCCAGCTGGTAAGAGCAAACAGGGCCTCCAAGGGGACTCCTGTGACCTTCATCCCTGTTCACTGTGCTCTGCGCTTGCTCTTTTATCCCTTCCATTGCCTTAATGATTATGGATGGCGCCTTAGTATCTGAGGAGAGAGAGGGAAAGGAATTAATAAGGTTTATAAATCAAGACAGCCGTCCCAAAGGAGTCGTCAGCCAAGAAATCAGAAGACGACTTGAGATGAGGAAGGAACTAGGGGAGGCCACCCAGGGCCTGGATGTGTCGTTGGAAGCCAAGATCAGCTGCACTCTTGTGTTTCCGGTCGTTATGGATGGGTGTAAAAGCTGGACAGTGGAGAAAGTGTGTGTGTGTGGGGGGGGGGGTGTTTAATTTGTTTGTAAGGTAGTGCTGGAGGAGAACTTTGCAATCAGTGGATCCTGCTGATACGGGAGGTGGGGGGGGGCACTACCGGACATCATTGCGCCAGTGCATTATTTTAAAATCTCGACCGAAGTGCAGACAGAGGGCAAGCTGAATGTGGCAGGGAGGTGGCCACAGGAAAGGGCCACAGGAAAACAAGTATATTTTTCTTGCTTTCAGGGTCCAGCGGGGCTTCTGTGGCCCTTTATAAGGGATTAAGACTCTGTGTCTTGGAAAACCAGGATGCAACACGCAGTCGAAAGAGAAACGGTGCCAATGAGGTCCCAGTACCCCGTACACAGCCTTGTTTGGGGCAGGCTTCCGGGCAGCCGGGGACAGGACTTTAAAACACCTCCCTGCGCTTTCGGCACACCCTGGCTTCTATTGGTCTCCAGGAAGATGTTCACTCAGGGCTGTCATTATCAACTGCTTTTCTCTCCAGGAAAACTATTTATAGCCAATGGAAAGTGAGGGCCAGTGTCTGTGAAGGATGATGACTTGCAGGATCATGCCTCTAGATGTGTTTAGCTCCGGAGCTGTCGTTCCCAGTCCACGGTTAGCATCAAGCGTTTGCCGACCCGAGGCCCCCTTTTTAAAAAGTGGGAGAAAAAGCATAATTGTATAATAACAAGAAGAACCACAAGGCAATTGTCCTTGTTGCAGTCCTGCGTCCAAGCCCACGTGGGGTGTGTTTGCGTGCATAGCTTTGTGCATGCCAGGGATGCAAGTTCCGGTGCTCTTGGCGGGGACCCCTCTTTGTCCCTCTGGAAGGAGGGAGAGGATTTGTCCTCAGCAGCTCTCCCGAGAGCAGGGCATGCCGTCATGGGCTGAAGTTCCAGGCAGCCAGCTTTCGGCTGAGTATCAGGAAGAATTTCCTGTGAGAGCAGTGCGACAATGGACATGATGCTTTTGGGAGATGGTGAGGGCTCCCCTGGTGGAGGCCTTGGAGAGATCACTAGACAGCCCTCTGATCTGCCTTGATCTGGATCCCTGCCTTGAACAGGGGGTTGGACTGGATGACCTTAAGAGACCCCATGATTCTAGGGTTCTGTGGGGGGAAGACAGTGGGGGCTCCACACCTTGTCAGGGAACTCTCACGCTGAAGGAGAGGAATGGCAGGGACATGCATCCCAGGCGGACCATAAAACTCCAAATATTTGGATCTTCGGGGAATCTGGAACTCATCATTTCTCTCGTCAGTTGTTTCTGGGGCATTCGCACAGAGCTCCGTGGTGGTTTTTAAAAAATCTCCCTTCCCAGTAAAATGCTTTCCTTCAATGCGTCTCCTCTTTTTGGCCAGCGGACAAACCAACCGTGCCAAAAGTTACATTCTCCCTGTGGTTGTCTGTATTTGTTTGGCAGTGATCACGCAGGAGTATGTTTCGCAGTGTGCACTTAGGGAATTATCTGGATGTTCCCAGCTGCCTCGGGAAGGCTGGGTGCCTTTCCCAAATGGAGGAAGGGGGTCTTGGGTGCAAATTCCCCCCTCTCTCTCCCAGGTGCATATTGAAGAGAAGGGCTGCGCTCCCTTAGAGTGGTGCAGGGCAGCGAAATCTAGTTTATCTGATGAAAGAAAAGCCTTCCAGCCAGGAGCCCCTGGCATCGCCAGGCAGGGAAAACCTGGAGAGATGCCGGCGGGGGCTGCGGGGCTCCTGTCGGTGTTGGGAATTGGGAGAGGGGCTCCGTTTCCCGACCACAACGCCCAGCATCCCCCAGCCAGCCGGTCTAGCCAGGCTGCCAAGTCCCGGGCGGGTGCGTCAAGGCGCGCGCGTTGGCGCGGGGCTCCGTGGTGGCTCGTCGTGGGTGGGGCGTCGGGGAGGCTGGACGGGGATCGCCCCCCCCCCCGCTGAAGATAGACTCCGTCTATTCGGCCCGACGGCCGGCTGCTGTTGGGGATGCGGCGCGCCGGGATGCAAGAGGCGGCGGCGGCGGCGGCGCGCCGAGGAAGCGCCTCCGGGCGCGGGCAGTAAGAACCCCCCGCGCGCGGCGGACGTGGAGGGGTTTGTCCCTAAAAAAGAGGGCGAGTGGGAGGGGGGAGAGAGACTTCTTTTGGAGGGGATGGGAAGGAGGGTTGGGGGGGGAGAGGCCAGGGGCGGATCGGACCCACGCGCTGCTCCTGCGGGGCCGTGGCGCGCCTGGTGCGCTTCTGGAGGCGCCCGGGAGGGTCGTTTTTAGGGAGCGGGAGGCGGCGGCTGCTGGCGGCAGGACCCGTCCATCTCTCGGGGATCCTTGGAGAACAAGCGCCCGGCGGGCGTGCCGCGTTGGAGACGGGCTCCTCTGCTCCGGCAACCAGGTCGGGAGAGGGGGGCTTGGCAGAGGAGCCCTCCGGGGAGGTTGCCACAGAGGCGCAAGAGTGTGTATGTGTGTGTGGGGGGGAGCCAGGTTTGCTTGGTGCCTCGATGTGTGTTTGTGCATGGCATGTACCTCCCTCGCTGCTTAACCTGGGAGGGATGGATGGATGGATGGATGGATGGATGGATGGATTTCACTTCTAAACTACCTCTCCGCCCAGGGTCACTCTGGCCACTGCATGAAAACTAGATTAGAAAACTAGATCAGTGCGAAACGAAATCAATCCATAATTTGATAAACATAACAATACGCTCTACCTTTCTGGTTGAAATTAAGTTAGACCCAGGCAGCGGGGAATCAGACAAGAGTCCCTTTGAGAGGCTTGTGGACAGTTTTGTTTTGTTTTTAAGAAATGCCCCGAGAGAAGGGGCCAGGTGAATTTCTGGCCGCAGGCTGTTTCCTCCAAGTGGGGGTGGGCCGAAAGCGGGTCGGTCTAGATGACCTTCAGCGGTCCCTCCCATCTCTGCCTTTCTGCCAGATGAGGGCTCGGAAGCTGAGTTTGTCCGAATGGAAAGGAGGCAGCAGGGCTGGTTTCTCTTTGGTCTCCGGAGGCAGGAGCGGCTCTCATCGCAAGAAGCATTTCGAGGCCTTGGCTTTCTCCCATACGATGCATTAGAATTCAGCCTATTTGTTGTGTGTGTGTGTCGTGGGGGGGGGGGGGAATCATAAACTAGGACCTTCATTAGAGCTCCCTGCAATGGAGCACATCCTGGACGCTACCCCAGACACTGAAGCAGCCTGGGACCTCGTTTAGGACGGCCCTGCAGTCCTTGGTGCTAGTCCAGGGATGGCGAACCTTTTAGAGTCCGAGTGCCCAAACTGCGATTCAGAGCCCACTGTTTTTAATTTTTGCCAAGTGCCAACACAGCCATTGAACCTGGATCCAGGTGGATGTGAAGAGGCGGTGTCGGGTGCCCACAGGAAGGCCTCCGCGTGCCACCTTTGCCCACCTGTGCCATACAGGTACGCCCACACTGGTCTAGAAGGTTTGCCTCTGTACCTGTCTGGGCAGGTACCGCCCTCATCTCAGGGCTGCACCACTGCAAGGGACGCTATCAATCATACCAAGTCCAAGCCCTTGGCAAGGAGGCCACCATGGGACTCCAGCCCCTCGCTCTACAGCCAGAGATCGGAGCCCCTGAGCCATCCGGCAGGCCACGCGTAGGAGTCATTTGCAAGTGGCTAAAATAATCCACGCTGCATTGCTGGCGCTGCCAGTTCTAACTCCGCTGCACTGTCCTGGCAAATCAGCCCTGCTCCTTAAACAAGCTGGGACCCAGTCCGCCAGTGGGTTGGACCTCCACCTGGCAAGTCTTCCTTCTTGGGAGGGACCAGGGCTTCCTCAGAGAGGGAGCGCCGGCGAGCGTGTGGTGGAGGCAGCGGGGAGGGGGGGCCTTCCTGCCAGGAAAAGTATTTATAACCAGCAGGTGATGTCTCTGGAGGAGGGAGTCTGTATATAGATCGGAAAGGGGTTTAACTCTTTCGGTGGTTTGAGGTCGGTTGCAGTCCGCTGGTGTGTGTATGTTGGGGTGGGGGGATGCTTTGCAAATTTTACAAGGTTCTTTGAATGTTTGTATGAGATGCAGAAACAAAGTGGTCTTGGTTTTTTTAAAAAAAAAAAAAGATCAGAAGAATTCACATTTCATTTCCTTTGTTTCAGGAACTCTGGGTAGCTTGGCGATTTAAGCCCTTGGCTGGGGAGCCAGAGGTCGGGAGTTCAATTCCCCACTGGGCTGCCTTGACTGGGGCGGGTCTAGATGACCCACAGGGTCCCTCCTAGCACTCATGGCCAGGGTGTGTGGGTGTGGGTGTGTGTGTGTGTGTGTGTGTGTGTGTGTGTGTGTGTGTGTGTGTGTCCCCTTTCTGGAACAAATTTCACAGGTCTGACCCAACTTCTGCATCCCCAGGGGGTGGCCCTGGCTAGTTCAGTGAAAATAAAGCAAACGGATGTTGGCCCTTTGGACAATGTAGCTGTTGGGGCGAGAGGCAGCCGAATGCATTCACTCTGTTGATTCCAGGGGAGGGAGCAGAAGTGGGACAGCTCACTGGGGGCCCTTGGAGGGTGTCTCTGTGTGTCTCTGTGTGTGGGGGGGGGGGGCGAAAGCACTTCCACCCATCTCCCTGCCATCGCCCGCATCAGCCGGCAGCCGGCAGGGCACAAACAGTCTCCAAGGTCGACGTGCATGTGGGTGCCGAAGGTCACGGTTGCACAACACCTCTGAGTCCTCGGCCTGCAGCTGGGTGGGGGACAGAGAGGCAGGGCCCAGGGCGGCCCAAACCGAACACAAGCCCACTGGCCTCAAGTGGAGGCTGAGTCACGGAGCGGACCCCCCCCCGGGCTTTGGGAAACTGTCAACAGATGGCCGCCCGGCTGGTGAGAAGGAGAAAAACTCTGTTTTTCTCCTGAATTCCATTCCTCACTAGCTTTCCGGCAGTGCCTAGATCACACTGCCGGCTTGCTTGTTTTGAGGCTGCCTTAAATAGAAGTGACACACACACACCTCTCTTTCTCTTTTATTCTCTAGCTTTGCTCAGGAGAAGAATTATGTTCCCATGTTTAAGCCACGGCATTAACCTCACCTATGCTGGGAAGAGTCATTCCCAAGAAGGAGGCCACTTCACAAAGAAAGAGATGATATTCCTACCCCCACCCCACCCAGCATGGGGCCATGTGGGGCTATAGTGACCCTTCCTTCTTTCGTTCCATCCATCCATCCATCCATCCATCCATCCATCCTTCCTTCCTTCCTTCCTTCCTTCCTTCCTTCCTTCCTTCCTTCCTCTCTCCTGCTTGTGCTTCCATCTTTTCCCAAAATTCGTCCACAGTTTTTGTCGAAAGAGTCGAAAATCTCAACATCCACTTTGGGCGAAAAACGGGTCACTCCTTGCTTTTCTCTGTGGGCGGAGCTTTGGGCATAAGGGGTGTGGCCTGTGGAGAGCTGGTAGGTGGGACCCGACTGGTATACGCCAGTGCCACGGTCCTTGTACCAGAATGATTGGGGTGACCGCCCATGCCTCCCTGGATAAAGCAGATCATCCGCCTTGTAGTTCTACTGCCGCGGGAAAGCCGGCTGGCTCTGCCAGAGACTTCACGCCACAAAAGAAACTCCACAAGTCTCGGTGGAGCAGCTTCTGGCTCTTCAGCGATTCAAGAGCGACTCGTTTTTTAGATTTCCCTCCACCTTCTTGAAACAATGATCTGTTAGTTCTGAATTGCCTTCAGAAAATATTTTGGAAATCGCCAAGCACTGTATTGAAAGGAATCTGAGCAGAAGCTGCAATTTAGGGCAGCTCTGAGGTGGGTCTGGATAACAGGAACGCTCTTGAAGTGGAACACGGTTGGCGTCTCATTAAAACTTGTCTATAAAAACTTACGCAGACTTGCAAAGTATGGCAGCGGGAGGCTCCCTTTGCCTCCTTTCCGACGCAAAGGGACCTTTATGAAGGTGCTTTTTATTGCAGGTAATTATTGAAGCAATTAGTTCAATGGGCCCCAGGCGTCCAGCTTTGAAAGGCAGGCAATGAGGTCTCCTCGCCGCCTCCCTTGGAAAGGCAGGATGGTAAATGTGGGCAGAGAGCAGGTGGATGAGTTCCTCAAAATATCTTCTTGACGCTGAGAATAGAAAAGAGTTGTGTTTTTTGTGTTTGTTTTTTTGCTTTTTTACAGAAAACCAAGCGGGCTCCATCGGAGGAGGACTGCTTCTTTGACCTGCTAAGCAAATTCCAGAGCAACCGGATGGACGACCAGCGCTGTCCGATGGAGGAGGACCCGAAGGAGGCGGCGGCGGAGGAGGAGGCGGTGGCCACCCCGGTGCCGCCTGCCCCGGGCGAGAGACTCGGTGAGTCCACGGAGGGGTCGGACCACGTCTTGTTGGTGCTGCTGTCTTGGTTCGAAGCAGGGAGGGGGAACTCACTGTCCAGTCGTACTTAAGTCACTGGTGACTTGACTTAGACTCAGCCTGGGTTATTTTCCCCCAATGATTTGGACTTGACTTGTGACTTGGAACTGACCCACCTTCACTTCTTTTCCTGGAGGCGGGGGAGAGCTTATTTCTAACAGAGACTTGGACTTGGGATTTGAGATTTGGTGCTATAGACTTGGACTTGGTACTTGGTCCAAAAGACTCACGCTCGAACTTGGGACTAGATAGCAAAGATTTGGACTTGGTGCCTTGGACTTGGACTTGGCATCAGCAACTGAGACTTGGAACTTGGGGCCAAGACTCTGACTTGGGACTTGGGGCCAAAGACTTGGCAACATCCCTGGTGAGAAGACGGGGCCATGTGGTCTATCATGGGACCTGGATTCTGGTCCCATTATAGACCATGGGATGGACTGTAGGGTGGGCGGACTTCCCAGCCCACCGGTTAAGGTCTCCACCAGGCAACTAGAAGGTGGAATCCCACGGGCACTGAACTTGAGGGCGGAGAGGATGGCAAGTCTTTGGTTTGCTCTGAGTCCCCAGTCAAGGTGGGAGTCTTTGGCACCAAGTCCCAAGTCTGAGTCCCAAGTCCGAGTCCCAAGTCCAAGTCTCTGGCGCCAAGTCCTGAGTCGGGGCTTCTACTGAAACCAAGCTTCCCCCCCCCCCAGCACCACCACCCAGGAAAAAAAGGAGCAAGTGAGTGGGATCCAAATCGCAGGTCAAGTCTGGGCCATAGAAAAAGACAGACTAAGTCAAGTCTGAGTGGAGTCACCAGTGCCACTTAAGTCCGACTTGACAGTGAGTCCGAGAAGTCGAGTCCTTGTCCCTGGAGGACGGAGACGCACAAAATGTAGGCATTCTTGGGGGTGGGGGCAACGGGGAGTGTCTGGGGCTATTCTCCTTTGTTCATTCTTTGTGGGAGGAACATTCCTTCCCTTTTGCGTTGCTGGGGACCCAGAAATCTCTTGTCGCCAGGCTCCTGGCGTTCTTTGCGACCCAAAGCCCCTTCGCCCGTGGTTTCGCTTTTCGTGCGTCTCTGCCGCCGTCCTCTCGCCTGCCTCCCTGCATGGCCCCTTCCGTTTCCCGCATTCGGTCGGTGGATGGGGCCGATGGAGGTGAGGTTGAGCCGTCCGTTGGATTTGGGAGCCGTGGGCACCAAAGGGACGCCAGGCCGCCTTCCTGCATCCAGTGGTCTACCGGCGGCCGGCGGCCAACCGGTTTTTTTTGGGGGGGGAGCTGTATTTCGGCGAGGCCAGGGGCTGCCTTGTTCTCTGATTCACTGCAGGCACGTGTCATTTAATAATTATTAGCCTGAGAGATTTATTGCCCACGTATTCATACAACCCAGTAGCATAACAAATGAATCTCACCCACGATTTGATGGCCAGCGGAGAGGGAGCTTCAGCAAGGAGCAGCAGCAATGCTCTTCCTTCCTGAAATCAGAATTTATGTTCTGCTGCCAGGGGCAGAGGGGATTAAATATTTTAATAGAGAAGGCTTCTGGGCATAGGGACGGCGGAGGAGAGACGCAGGAAAGCCACCAAGGGAACGGCAGAATGGTGCAGCAGGCGTGGAATTTGTCTGAAAAGGTCAGGCTTTGTTTTGACAGAGGGGCCAGACAGGGTGCAGGGGCCTTTTTCTTTTCTTTTTTTGGTCCTAAAAATAGCACCTAGAGCGATGTTCCTTCTCTCCAGAGACCTTATTCGCATCTGGTGCAGGAAGCGCTTGGGGTCGCCCGTGCTTTGTCCTTCACACCTACTTAGGGGAGATGGCCAGGCCCCATTAGGGCAATGGGGGGGTGCACGGACACCCCTTTGGCACTCATCCGGCTCGCAGACCCCTTGCAGGATAGACACCCCTGCCCCAATAAAGATCCCCTTCTCCCAGGAGGACCAAGCTCCCTGCCTCGCTCCACCGGACACCAGGGAGAGGCACCGTTCAGGAAGAGCGGTTATTTGGCCGGAGGTCTGCTTGCAGGGATCTGTTAAAAAGGTGTCCAGGCCAAAAAGCCACCGCCGTGCCCTTCCGGGGGTGGCGTTGCCAGGAAGGAGGGCGGCGGGGCGGCCTCGGAAGGCCTGGCGTGACGGCTTGTGCTCCTCCTGCCTCACAGCCGCCCAGTCGTCCGCGATGGCTTCCCCGCAGACGGAAGAACTCTTCGACCTCATTGCTACCTCCCAGAGCCGGCGCCTGGACGACCAGCGGGCCAGCGTCGGGAGCCTGCCCGGCCTGCGCCTTACGCCCAACAACCGGGCTCACCTCCGGATGGAGAGCGACGCGCAGGAGCCCGGCGACGAGTTTTTCAACATGCTGATGAAATGCCAGGTGGGTCGTCGTCCAGAGGCTCTCCTTGGCCGGCCTTTGAGGATCCGCCCGGAGGGGTTTTCGCGGGGATGCCCTGGGGGAGCTTTCCCGGGCTCTGACGGGAGGGTGACGGGTGGTCCCAGTATTGAGCACGGCCGGGAACGGGTGTGTGTGTGTCAGCACGCCCCTCCTGGCCCAGCTCGGCTGTTCCGTAAAAGGGGTGTGCGAGACAGCTCGTTCTTAGGCCTACCTAGTCCCCAAAGAACTACAGGTTGGGGTGGTCAGATTTGCTTCCTGAAAACGTCGTCTTAATATTCTCCTTGCATGAGGTCCTTTGGTCTTCTGCACTCAAGCCCTTCCCCATGAGGCCAGTGGTCGTACTGGACCAAAAGATTACCCCAGGCAACCTGGGCAGAAATTAAAACCTTCCCTATCCATGCAAACACTGTCTCATTTCCTCTGCCTCCTATCCAGACCGCTTGTTTCAAATAGGAGCCCTTGAGTTGCGTCGAGTATCTGCGGGAACAGAACCCACCGCGTTGGATTCTGTGCCCACAGATAACTGACGCAGCTATATATAAAACTCAGAAATGCACGTTCCTAAGGTGTATTACCAGGACTCGCCACTAGATGGAAACAAAGACCATGCTATATACAGGTGGCTTAATGGCAATGCATTTGTAGTCTGTCCTCTACAAGGAAAGCAGCTTGAGGTGGGATGGAGAAGGTGCATTTGGTGCAGCTGGTTTCAGGGGAGCCTCCATGATGAACAGGAGAGTAGGAACCCCAGTCCTTTGTGAAGACATGACCAGGGCTCTCTCTCACACACCGATGCACGGTGTTTCATTTATCTGCTGTTCCCAGCATCCGTGGGGGGTTGGTGGTGTCGGAACTGCGGCCCTCCTGTGCTTGTCTTGTGTCTTTGCAGTCGTCCCGCATCGATGACCAGCGGTGTGCTCCCCCCAACTCCCTCCCCCGCGGCCCCACGGTGCCTGACGAGGACTTTTTCAGCCTGATCCAGAGAGTCCAGGCCAAGCGGATGGACGAGCAGAGGGTGGACCTGGCTCAGGAGGAGGAGGAGGAAGAGGAGGAAGAGGAGGAGGAGGAAGAAGAGCAGGCACAAGGAGAAGGAACAAGTCCTGGATCAGCTGCAGCGGCCCAGCTTTAGCCAAGGAGTTGGCCAAGAGGTCTCAAGAAGAGGTAGGATTTGGGACAAGCGTCTTCTCTTTTGTTCTGGATTAAAAACTGGGAAGGGGTCCCGAGGGGATTGGCACGTCCCTGCATCGAGATCTCTGTAAGTTCCAGAGGGTGGTGGAGGCAGGGGCCTTCTGGAGAAGATGGTTACTCGTGCCATGCACTGGGAGGGTGGAGGCCAGCGGGCTCTCTGTGGGTGAAAGACAGACCCACCGTGGGGAGAGTCCTGGGCTTAGAGAGAGACCAAGAAACCCATCTGTGGGGGACCCACGGCAGATTGGAAGGGTACCTCCAAGGGAACGAGGCGGCCAAGCCAAAAGCCCCTGGTGTGGAAAGAAAGGCAGCCGAGGACCCCAGACCCCAGAGCTGAGCCCAGATAAACCCAATGATCCTTTGGAGCTGAGCTCTAACCCTTGTTTTCTTTTTCTCCGGCTCACCGAAGGACAAAGCTTACCGATGGTGCCCTAGGCCCGGCTAGTGCTCAAGCTGCAGCTAAGCCACACGGTGGACGTGGACTCTCTCTCGCGTTCCAGAAGGAACGGACGCCCGGACTCCGTAGGAACTCGGCTGTCCCGGTTGCGTTTCTCGTCCTCGTGTAGCTTTCCATGCCTTTGACCGCCACCCAACACTATGCAACGGGGGCCTTCCGGCTGAATGTCGCCTGGGTCTTAAGCGGGGCCGGGCCGATAAGGCATCCCCTGTGGCCAAAGTCTGCCCGAAGAAGCAAGCTTAGAAGACTGAGGGTGGGCCACCTCTTCTCCTGCCTTGAAAAAAAAAAGTGCCATTCTCCCCCTGCCCCCCAAGTTCAGAGGGATGCATCGGTGCGCCCCAGTTCTTCACAGGTCCTTTCGCACCGGGAAGGAACGGTTGTCCAACCTGGAAGTGAGCTTCGGACGAGTGCCGTAGCAAGCCGGTTCGAGGTGGTCCTGGCTGGGAACATGTGAGTTTTGGTGGGACTGAGGCGTGTCGTTCTGAGCCCCAAATAACAACCACACGGAAGCCACGGGACAGGGACCGTCCCCTCGTGCAGCCAAGGGAACTCTTTGTCCGTGTCGTGCCAATCAGCTTTACAGTGGCTGGGAAACGGCGTCGCTGGCACTGTCCAATAGCACCTGAGACGAGATCAAGAGGCACCGCTGCTCTCGTCTCCCGGTAAACGGGCAGGCCCAGAGGAGCACACTGACAGACAGACAGACAGACAGGAAGAAACCCAGCAGCCACAGTAGAGCAGGGGGAGTGGGGTACAGCAGGCAGTTCACGTGCCTTAGGCCGGACGCCTAGAAGCCAAACCCTCCGGTACACTGCCAGAAAACCCCTGGGGAAAGGCCCCTGTAGTGGAGATATTTTTGCAAAGCTTCTCGCCTCCCGTTAAGAGGAAGAAACAAATGCAGTCTTGCATGATGCCCTAAAGCCCTGCTTCCTTTCCAGGGAGAAATGAAATCTTGCAATGAAAAAAAAAACCTGCATCAGGTGCTTTTCTCCCAGGCAGAAAACACAGCAGGACCCCCTAATCCGCAGATTCACTTATCCACGGTCTGAAAATAGTAAAAATATTAAAAGAAAAATCCCCCAATTCGAATATTTTTAAACGATGAAGTTAGCAGAACTGTCCACCAGAGGGAGCCAGAGACCAGGCTGTTTTGTGTGCCTGTGTGTGTTTGGCTATTCAAATAGTGTTTGTTATAACCCAAGTTTTTCAGCATCCACTGTATTGGAACCGATGCCCTGGGGATACCGGGGTTCTATTGTATTAGTGGCCTAACCCGACCAACCTCTTCACCCTATGGACAATCCTGCCCTTCCCGTCTTCAGAGGTGCCCTTAATCGGTTTTAACACTTGACCAAAGCAGGAAAACGGGGACATCTCTCTCCTCCTCTTCCCATAACAGACCGGCTTGGGGGGCCGGTAGGCACCTTCAGCCCCCACCAACAACTCCCCATCCCCCCCCTCGCAGTGGACTCAGTGGGATGTACGCAGACTGCTGCTTGACGGTCCATTGATATACTTGAATGTATTTGCTAATTTATTTCCCATGCTTTTGCTGTAAATTCCTGGGCAGGTGGGGAAAAAAAACTACAATCCACATGGTACTTTTCCACCACCACCACCCCTGGAAAAAAATCAAACAAGTTGCCAAACAAGCATATACGTTAGATATCTGTATCGAAGTAGGACATGGTTTAATAAACCTTTTGTGATCCAAGGTCCTTGGGGAGATTTGGACTCTCTGATCTGCTTGGGGAATGGGCTGGCCTGGACTCCGTGATCGCACTTAAGATGGCACTCCTAATATGTCCCGCTTTCCATTCGCAACCAGGTCCTAAAATAGTGCAGATAAAACACCACAGATGCCGAGAAGGCGCTTCTCTCCCTCGCCAGAAGGTGCGAAGGGACGCGTGGAATCCACCTGCGTGAAGTCTCGCTTCCAAAATTCTCTCTGCCGAACCGTCCACGACAAGGCTGTTGCAAGCCACGAGGGAAGGACCCCCCAACCCACGGTCACTGGGGGTCTTTCCCCCCGCCCTCTGCAAGGCCTGGGCTTGTGGGTTCTGCGTCTCCCTCGGAGTCCTTGTCGGCCAGGAACTGCAGGGCCTCTTGGCCGGCTAAGCGCTTCACCGCCTCCCCTTTGGCGGCCAGGATCTCCTCAATGTTCCTGAATCAGGAAGAAAGAAGTGGGTTACAAATGAGAGCATTCCAGAAATTGGGAAAGAAATGTGGTGGGAACGTGACCGGCCGGGAGAAGGAGTGGACCCCAAAGCCCTGTTAAATAACTGAAAAGATTGCCCGTCGTGACCTATCATTTCTCAGGGGAAAACATGCATACAAAATTGGCTGATACTGGGTCCCATCCCCCTGTTAAAAATGTGCATGAACGCTGCCAGAAAGAGAGAGAGAGAGAGAGAAAAGGAAAGACTGAGAGGGGATTATGGAGAAAAATAAGAAAAAAATTGGGAAACAACAGAGAACGAGAAATCATAAATACATTCCTGGACACAAAAGGTCAGAGGGCATCATGAAGTCTGTTGCTTCAGCATACTTTTGTAGGCCATTCATAGTTTGTCTTCTGGTCTCTTTATACAAACATAAAATAGAGGAAATTATGTATGCACTAATTTAAAAACAACAACACAATTTTAAAAACAAAATGGCTTGGGGTCTCCAAGGAAACCTGGCGGAAAAGGGGTCTTGTTTTGGAGTGGCAATTTCCGACAGCGAGGTTAGCGATCTTGTCCATATCGATAGGATGATGAACGCTGAAAAGTACAGATGGGTTTTGAGTCATCATGCTGTTCCTTCAGGAAAGTGCCTCGTTGGGAATGGTCTTACTACTGAGACCCCTGTATCCACCAGATCTAGAGTTGGGTCTAGATTCTTTTCTAGATCTAGTTTAGAAAGATATCAATCTGGATCTCAGTCTTGGCCTAGATCCAGATCTAGATGCAGCTGAGGGTCCAGCTCTGGATCTTTTCCACGGTCCTTTTCTAGATTGCATTGTAGAATTTTTTCCTAGATCTAGAAGATCCAGATGCGGATCCAGATCTGGCCCCAGATCTACTTCCAGATCCTTTCTAGGTCTTTCTCTAGGCCCATCCCAGAACTTTCCCCCCGCAGATATGGGGGTCATGTATATTATCCGAACTACCTGTGGCCAACATTCTTATCTCTGGCTGGTCTCTCAGCCTTTTACCTGGAAGAAGTTGAATTCACCTGAGTGTTTTCCCCAACTGTGCCAAATTGGCACCTTCAATGCACGGATGAGGGCAGCTAATCCTGCACAACCCAGTCCGGGGCTGGTGGAAGACCCCAGCCCAAGCCCAGCGAGGAGGCCAAAGGCCCAGGTAATCTCCAGGCTTAAAACCGGGGTCCTTCAAGGGCCAGATGGTGTCAAAAGACAGAGATCTAGTCTCGTGCGCTCCCGTGCGCTCCCAGAGGCATCTGGTGGGCGGGGGGGGGGGCGCTGTGAGATCCAGGAAGCGGGACCTGATGGGCCTTTCTTGGCCTGATCCAGCACCAGGGCTCTTCTTATCGGTTCTTATGTTCTTCTTATGGTCTCAGGGTTTACCTTTTCCCACCCAAGTCGGAGAACCAGCCCAGGTTGTCGGCAATCACGTGGTGGTTTGGGCAGCCGGGACATTTCACCACCACCACCCCGTGGTGGTAAGCGGCCTTGGAAATGGTCTTGGCCGAGCGGGTCCCACAGACCTGAAATATATAACAGGATCAAAGCACAGTGGGGGATTTAAAAAAAACAGCTTAAATAATAAATTGTTTGTGTTCAGCAAAAACTCCAGTAATTTACACACACACACACACATACATATCCCGATCAGTAGGTGCAATGCACTGTTGGGGGTGGTTTGCAACAATCCTTATTAACTCTCTCTCCTCTCTTCTCTTGTTGGCTCTATGCCAGTGGTACCCACACTTCGGCCCTCCAGATGTTTTGGACCACCACTTCCACAGTCCTTTGCCACTGGCTTGGAATTCTGGGAGTTGTGGTCCGAAACATCTGGAGGGCCGAAGTTTGGACAGCCCTGCTTCAATTCTAAGCAGATCAATAAATTCATTCGGACATTTTTCCTGCCTCCTCGAGAGAGAGAAAGAGAAAGAGGGGGGGAAAAACTCTCTTCCCCCCCCCCCCGCGCCGCAAAACCCCCCCCCCGCCCCCCCCTTCTGCGCGGGGGGCGCGGGGCCCCTTTTCCCCCCCCCTCCCCCGGCCCCGGGGAAAAAAGCGGGGGGGGGGGGGGGGGAGAAGAGGGACGGGAGGGACTACAACTCCCGGCAGCCTCCGCGAGCCGCAGCCGGGCTGCGGGCTGCTGGGGTTTGTAGTCCCCCCGCCCGGCCTCTTGAGCAGCCCAGCTGGCGGGGTGGGGGGTGTCGCCGTCCAGTCTCCCAGGGGCGCCCCTTCTTCTTCTCCTCCATGCCCAGCAGCAGCGCACCCCCCCCCGGGTCGCCTGCCTGCCGTTCCCACGAGCGCGCGCACCTTGCACGTGTAGACCAGCCGGTAGCGCCCGCTTGCAGCCGTGTCCTCCTCTGCCGCCCCCGCCACCCCCGCGCGGCTGCCGCCCGAGGCCAGCCCCCGCCGCCAGCCTGTGCTGGGAGGAAGGGGCGACCCCCTCCGGGAAGACGACGACGGCGGCCCCCCCAAGGAGAGGCCCCGCCGGCGGAGGAAGAAGAGGGGCAGGAGGTTGAGGAAGGGCCGCCCTCGCCCCGCCGCCGCCGCCGCCGCCATCCTCCTCATCATCCTGGTGGGAATCCGGAGGGAGGAGCCGCGCGTGCAAAGGGCTCAACCCCCCCCCACCGCCGCTTGTTTGCTTGCTTGCTCCCCCCCCCCCCCAAAAAAAAATGCCCGTCGCAACTTATTAGATGCAGCGGCGCGTGTTTTGAGGGTTGCAACCGGTGCCACCCGCTCTCTTTGCAGCACCAGGACGGGGGCGGGGGGGCACCCTCCCCACCCCCACCCCAAAGAGGCGTCCGTCTGGGGTGGGGTGGGGTCTGTGGGTTCGGAAATACCCCCCCACACACAGAGAGACACACACATCCCAGAAGGAAGCCTCTGGCTGGAGCAAATCCCCCCCAACCCCGTCAAAGAACAGCCCTTGGAGCAGGCGATGCGTTTTAGGGGAGAGGAAGGGGGACCCTGGAACTCCCCGCCACTGGAGGCCAGGCTGCCCCCCCCCCCGTCCCTTTCTTTGCTGCCCTTTTGCAAGTAGGGAAAGATCCTTCCTCTTCAGGGAGGGGTTTCTTTTAAATGAGTGGGTTCTCTTTTTTTAAAAAAGCCTTGTTGTGTCTCCCCAGTTGTCACCTTGTTTCTAGCATTGCATTTGTTGACCATTCCTCCCAGGGGTATTTTGTCTCCTCCTTTCTAGTACTTGTAAACTTTCCTGACTGGAGTCTTTTAGGGAAGCAAGCCAGCTATGGACACTGTTGCTTTTAATGTTACTTTATTGTCTTTTTGATTAACGCCTCCGGTCCCTTTTTAAAGGAGGAAGGTGGAGTAAATAATAGTTTAAACAAACAAATAGGGTGGTAACTCTACTTCCGAATGCATACTTATATGTTGAACGACTCGTAAGTAGAGCAGCCGTAGCTAAAAAAATAAAATAAAAAATAAAAATAAAAATAAATTGCATCTAAAATTTGTAAGGCAGCAGTTAAAATGCCAACGGTTTCCCACTCCTAATTGCTCATAAGTAGAGCCGCTCGTAAGTAGAGGCACCACCGTAATACAAGTAGGACATACTGTGAATGTATTATGCACACAGGGAAAGCAAATGCTGCCCCCCCCAACTTTTGCTGGAGATTGTATCCATTGTCACGTTCCTGGAGCGGGACATCAGGCATAAGGAACGTAATATCGAAAAATTCATGGCAAGATGGATTACGCCGGCGGGGAAGTTGCTCTTAAGATGCAAAGTCCCATCTTGGCCTGATGGATTTGCCCAGGCACCTTTTTCTAGCACCGAACTAAGGAAAGATGCAAAGCCGCATTTAGTGCTTTAAAGTTCTGTGCGAGGCAGCTTCGGATGGGACCTCACGCTCCTTTCCTCGTGCACGCCACTCTGTTAGCCTTCGGTGTCGGTGTTGTCACTGCCTGACGTGTTTTCCCAATCCACCGCGTGCGTCCGGACCTTGTGCGCCCTTCGTAAGGCTCTTTTTCTGAAAAGCAATTTCCAAAAAATGTTTAAAGAAAGAAAGGGCCCTTCTCTCCTAGGCGACCCAGCAAAAAGCAGCCTTAAATTACCTGTTTTTGCTTGCCGGGGAAGGGGTAGATTAAGGAAGATGCATCGAGAAATTACCTCCGGTAATGCTCAATGGTGTCCTTCATTCGCCGACGGCCCTTCTCGGGCAGCTCATTGTCAAGTTGACCTCCTTCCTGAAGCCAGATCAAAAACAGATTCATTTCGGCCTGCATAGCTGGGTTCTACATCATCATAAAAACTGCCCCAGTCACCCTAGCAAAGCAATTTTGCACAGTTTTTCTGCATGGAATACATAGCCTGGTCTATGGCTCCACCTGGTGGCTATGCCTGGTAATTTCATCATAAGAAATATTTATTTCTGGGGTTTTTCTTTTAATGTTTTGAGAGACTGTGGAGAAGTGAACAAGCGGATAGTGATCCCGTGGATACGGGATCCTCCTGTAAATGCCACCACTGCCCCCAAAGCTGCAAGTATTCCAGCTTGAAAACAGCAAATGCAAGAGGCTTAGAAGAAAGGAATAACTGAAGCAAGCCACCTGAAGATGTGGCAGGTTTTCCCGAGCACCAAACGGTTGGTTCTGAGCGCCGCAGCCTTCTTGTGAGAGAGATGGAAAAACAGAGGGAGGGGGGGGGAAGAGAGAGGATGTAAGCAGGCTTCAGAATGGCCTGGTGTTTTGCGGTTGGCCAAGTCCAAGCCATTTAAAAGGACCAACCCACCAACCCTGAGTTGAGCCACTGGCGCAACTTAACTCCAACTTGACAGCGAATCCCTCGCCTCACCTCCCCATTCCCGCAGAGACATCGCTTACCTTTCCCGGGACTTTTCGCCGATTCTTCCAGGTTTCTGAGTGAGGAGAGCTTCGTGCAAGAAAATGAGGAGGGAGGGAGGGAAATACAACAACCTCGTTTTGCAAAACGAACTTTTCTGGCTTGCTTTCCGAAAAGCAGGCATGCAGAGTCGGAGAAGAAGCCTCACATGCTGCCAGATTTCTACAACTCAAAGTCGAAACCAGGGACTTAACCAAGGAGCCGCAAGGCTTTCTCGTACTACGGCACCCATAATCCACAGGCCAGGCTCCAATTGATTGAGGGAGCTGGTCGCAGAGAGAGGTGGATGGTCCATTTCCCTTCCATAACTACCCTTTCCCTTAAAGCCACGGAGGGATCAGCCGGCTTTTTAACGGGCCTCTGGCTTTGTTTGTTTACCATTAAGGCATCCACGGATGACTGCTGGCTACCTCTTTTCTTTTGCGTTCACCCTCAAATGCGACAGAAGATTCCCGTGGACCAGGATCTGCCTCCCCCCCTCCATTTGTCTTTTAATGTTGCCCGGTGTCCTTCAATATTTAGAGGAGGTCCCCGCCAGGCTGCCCATCCCACCGCAAACGCCCGGAACAGGGAGAAAAACAAGGCCGCCTTTCTTGTTCCACCCGACTCACTTCTTGGGAGCTTCTCGATGAGTTTTCCTCCAGGTCCGAAGTCTGAAACAGCCACAAGTTGTTGCATCAGAAGTGGGGTGGTCTGCCACAACTGCGCCATTTATACCCCAGTGCCCGCCCGCCCCCGATCTGCGGTGGAAGGATAGCGCAGAACAGCTGGAATTCATGGGGACGGAGGTGCCAGGTTGGAGGAGGCTTGTTGATGGCACCCTGGAAATCTCCCCGACCAGAGGGCCCGAGAATCAGAGGACCGAGAGTGCGACCCAAGAGACTGGTGACGCCCCCAAATTAGCTAGAACCTTACCAGCACGGAAGGGTTGAGGTGCTGCTGTCTTTTGAGCTTGGCTTCGGCCCCCAGCAGCTGGCCTTCTTTCTGGAACAGCTGGAGCTGCAGCTCGTCGCATCGCTCTCCGAGGTCCCGGATCTCCTTGCGGTAGAGGTCCTTCTCCACCAGGCTCTTGGCGTACTGCTTGTGGAGCCCCTCTTGAGTCAGGAGGGCCTGCGGGCAGAACAGGGGGGGGGGGACACACAGGAAGGGTGCTGAGACCCACAAGCCGCCCCATCCCGGGCCCAGGCGGCTGCATCTCGAGGCCAAGCTGTGGGGCAGAGCGAGCCAGGGAAAGGGAAGACGCCCGCCATGGATGACCCCGAGAGCTTCTGGGGATCCTTCCACTGGGTAAGACCTCACTCCCATGCTAGAGACCCCACTGGCTGGGCATGGGCCCCCTTCTCAGGGTCTCTGGTTTTCAGGACAGGAAGTCCAGGTTGCAACCTCGGTGGCTCCAGCTATGACCATAAGGCCGGCACGACTCTGCCAAGGGCCCCGAGTCTCGGCTCTTGAATCCCAAAGCGGCCTTTGAACCGTGTTTTCATTGGGGGGCCGTGGTCCCTGGTGTGGCCTCCACTCTGTCCTCCACTGTCGGGTGGAGCCGCAGTGGTCCTGCTGCAGTCCTGCAGTCAAGGCTCTGCCCATGAGCTGAGTACGCCCCCCCCCCCGACTGGTTGAACGGCTGTGCCCGATTCCTTTTAGGGGAAGATGGGAAGAGGGGTCATTGATCGGCCGGCCCTACCTGGTCTCTTTCCGCAGCCACCTCTTCCATCTGTCTCAAGATGGCCTCCATCCGGTCCTGATAGATCCGGTTGTCCTTCTGGAGAGAGGTGCACCTCAGGTCCAGCAGCTCTTTCTCCTCCGCCACCTGCCAATAGAAGCACCGGCCCACTGTGTGGATGAAGGTCATCCCCACAGCTGGCTCTGACGGATGGAGCCCAGGATCCCAACCCCTGGACATGGCATGGTCTCTGGCGCCCTCGTGTGGCCAGTTCTGGAAACTTCATCATTAGAAATGCGTTTCTGGGATTTTTCTCTTAATAGGTTTTCAGACGGAGCCCCAATCTGGGATATAGATTTATTTTAATATATTTTCAGACAGGCCCTGATCCGGCAGATCCTTCCCCCCCCATCTTCCACCCTAGAACTGTTTTCAGACCCACGGTGGGGCAGCTCCGGCCCCTTACTTTTTCCCGGGCCTCCTCGGTCTGCCGGAGCTCTTGGCGCAGGTCGTAAAGGGCGTGGAGGAGCTGCTGGTGCTCCCGGGCCATCCGCGCGCACTCCGCCTCCAGCGCCTGGAGGGAGACACTCTCCGCCTCATCGCTGCCTTTCTTGGTGACCTAGAAGAGAGGCGATCCGAGGGGGGACCCAGTGAGGATCCGCTTGGAAGCTGGTCCCCACTGGTCTGCCGGCCCTTCTCCCCTTGCCCCCCCGCCCGCCCGCCCCTCCCCCCCCACCCTCTCGACTCCCGGCTTTCCCAAGGGACCTGGAGGGTGCTCTCGAGCTCCTTGTTCTTGGCCAGGAGGAGGTCCTTCTCGCGCTGGATCTCCCAGACGGCCTCGTGGCTGGGCCGCTGCTCCATGGCCTGCCTCAGCTTCCGAGACTGCTTCCGCTCCACCCGGCAGTCGTCCTCTGCCTTGGCCAGGTGGTGCTTCAGGTGGTCGACCTCCACCGGGCGGAAACGCAGAAAGCAGAGGGAACAGGCAGGCAGGCAGGCAGGCAGGAGGAAGAGGAGGAGAGGAGAGGGGAGAACCGCAAAGCACAAGGCAACGTCAGGAGGTCACCAACTCTGGCACTTATATAAGTTTGGTTCATCACGATGTGCGGTGCTGTCTGGGAAGGAGGCAGTCCCGGGGGGGGGGAATTTCCTTCCTTCCTTCCTTCCTTCCTTCCTTCCTTCCTTGCTTCCTTGCTTCCTTCCTTGCTTCCTTCCTTCCTTCCTTCCTTCCTTCCTTCCTTCCTTCCATCCATCCATCCATCCATCCACCCATCCATTTGCAAGCTAGTCTAAGGACTGGAGGAGACACCAAGGGGCTCCCCTCCACTCACCCCCCCCCGTTTTGATGGCCAGCTGCTCCCGGCTCCTGGTGAGGAATTGAGGTGGGTGGGTGTCCCCCTCACCTGGAGCTGCAGATCCCGGTTCTTCATGAGGGCAGCGTTCTTCTCCTCGCTCAGCCGGGCGTAGCTCATGGCCAGCTGGTAGTTCTCCTCCTTGCACTGCTTGAGCTCCTGGCCCAGGGCGTCCCGCTGCTCCTTGGCCTTCTGGGCCCGCTCCTGGTGCCTGTGGAGGAGGCTGCCTTTCACCCGGGCCTCCTTGAGGAGGTCCTCCTTGGCCTGGAGGGCCAGGCTCAGCTCCAGGACCTTCTGCCGCTCCTCCCGGACGGAGGCTTGGAGCTTGGCGATCTCGCTCATCAGCAGCTCCGTCAGGCTGGACTCTCCAGCGGTGTCTGCAGATGTGCAGGATGGGGAGGAGGAAGAGGAAGAGAAGGAGGCATGGGGATGGAGGGGTGGATCGATGGAGGACGGATGGATGGACAGATGGACCAACGTCCATGTTTGGGACACGTTGTGGCCTCTTGGCCTCGTTTTTAAATTGTGGTGCCCCAAACAAGACAAAGGACTCCAGGCATGTGACCCAATCAGGACGATGTGGTACCCTTCCTTCCCTCGATCTTGACACGACACCTCCGTTGAGAGGCCCTCTTCTTTGGAAAGATCTGGGCCTCTCCTCCTAACCGTGCCCTAAAAGCAAGCCCCATGGGGGTGCAAACTCGGCTCCCAGAAGACCCTGAGCCTTTGGCCAGAAGCTCTGCCCAAGACAGGGAGACCTTCTGCCATCCCGTCCGGACCGCCTCCTCGGGAGCCTGGTGGTGGCCCAGAGACGCCGACGCCCGTTGGATTGTCTTACCGATAATCATGGAGAAGACCCTGGTGGGTTCGTTGCCAGTCACTTTCTTGTAGAGGTGGGGGTAGTACAGCTCCAGGCTCTCCAGGAAGGCGACAAAACCTTTCTGGCCTGTCCTTTGGAGAATATCCAGAAGGACCCCTGCAAGGGAGAAAATTCGGGGGGGGGGTCATTTAGCAGAGGGACGAGCCAGGCAGGAGAAGGGCATATCCCTGATGGTAGATTGGCTTCCACTTGCCCTTTGGATACTGAAAAATGTGGATGACAGCAAACATTATTTTAATAGTGAACACTATACACCCTATGGTCTCCGGCTCCTACCAGCGGCATATATATATATTACTTCTAAGATTTATCTTTTAATATTTTCAGGCCATGGGTAAATGCACCAGCGGATACTGAATCTCGCAGAAATGGGGCCCTGCTGGAAGGAACGGCCTACCTGTTTTTCTTTTCCGGATCACCAGGCTGGGGTCGTTAAGGATTTGCTCCTCGTCGTCGTGATTGATGACTTTGCATTGGCGGAGGTAAGGGATGATCCGGGACGGGTCAATGACAGAGATCAGCTTCACGCGGAAACTCTCCAAGCCGTTCCAACAGACCTCGTCGCGGTCGTCCGGGTCAGACATGGCAGAGGGAGAGGAACGGGCGCCCGGAGGCTGGCCCTTTGGCCGAAGCGCTGAGGAAGGAAAGGCCGCCATCAGCCGGGAAGGCAGGCGGAGCCGAGGAGACCCTCCAGGCAGGGAGACCCAAAATGCAAAGCACTGAAGTGGCCAGCAGGAAACACCAGGCACTAAATCCCACAAAGGGTTCACCCAGGCATCGGCCTTACCCTCTTGTGTCATGCTGGAGGGCCACCTACCATCATGAGGAGGTCTACGGGAATGAACAGCCTTCCTTCTCTCTTCCCCCAACCCCCAATTACGCTTGAGGCCCACTTCTTGCTAGTTCGAACGTGGAATCAAGATATGTCGCTCAGGGAAAAAACCTCACAAAATAGGACCATTTCAGCTTGAAGGCGGGGGAAAGCCGTCCCGCCATTTAAAACCATACGAGAGCAGGGTTTTTGAAATGCAGCTGCATTTCTATCTTCCAGAACAGAGAGACCTGTGGATGCTGTTGCTTCATCACCGATTTCCTGAAGGTTTTAGGGCACCTGACCCGACAGAGACCCGTGGACCTGCGGCCACGATTTGTCAAGAGGGAAAATGCCCACTGCTGCTGAGAGCGCTTCCTGCAACCTCCATCTTGTACCCTTAGCCCCCCCACCCCCCACCCTCCCGAGAAGCATCCTTGGCTGTTGAATTGCCTCCAGTTCCCCTCCCAAAAGTGACTTTAACCTCCACCCACCTGAGCACAGGATCCAGGAGAAGTCCCTGCTGTCCTCCAAGGGGGCTCGGAGGTGTGCCTTGAAAATAGCCTGGCCGGCCGGCGGGCATAAAAGGCCAGCTGCCCCAGGGCCAGCCAGGGAAGAAAAGGGAACTTGGCCAGACACCAAACCCCCCCCTCCCGAAAGGAAGGGCTTTGAAAAGGAAGCAGGGAAGAAGGGGAAGTTGCAAGCCAGGAAGCCCGGGGTGATTCAGAGCAGGGCTCCCTTTTGACCTTCAAGCCGCCTTTACCGTTTCGTGGGTGTTTGCCTTTTACGCTTCCTCCCCACCCACCTTCCTGGGACAGCGAAGGAAGGGACGTTAAACCAGAAAAGAGAAAGCTACGCCGGCTCCCTTTGGAAACAAACAAGTGCCAACACGGAAAGTTGTGTTCAAAATGTTTTGTTCCGAGCTCAAATACATTTTATTTTATTTATTTATTTAGCTTGTATGCCGCCCACTACCAAAAGGCGCAAACAAACACGAGACGCACACAGGCTCGAGAGAGACAAGTGTGTTGCAACTATGATCGACAGTCTTTCGCTTCTCCCTTGGTCATCCTGTTCCTCCAGAGGCTGGTCCGGGTCCACAGGTAGCAGCACCGCAAGGAACGAATGCCCCAGGTAAACCAGCAAAACATCCCCTTTTTGGAGCGGCCTCCTTCAACGTGACTGGAGGCGGCAGATTCTCCACCTTCCTCTTCTGGATGGCCGTCCCCGTCGGCAAGGTATAAGCGTGTCAAGTGGTTAGTGCAAAGTGTCTGAGGAGGAGCCCCTCGGGGAGATGCAGCAGATGCCTGGGGGGGGGGGGGGAAGCCTGCAACACAAGAGCACATTCAGATTGGGCTGGGAAGCGTGAAGGGCTGGAGGGGTCAGAGGTCAGAGGTCGAGGCCTCTTGGCTGCCGGAGCCAAGATGTTGGAAGTTCAGATTCTCCCCACCCTCCACCCCTGGGCCTCCTTGACAGAGACTCTACCTGATGATTGAGCTCTATAGTCCTAAGATGATGATGATGATGATGATGAAACAGATACAGGGCCAAGCCAAAAAGAAACCATTCAGAGAACTGGTCTTCCCCTTAAAGGCTGTGATCTGATTAACCCCCCAAGGAGGAGACACCCCCCCTATTCACGGGCTCAATATCTGCTGGTTCATTTATCCGCTGCCTGAAGTTATGAAATCATACATACAGGGTGTATCTTCCAGAAGAGAGAGAGTTTGGGGCTGTGGGTGCTGCCTACCTGCTCCCCTCACCGCCACCTCCTCCTCCTCCTCTTCTTTAGGCGCAAGCTACTCCGAACCCCGAGTGCCCCCGGCGGCTCCGATTCCGCACCGCCCGTGCCCGGCGCCTGCATAAAAGAAACCCACAGGGTTAAAACCTCCGAGGTTCCTCGTGTCTTCTGCAGAAACCGCAGAGGACAACCCGAGGGAGAGGCCGGAGGGTTTTTCTACAACCGCACGCCTACAGGGAAAAGTGATGTACCTTTGGGGCTGAGGAGTGGGGGGTGGGAGGGGGAGGATGCCTCCCGTTAATCACAGAATCGGGGAGTTGGAGGGACTCTCTGACGTCACCCGGTCTAACTCCCTCCTCTGAAAGGGGATTCTAACTCTGTGGGCAAAGCCGGGATTGTTGGAGTCTCTTCCTGAGCCCCCAAAGCAATCAGAGAAGTGGGGGAGCCCCAACTGCGGATTTGGGGACCCGGCCACCGCTTGCTCTTGGACTCTCTTCTAGAAAGACATCCTGGCTGTTTGACAAGGAATCCAAGCTCCTACCAGGGCTTACCTCTGGGTCCCGAGGGTGGTTTTCCTGGACGTTGGGAGATCCTGCAGCGCTGCTGGGCCCATTCCGAGAGGCTCGATGGGGTTCCCTGTCTCCTTCCGTCTCTTCCTCCATCTCTTCTTCTTCTTCCTCCTCTTCCTCCTCCAAGGAGCTCGACTCTTCCCCCGAGCTGCTCCGCCACCACCGGCCGCCCAACAGCGTGGTTTTGACGCTGGGTGGAGGCAGGGTGGCCAAGGCCGCCGGGAAGGTGAAAGCGGACAAGAAGCGGCGCTTGAGGAGCAGGTAGGCCGGGTTCTCCCGCAGGCGCTGCTGCACCATCGCTCTCAGCCTGTCCAGGTCTGCCTTGCGGGGGGGCTCCCCGGGCTCCCCCTCGGGGGCCAAGAGGGAGGCGGCCCTGCCCGCCAGGAGGTCCTTCTGGAGCAGCAGAGCCGAGAGGGTCCTCAGGTTGCAGAGGAAAGGGGGGAGGTAGGGGGCGCAGGCCTCCAGGGCGAGGGGGGACCCACCACCACCGCAGGGCCCCGCCTTGGCCCACGCCTTCACGGCCGCCCCGTCTTCCAGGGAGAGGAGGCTGTAGTCCAGGCCGAGCTGCTCCACCTGTCGGGCAGGGGAGGCGTGGGGGGGCGGCGCTTCCGGCCGAGGGGAGCCCAGGGCAATGTCCGGAGGGGTTGCCCGGGGGTCGTCGCCCACTCCCTGGTTCAGTGGGGCTTCCGTCAAGGCAGGGCCCGGGGCCATCCCAGTCGGGGGGCCCTCTGAGGAAGGACGAGGGGGAAGGGAAGCAGGGGCAGAAGGCTGCTCCGTCGGTGGGGGGAGACGAGGCGAAGGAGGAACGGAGGCGTCCGGCTGTGGGCTGGCGGAAGAGGGCCCCTGGCTCGACCCGGCTGCCAACGGGGCCACTATCATAGACGGGGCTGTAGCCGGCGATGCCTCTGCAGCCGGGTCCGGGTTGGGGGAGCCGCCAGAGCCGCTGGGGGGCGGCAACCCTTGGCCGGGCAGGCCGACGATGGTCAGCGGGAGAAGGCCCTGCGGGGTCAAGACCCAGGTGACCGGCACAATCTGCCTGGACACCAAGGGGGAGGCCAGCGGGGAGGCCGCCAAAGCCGGCACGGTGGGCAGGGGGTCCTTCTCTGGCTGTCCTGGAGCCCCCGGCTGGAGGGTCCCCTTTGTGCTGGAGCTTGCCACGGCCGATGCCTGAGGAGCGGCGGGGCCGGGAGACGCCCTTGCCGAGCCAGCTCCGGGCAACATCGGCTGCTGGACGGCCACCGGCGGGGAGAGGAGGACCGGAGGCTCCAGGAGGACCTTGCGCTGCTGGGCGGCCTGGGCCTCCCGCTGGCGCTTCTCCCGCAGCAGCTGCGACACCGTCTTGAGTTTTGCGCCGGAGCGATAGGGCACGGCCTCCCAGTTACAGTGTGGCTCGCAGCCCTCCTTCAACTGGAGGGGGATGGGCTTCTCGTTGGGTGGCGGGCCAGCCGGGAGGCTCGGTGGCGGCGGCCGGGCTAGGGAGAGACAGGTGGAAAGAAAGTGAGGGAAGGATGAAATCGGGCGAAGGAAGGCGGGATGCCCTGTTGAGGCTCAGCCACCAACGCAAGCCAGCCAGAGGGACGTGGAAGGGAGGCCGGGAGGCAAGGAGGGTCTTCCCAGCCCTGCTGTGACACGGCCCCTCCTGCCACTCAAGAGGGAGGAAGGCAAAGGAAGGAAGGAAGGAAGGAAGGGGGCAAGTACCTTTAGGGGCTGGTGCGGAACAGGCCTGAAAGAGAGAAGACCGAGAAAGCCGTTTTTGAGAAAGCAAGTCAATGCTGGCTGACCGAATTCCCAAGCCTCCCCGCATTCTACGGACCCGTGTTTCAGCTTTTGTGTCTCAGGCACCGAAAGCTGATATCGGCACCTTTCGGAAAAGAAACCTCTCGAGTCACGCGGTCGTACTGGGGTGGGGGTGGGGGAGCTGGAGAGTTCAGGGGAGGCAGAGGTTCGGGGTTCAATCCCCCCCCATGGGGCTCCCTTGACTAGGGGCCTGGGCTGGGTGACCTCGGGGGTCCCTCTACAGTTCAGAGATGACGAGGAGGCTCCCCTTCAGGCCCCGCTGTCATGGGGAGGGGGGGGGAGTGTTTCCTGGAGGGGAAGCCCCAGAAAATGCCGAGCGACGCAGCCCAGGCCTGGGAGGAGGCACCTGCCGGGGCGGCCCCTCACCTGCTCCTTCTCCTTCGTCCCTGGGTCCCCGACCACGGACCTCAGGAGCTCCGCCTGCCTGGGCCTCTTCCACTTGATCACCTTCATGCAGCCGGACACGTCGATGCGGAGGAGCTGGGGAGGAGGAGCGAGCAAGCGGCCGGCGTGAATCGGGAGGCCCACAGGGGGCGCGTCCCGAGGGCCGAAACAGAGACCTCGAGGAGGAGGACACGGCCGCGGGCAAGGAAGGAGCAAGCCGGCCCACTGGGGGCTCCCCTCGGGCTCCGCTGAGCCCTGGCACCTTGGCGTTCAAAAAGGGGGAGGGCTGGTCCCCCCTGGAGGAGCCTTCCACGGGCTGTTAAAGATCCCAAAGGGAGAGGCTTCCTCACCTCCCTCACATCGGCCCAGGGCCCGAGCGAGTGCCTTTCGATGCCGTGGATGAGGCGGCGCAGGAGGGAGACCCGTTCCACGCAGGCCTCCGCCACAACACTCGGCAGCCTGCCCAAAGCAGACCAGGAACGCCTCGACGAGGAGGCACACCTGGGGGTGGGGGAGATGGCCACCCCCCACGCCGCGAGAGGGCCCGGCACCCACCTGGATGAAGAGGGTGAAGAGAGGCCTGCTCGTGAGGTGGGCCGACTGGAGCTGCGTGGAGATGAAGTCCACTGAAACAGAAACAGAGAGCGGAGCGGTTTAGGCGCCCGGCTGCCGAGGTAGAGGTCACGAGTTCGATTCCTCCCCTGGGACTCCTTGGCAGGGGGCGGGCAGGGGGATTCCGCAGGGTCCCTGTTCTGAGATTATTATTCTCTATCATGGCAGGCTGAGGGTATTAATGCCAAATGGAGGGGAAGAAGGAAGGAAGGAGCTGATGGTGGGTGGGTGGGTAGAAGGAAGGAAGGAAGGCAGGCAGGCAGGAAAGAACAGATGGAAGGAAGGAAGGAAGGAAGGAAGGAAGGAAGGAAGGAAGGAAGGAAGGAAGGAAGGAAGGAAATGCAAGCCAAAGACAGGCCCTTGGCACACCCCTTGTCTGGCATCGACTCGGAGCACCCCTGAACTTGCAAGCAAGGCCTGCCGTACCTTTCCTCTTGCGAGAGGCTTCCGCCTTGACCTGCGCGGCCCATCTCTGGACGTGGCTCCCGGCCCACGGAGTGACCGCCATCATCAGCCTTCGGTAGATAGTCGTCTTCCACATCCCGTCCCTCTGCTCGGTGGGGTCTTTGTGGCCCCCGTCCGGTCCAGAGACCGAGGCTTTCCTGGGAGCTGCTTGGGCAGCAAAACGCCTCTTTCTCCTCATTTCCCGCTGAGAAAGAAACGCAGGAGGAGCCGTCACTTCTAGAGGCCCTGAAGCCGAGAACCCCAGATTCGCGGAGAGTCGGGAGGGGCTTCCGGGGGGTGGGGGGGCGTGGAGTCAAATCCCCTCCTTAGGCCAGGGATCTAAACCAGAACAGATCAGGCGGATGATGGAGCCTTGTGGGATCTGGCGAACAGGCTGCCACGTTGTTCTGGGAATGCTGATTCCCATTCAAGGAGAGGCCCCAGAGAAGCCCCATCAAGGCACGTACGGTTCTTCCCTGCAGCTTGTAGCTGTTGTTCCTCAAAACCGACTTCACATAAGCCAAGGAGACCCTCCATGATGAGTCCGTTGTGCTTCTTGAATCCTGAATTGGGGGGGGGAAGGGGGGGAAGGTGCCAGGGACAAGCCATCAGCCAAACAGGAACTCGAGACCATTTTTAGTTGAAAAGAAAAGGGTGGGACAAACCTCAACCCTACCCCAGAAAACAGTATCTCAGAAGTATAGAATTGAAGCCAGACTCTTTTATCTGCAGGAATCGGTACCCACTGATTCATTTAACCATGGCCTGGAAATATTTAAAGAAAAAAATGTAGACATCTATATTTCTAAAGATGAAGGAACCAGAACCGGCCACTTGAGGCAGCCAGAGAAGAAGCTATGTCTATGGTTCCCAATCATCCACATTTTATGGTATCAGCCTCTGTGTGTGTGGGGGGGGGGGGGGGGGGCGTAATAACCAACCCCCCCTTGGCTCCAAGGGCCATGCTGCTTTCCTCTGCCCCTAAGGAACCCTCTCACGTTTTAAAAAGGTGGCTGGGTCTCCATTTTGCAGACTGGAGCGCTTACTCGGTGGCCATCATCTTCTACGGGCTCCTCCTTCGGCGTTTTCAGCTGGCACCTCCTGGGCGGCTTCCGCTTGCGGTTCACGTCAAAGCCTTTGGAGAGCACCGGGGCCGAGGCGAGGGCCGTGGGTCTCGGCTTGGAGGGGTGCTTCCGCGTGGGGACCCACAGGTCCAGGCCGGGCACGCGCCAGCGGCTGGGCCCGCTCTCCTTGCGGCGCCGCGGCACCTTCTCCTCCTTGCTGTCGTCCAGCTCCATGTCCGAACCGTCACTGCTGGTCTCCGAAAGGCAGGGGCCCGGCCTCGGCGTCCGCCTTTTCGTCTTCCTGGGGGGCTGGTCTTCCGATTTCTTCCTCCTGTTCCTCTTCGAAAACAAGGCAGCCATGTAAGTCCCAAAGGCATCGGCTGCGGTGGAAAAGAAGGCCACCTGGAGGCAAGACCTCGGGCGGGCAGGGGTGTGTGCGTGCGCGCATGTGTGGAACGGTTGAGCCTCAACGTACTTTGTGACTCCAAGACTCGGCAGGCACTGTCTCTCTAAGTTCACGAGGATACGTTTGGGCCTGTGAAGATTCTCAGTCATCCAAGTGAGTTTATCCGGAAGTCGAGTCGTGGCAACTGGACTCAAGAAAAGAAGCCCAGCTGCCAGGAACTCAACGTCCAGAGTCGACCTTTGTAATTTCTGGTCATTTTTAAGCCCCAGCTCCATTTGAACCTCTTGAAATGGAATAGGTATGGCCTCATTTTACCTCACCGCTCCCTGCACATACTTGTCCTGTGGATGGGTTTTTATTTCTGTTCAGTTTTGTAAAACGCCCAGAGTAGTTGCATTGCTAGATGGATCAGTATATAAATTTAATAAACAAACAAGCAATTAAATAAATAGTATTTGTTGAGGGAGGACTTCAAAGTGACACACACACACACACACACACACACACACACACTGCAGCCCTACGGCTCCTCGCTCAAAACACTGCCACAATCAAGGCGTGGAAGGAGAGGGCAGAAGACCCAACCACCGCCACCGCCACTCCGTTCCCATGGCCCTGGGGCTGGGGCTGGGCCCGGAGGGGTTGCCACGTACCCTATAGCCCAGCATGACCTTCCACTTGCTGAGACACTGGGACCCAGAGCGGTGGGGCAGCTCGGAGGCTATTTTGGCCCAGCGACCTGAAGGGAGAGGAAAGGAGAATGTAGCGCCGGCAGCCGTGGCAGGGGCTGGAGTGACTCAGCCAGCTGGCGAGGCTGCCTTCCCGCCCCCCCGCCCCCTCGGCCACCGGCCACCGGAGGAGGGGGGGCCTGGCTTACCGACGCCGTACTTCTCTGTCAGTTCCACCAGCTTCATCTCCTCCTCGGGGCTCCACTTGCCCTTCTTGATGTCCTGGTGCAAGGACAGGAGGTACCTGCCGTGGCCGGGAGGGGAGAGAGACCAAGGGGCCGCCGGGCCGGGTCAGGGTTCGCCAAGGCAGACCCAGACCCTCCTTCTGCCTCGGAGCGCTTGCGCCCCCCCCGCCCCACACACACGGTGACCTCCCCTTAAGGCAACAAACCCCCAGGGCCTTCTCTCACGCCCAGCCCAAACGCCCTCGCGGACTTTGCCTGCCTTAAAAATGTGCTCAGTGGTGGAGTCATCGGGCTTGTGGAGCCAGGGTTCAGGGGCTCAATACCCTGAAGGGCCTCCTTGAAAACCTGGATGATCCTAGAGCAGTGGTTCTCCACCGGTGGGTCCCCAGATGTTCCTGGACTGCGACTCCCAGA
>JAHTLZ010000311.1:419715-457649 GCA_023846285.1 Phrynocephalus versicolor | reverse complement strand
GAGAGGTGGAGGCTTCTGGGAGTTGCAGTCCAGGAACATCTGGGGACCCACCGGTGGAGAACCACTGGGCTAGAGCATCCAGCGCTATATTTCCAACAACAACAACAACGCAAAGGCCAGCTGCATTGCAATTTTGCCCTAAAAACACCCTGTAAAAGAAATCACACGTGGGCGAGGCCCAACCCGCACCAATCTGGAATAAACTGAACGTCCCACGACTGCCCGGAGCAGCCACCACGTCGGGAGGAGACCGACCTGTACCGGCACTGCACGTCGCTCCTGCCTGGCACTTCCGCCCGGATCTTGTACCATTCCCGCTCTCCGTGTTTCGCCACGGCCTTGAGGAGCAGCTGTTGGGAGGCAAGAGGTGGGCAGGGTGAGCCTGGGGCCTCTCGGGGAGGAAAGGTTGGAGGCGCCCGCTGCCACTCTCAGCTGGAACTGGAGCCGTGGGGCGAAGGGGGAGTGGGGGGGGAGCGGGAGGGAAAGGGCCCTTTTACCGCATCTTCCGCAGGGGTCCACGAGCCTCGCCTCAAGCTGGGATCCACCCGCTTGGTCCACCGGTAGAGCACCTGGGTGGAATCCCTCCCCTCCATGTAGTAGGCGACTGTGGGAAGCAAAAATGTCCGAGTCAGCTCAGCCCTTTCCCGGAGAGGTCTCGCCTGGCTGCGGGAGACGCAGGCCTAGGGGAGACGTCCCGGCTGGATTACTGCCTCACGCTCTACGAGGGGCTGCCCTTGGAGACGGTCGGGAACCTTCAGCAGGGGCAGAATGAGGCGGCCCAGGGACAGGCAGAGGCTGGGAAGAGAGGTGGCATAAGCCCGCCTTCCCCGCGGGTTACAGCAGCTCCGCTGGCTGCCAGTCTGTTTCCAGCCACAATTCCATGGGACGGTTCTAAGCAACCCCCCCCCCGAAACACACAAAGGCCTGCCTTTTAAGAAAGCATAAGTAGAGGACAAGAACCGCTGGAGAGCTCGGGGGTGGGTGGGTTCTGATCTCTGCGGGGCCTCCTTGGTGGGGAGGGGGATGCACTTGATGCTCTCGAGGGTCCCCGTCTAGGCCTGCCGGTCCAGGACTATCATTTATAACTTCTTGGTTTTATGAGATGTGGCAGCCTTTTTTTGGGGGGGGGGAGTTCCCTGGATTCCCAGAACCTCCCCTTCCCCCTACGTCCGATTAAGCGGGCCGACGACTAGGCGTGTTTTACACAAGCAGGAAGGAGAAGGAGGTGGCAAGAGGGAGGAGCCGAGATAGAGACCCCCCCTTTTCCCGCTTCGAGGTGGCCTACTTTTCCGGTACGGGATGTGCTCCCCAACCCGCATCTCCTGGACAAGCTGCAGCAGCATCTGGTCCTCTCTGGGGCTCCATTTGCTTTTCCGGAAGCCTCTGTTGTAGACCTGGAACATCTGCAGGCACTGGAACGCCGTGCGATGCGTCTGGGGAGGGAGGCAGAGCAGGAGGATAAATTCTAACCTACCTCCTGGTAAGATTAAGGCCTGGCTGGCAGGGCCACCAGGCGTGTGGATAAATCCCGGAGACGGGAGCGACAGGCAGCCCCGGCCACGAGCAAAGCCACGTAATTCCCGGGCGCGTGCTCACCCCCAGCTCCGCCGCGATGGCTTCCCAGCCCACGTTGTTGTGCCGGGCGGCGATTTCCTTCAGCTTCTCCATCTCCTCCTCGCTCCACTCCGCCTTGTTGATGCTGGGGTGCTCGGCGTTCTGCCAGAACTGCCGGAGCTCCTTGGCGCTCCGAGTGCCTTCGAACTGAGGGACGCGGGCAGGAAAAGGCGGGGGAGGGGGAGAGGAGGAGCAGAGGCAGGCGGTCAGTCAGCCGGCTCCCTTGGGCACAGGTGGAAAATTCAACAACCCCACCACCACCACCTGAGCCAGTGGGGGAACCTCTCCTGCTTTCTCCATGCAGGCAGGCAGGCAGGCTGGCTCTCTCTCGGGCCAACAGGGGTGGAAGGGATGCTGCTACTCACGTTCACGTTGGCAATCTTCTCCCAGTCGTGTTCGTCGCCTCTGTTCCCCAGCAAAGCCTCCTCGGGCAGCAAACTAGACCCACGGGAGACAGGGTGACACTGAGCACGGGGTGTCTCTGGGTTTGTATGTCTTCAGTCCACCCAAGACTAGAGGAGTGCTCCATGGCACGCCACGTCTCAAAGGAGAGGCCCAGTGGCCCCCGAATATATCCATGCAGGCAGAGGCGTAGGGATTTAAAAGGGGGCCCTTTCCCCTTGCCCGCCTCAAAAGCACTAAAGCGCCCCTGGTACGAATCCAATTTCATTTTAGTTCACCGGCTCCCAGTGCTTTTAACAAGACTTAAAATGTCACCAGGCAGCTAGAAAGAGAGAGGAGAGCCCAGGGGTTGAGAGGTCTGTGGCTGCAGAGCCAGAGAGGCTGGGAGTTCAGTTCCCCACACTGGGCCTCCTTGACAGGGACTGGATGATCGAGGGTGCCTCCCCGCTGTCCCGTTCTAAGATTATGATGAGGTGCCACGAGCGGCTAGTTCCATAGAACTGAGGACACTCTTCCTGTCGGCAGGAGGCCCACGTTTCTGGACCGCAGCTTCTCCTAAAAAGAAGCTGAACCACGCTAAGCTCTGTAGGCTCAGATCAGAAACCGAGAGGACCAGTTCTCACCCCGCCCCATCCCCCCCCACCACACACAGAACCCTGCTGAAAAGGAAGCCCCTTTTCCAGCTCAGCTACTCCATAATTCTCAGCCCCCCCCACACACACTTACTTGATCTCGCTGATTTCACGCTCCTTTTCTCGAATCTGTTTGTCCAAGACCTGCCTTCCCATCTCATCCCTGCATTTAGACCGCTTCTCATTCAGGTACTCGAGGCTATTTAAAAAAAAGTGGGGGGAGAATAATGGAGAATTTTAAAAGAAGCACACACAAGTGCAAGGAAGCAACCACAATGGCTCAGAAGATGCGGGCACCAAGTTCTTTGCCCCTCCAATCATTCCGACCTTGGCCCCCAGGTTCAGATGCTGGACCAGGCTGTTGTTACAGAAGATGAAGAGCACTATTTATCAAGTAGATACAGTCCATTCTCGCAGTACTCAAGGTGGCCTGGCCGCCCTTCCGAGGGCCAACCAACCACGCCTGGTTTGTGCTTTGGAAGCGGCCTTCAGGGAGGTGGGAGGCGTTGGCCGTGGGGGGGGGCTGACACTCACTTAATGAGCTTGGGCTGCAGCAAACGTTGCAAGCGGTTGCTCACCACCGCCTGACGCAGCAGCTCTTTCTCTTGGGTCTTCCCTAGGAAAGAAGGTTCGGGCGTTCAGAGAAACCAGACGACAGCAGAGGCATCATTGGGGAGGCCCGTTCCCAAACGAGGCCCGTTTGGGCCTTCGGTGGAAGCCTCCCGGGGTGGCAGAGGGAGGAGGTGGCGACGGAGAGCCAGGCGCCCCATCTGCCGTCAAAGACAGTGCCCGGTTTATTACGCAAACGCGACCCCCCAAAGCTCTCCTTACATTTGGTGGTGACCAGCTCCTCAAAAGACTTGATGCCTTGCCGGGCCTTCTCTCGGGCATCGCTGTTGGCAGGAGGGCCCTGTGGGAAGAATCCGACAGGTCCCCAAACTCAGTGGAACCTTAGCTCTTAATCTGAGATGTAAGGCAATAGATTAGGGGCCTTGTATCCACGGAATCAGGATCCACTAATTCACCTATCCATGGTGTGAAAATGTTTTTAAAATAATCCTAGAGATATGTGTTTCTAAAGATGAAGTTATGCCAATTGATTACTTGTGGGAAGCAGCTACCTAGAATCCTACAGGAGCTGAGTTATCCAAGCAGGAACTCAAGTCAACTGCCTTCACTTGAGACATAAGTGGAAACTCCGTAAGGAAAGGAAAGAAGGCTGTCTATCTCCATCGCTAGCCACAAGGGCGGTGTGGAAGCTCAGCCACGTCTACTTACAAACCCTGAAGTTTTGTCCTTAAAATAGGGCTTCATGAAATGACCCAAAAACATATTGGCAGGCACAAATTTGCTATCGTCAAATTTACTTCCTCTTGTCCCGGCCAGCTCCCATGTGATTTTTTCCTACAAAAAAAAATGGGGAGGGGGAAAAAAGAGGGAGAAAAGGAATTTGCATTTCTCAAATGATCTCCACCACCCCAGGGACGTGGAACGCCAGGGCAAGTCACAGCATCCCCGGCGGGTGCCTCTTCCAGGATCTCACCTGCTGCTCTCTGTTCTGAGCAAGCAAGGCGTTCACCTCCTCAATCTTCTCCTGAAGGACTTCCTGGTACACCAGGTTCATCTGCAGGCATGTCTCGGGCGTCCGAGGGAGGTTGATGCTGAGGTCCGCCTCCCCCTCCTCCCCGATGGCTCCGTCCAGTCCTTCTGGATCCACCTCCTAAGCCCAGCGGAGAGTAGACAGAGGGAAGCAGGAAAAGTGAAACACAGGCAAGCGGAGACGGCAAACTCCTTTTAGGTGCGGTGGACAAACGCGAGAGGGGAGGGGAGGGGGTCTCCTGGCCTGTCCCTCCCTTCCCAAGAGGTGCAAATGTCTTCTCAAAAGCTTCCCGTAAAGTCCCAACCAACTGCGTTCGTTCAACAACATCACCTGCTACTGGGTTTGACATCACCTGCCTTCAGATCCTGTTCCTTCCCACCCTCCGAGACTGAAGGATTCATTTTAAACTGGTTGCTCACCATGCTGGCGTATGTCCTGGTATCCTCGTCATCATCTTCAAAGTGATCTGAGAGAACAAGAAGACGTGGATGCATTACCGGGGGTAGGGGTGGGATTAAACTTCTAAAGCTAGTCATGATGTCAGAAAAATGCGGGTTGTCATTTCTGATGCGATAATTTGTGAACGGCTGGAGATCTGCAGCTCTGTTGTTCTAAGATTGTTATTGTGCCTTATTCACCCCTTCCGAGGAAGCATGAAAAGGTTGCAGCTCCTCCGGGGAGGGGGGGTCTAAAGGATGAGAGAATAAGCTTTACAATCAGGAAACGCTCCATCGGGTGCTGTGTGTACCTTCATCCTCAGAACCCGATTCCTGGCTGGAACCCGAGAGATCGTTCGTGAGGTTGGCCACGCTTGGGCCCAGGCTCCGCTCCAGCTCCTCAATCTCCCGCCTGATTTTCTCTCGCTCGGCGTTGATATCCATCGCGGACACGTTTGCTGCGGGGGAAGGGAAGCGGAGAATGAGGCAAGGAAATAACGACACCTGAATGAACAGAGAGTATAAGAGGCTCCCCCTTTCCCCGCAGGACTGGGATCTGCTGTTTCAACCCTCCCCAGTCTGAAAAAAATTAAAAATATTAAAAGCCCTAAAAAGTATGTTTTCTAGAGAGGAAAAAGTGGCCAGCAGTGGGAGCGAAAGGCCACCCTAGGGCCAGCATTTCCTCTTATCCGTGGGTTTCCACATCCGCGGGGTGGGGTCAGGCTACTGGGGGGGGGGGAGACCCTGCCATAGAGAAGGACCAGGGGACACGAGGCCAGAAGGGGCCGGCGCCCTTCCACCTACCTGCCCTAGCCGTTACTCCACCTGCTGCCGCCTGAGGCAGGGATGCTGGGAGTTGTAGTCGCCTCCCCCCTCCACAAGGCTGAAGGAAGGACCCAGGACGATTCCCCCCCCCCACACACAAACACATACCACTTCCCTCCTCCTGGGGGCTTGTGAATCACGATCCCAGGAGCCCTGTCCCTCCCTGGCTGCGGCTGATGGGGTTTGTAGTCCAACCAGGCCCCGAAAGGCAGAGAGCCGCCATTCCAGACTGGCTGGTCAATTAAGAATCGCCCCGAAGGAAGCCTCGCCAGCCCGGGGCTCCCCTCGCGCGCCTACGGCTCCCCCACCCCACCCCCCGCGAAAATTCCCCGGAGGCGGAGTGTTTTGGGAACCGGACCAGGAAGTGACGTCACGCGACCAGGAAGCGTCCCGTCGCTCTTTCTCTTCCCTCCCCGCCGGCGACGATTGGGCGAAGGATCTACCCTCTTGCGCCTTGAAGCCCCGCCTATTTCTTCCCCTCAGCCAATCCTGCTCCTCTAACGCTCGCTTAGCCAATCAGAGGGAGAAGAGGGAGAGACGGACGGGCCTCCGAGTCCCTCCCCCCTGGGGAGGGCAAACAAGGCGCTGAAAGTTTGAAGCCACTTTCGATTTTGTTTAAAATAAGATTGTAAAATAATTTGATTTTGAAATTAATTGAAAATAAATAAAATTTGAATATAGTTTAAAATAAAATTTGTTACTTTTGATCTCAATGTTTGGGTTGATATTTTCCCCACATTTTGTATTTTCTATTTCCTTCAAGGGAAAATCATAATCTATAATTTTTTTTAGTATTATTTTTATTGATCTTTTGAAAAACATACTTGTTTAATTCGCTTTAAAAATGTCTGCATACTTGTATTCTTTTTAGCTTTTGTAAAAATAGCTTTTGAGCTTTTAAATATTGTATTTTAAGAAAGGAACCGGCCTTGGGTCCCTTAATAAATAAATAAAATTGTGCACCAGAATCCCAGATTCCTGTATTTAGCTTGAAATATGTTTCAATCAGCAAAATAATTTAAACTATAACCTGAAATACGAAATATATTTGCAAACGGGTCCCAAATGCCCCCTCCCTCTTTCCAAACAGAAGACTGCAACACTGCTATTTTATTTTATTTTTAAAATAGTGCTTTTATTAAATCTAGAGGAACTATTACATCTCTTAATACTTTACTATACAAAAGAGGAAAAAGGATCTCTATGGTCCCCGCTCACAGGTTAGAGAAATACTGCAAAGTCCAATCCAGACGGTGCGTTAGGAAAAGAGACAGAGCTGTAATGACCCTCAAGACGAATCTGTTGGACCAGAATATGTGCAAATGCTCACCCACTCCCGAGTAAAAGGGGAACAATAGAGAATTAGATGACCAATGCATTGTTTTTAACAAGGCCACATAAATAACCTTCCAGAGTTCCATCCTTTCACCCAAGCCTGGGAAGTCAAAGAATTACAAAGAGGCTTTTAAAAAATCCTCCCAAGGGTCTGTGTCATGGTTTTCAAGGAGAATCCTCTGGTAACTCAGAGATTTTGTCGATCGATTTTAAGAGGTCCGCCACCAGCTGCAACTCTTCTACGCTGGAGACCAGCTGCCTAGAATGAACAAAAGAACATAAGAACACAAGAAGAGCCCTGCTGGATCAGGCCAAAGGCCCATCTAGTCCAGCTTCCTGTATCTCACAGTGGCCCCACCAAATGTGTCTGGAAACGCATGAGACTAGATATGTCTCCTGATACCACTCCCCTGCAGCTGGCCTTTGATGGAAGGAGAAACAGAGCATCATAACAGGATGCAACTGGGCGGGGGGGGGAGCTAATTTCTACTTTCCAATGGTTACGAAATGAAAGTGAGTCAATTTGGAACTCTGACTGAGTATTGCCACGCTAAGCTGCAAAGGTCAAAGCAAAGGATGCAATCTAAGTTTTAGTCATACATTTTGAACTAGGAAATTAATTCATTAACTCATAAGATTCCCCCCCCCCCCGATAAACCAGAAGCAACTTGACAGAGTAAAACAGAAACAATTAAACATTGAATGCACTCTTGTACAATTGCTGGACTTGCCTTCCCCTTCCAACACATTTCAATTATCAAAATATATCAGTCCCCTACCCCTACCCCCCCCCCCATTTTGGTTGAGCCGATCCAGGATCAACCACGGATACCTAAAACTGTGGATACGAGGGTTCCCGATCATGGGTTAGGGCTTAGGTAGAGGGAAGGGCAAACAGAGGAGGTAAACGAAGCTGCCATTTGCCACTATTTTAATGTCTCGTGGACAGATCCGGAACTCACTTGATAGATCCTTTAGACTTGCTGAGGACAGCCAGGAGGTTCTGTAAGGCCACGTCGGCGTTCTGTTTCACAACGGCCAGGTTGGCCAGATGGCCGCGCTTCAAGCCTTCATTCTCCAGTCGGTAATTCTCAACTTGAACCTTCGGAGAAACAAGGACATCTACTCAGAGGAGCAACTTGCACCAGCAGGGACACGAAGCGGAATGGGATGAAACTGTGAATTCCCAAAGGCTTCTTTTGGCGCCAGTTTCACGGGGGACGGTGGGAGTGGAAACCAACGGGGGACGCAAATTCCACAGCGGGAACTCTCCCTTTCGAAGCAAGCCAGTGGAGGAACCAAGGGGTGGAGGTGATGGTACCTGGAGGAGAGCATTCTCCTGCTTCAGCCTCAGGACGCTGCTTTCTGCTTTCACGGCTCGTTTCTGGAGGAACAAGAAAGAAACTGGAGTTTATTGTGTGTCTGGACCATGAGCTGCTGCCAGTGGGCGGCTGGGGAGTGGGTTGGCCGTAGAATTCCCCCAATAGGTGCGCCTCCCGCTAGCCCTCCAGAAAAACGAGGACTGAGCAGTTCCTGGCAAAAAAAGAAAGAGAATTCCCAAGAAAGGAGGTTTATTTTCAAAAGCAGGCCTTTTGCACTGTTGTAAGGTGAGAATGATGAAAGCCCTGTATTATTCATCCAAAGAAGCGGCGCTTTGTGTCATGGAGCCCTCCTGAGCGCAACCTGATCCCCAGGGACCTGCCCCACGCACCGTCATCAGCCGGAGGTTCTCTTCCACTTGCTGCACCATCGCCTCCAAGTCATGAGCCTCCTTCTCTTCTTTCCGTTTGCTTTCCTCCAGCGTCCTTTCCAGATCGTTTATCCTAGTCCGGGAGAGAGCCAGGAAGGATCACGAATCAGGCTTCGGTTTAGCGTGACAATAAGATGCCCGAGCCTCTGTCAATCTCGGCATTTCGGAAGGCTAAGCAACACTACGAGCAAAAACTTAGCAAAGATACTTTAAACCGATAAACCAGATACAGCTTTTGTTTTAAATTTTAATATGGCAACTCAGTGTGCAAACATTTCCAGGTAGACGGCTGGACTTCTCAGACAAGAACCCAGTTTTGTTTGTAGATGATGAACGACAACAACCCAAAAGAGGCACTTCGTTTTTGTGAATAGAAAAAGAAATGCTCCTTTTAAGGTACAAGAGGATGATATTTTAAAGACATGAACGACTGTAATATTTGCACTTATTAGAGACGCTTGCCTGTCAAATTAATCAGGAACACCTTTAGTTGGTGAAAGGCAGCTGCCGTTATAAGAATGCCAAAGATAAGGTTTCCCCCCCGCTCTCTCTTCTAAAAATGGTTCATTTTAACTAGGCCGTCAATCAGATTTGCTTAAAGCACAGCTTGCGTACCTTTTGGCTTGTGTTTCGGAAACAGCTTGAACATGGCCGATCTTACTCCTTAATTTAGCATTTTCTTGTTGTAACTAGAAAAGAGAAGAGAGGTGTCCAGTCAACAAAAGTTGACCCCGACTGGGAGACTCCAGAAAGTACTTTAGTCATGAAAAATATGAAGAATCAAAGTCTTTATATTTGACACAAGGAAGTAAGGGGTTGCTTCTTGTCAAAAGCCAGGGTGGGGGTGGGGGGGAATAATTTGGTTGAATAATGTTTGCTTGTCCTTTCAGCCCTCTTGTTTTAGCTGGGGAGGGACTGTGAGGCCAGGGGGTGGGGGCAAGGATTGTCAGGGTGTGGCCTGGTTCCAGAAGGCCATATTTTGTGCTGCAACAGAAACAGCAGGAACCACTAGGGAGAATTTTAGCATTGCCAATTTTGCAGGCGTGGCCTCGCTGCGCAGTCTGAGCCCAGCAGGAAGCCAGGCAGGGGGAGAGTGTTCGGATGAAAACCCGCAGCTTGGGCACTGGAACCTCCTAGCCCCTCACCTCTTCATAGCTCGGCGGCCGAGGTTGGTAAAAGCTGTCTGGCAAAGCTGCTCCGTTGGCCGGCGAGCTGTCGTCCGCTTCCGGAAGAGAATCCTGTGGCAGGCAGCCGCCCTGCCTTCCCAGCTGCCACGGACAAAACCCTGGGAGCTCAGGGGAGTCCGAAGAATCCCCGTAGTACGACTCAAAAGTGCTGCTCAGAGACAGGCCGGGCACCCTGGAGCGGTGGGCCTCCTCCACCGCCGAAGGCTTGTAGGAACTGCTCCAGTCATCTTCCTCCTCCTCCTCCTCCTCTTCCAGTAAGGAGTTTGTGGCTGTCGGGTCTGGGAAAAAGGGCGCTTGGAGATCCAGGCTGAGAGCCAAAGAACCAGGAGAAAGGGAGTCACCCTCTAAGAGCAGGGAGAACGTGCTGGATTCCTATAAAGAAAAAGGAAACAAGAGGATGGAAACAGGGAGTGCCGAGACCTCACTAACGTCCTGGCCAAATCCATCTCGAGAAATAGGTGTTTCCTGTTTGTGTTGCAGTTTCAGGCCGTGGATGAGCAAACCTGCAGATACAGGATGCTGCAGGTAAGGGTGTCCAACGGGGTTCTCTTTGAACCCAGAGCTGTTCCAAACAAGCCAAGGGTGCAGCTGCATCCTCCTTGGCCCCAAACTCTGCCACGGCTCCCGGAGACAGTACCGCCTCCTCCAAGCTCCGTCCAACGAGGAAGGGGGGGGAGAGAGCTGAAATGGACCCTGCCCACTGTCTGCCTTACCTTGGGGCTGGCGCTGGTGCCCACCCCCACGTCCAGTGGGGTGCCGCTTCCTCCTTTGGCCCCTGTCACGGCAGTGTTTTGGTTCTTGCTCCGCACAAACTCCTTGAAAGAGAAGGGGTTGGCCTCCTCCGCAGGGCTGGTGGGGGGTCCCACTGGGGAGGAGGCAGAAGGGGGCAGTGTTAGGAAGAAGAAGGGGGGGAGACCCAGGAAGCACCCTCGCCTGGCGCCTGCAGGAGCCCTAGGGCAACCTCTCCCACGTGGGTGGACCTTGCAGCTGACTCCTCAGCAGAAGATGAATTGGGGGGAGGAGGCCTTGTGAATTTGGCCCATTTTGATCCAAACAAAGGCTCCCCTCCTCCATCCCTCCGTCCCCCCCTTCCCGAAAGACCAGGAACTCCACACATGCTCAGAGGTGGCCAAAGATTCTCCCTCCAACAGCAAGAATAACACTCTGAACCCTAACTGGTGGGGCTGGCGATGCAACCACAACATGCAATATCTGTATAGTGAATTAATACTGGCAGGGCAGTTAACTTGCTACAAAATCCCCATGCATCAAAGTTACATATTTATATATGTATAAACAACAACAAAAAAACCCAGTTGCAACAAAATATAGAAGTATCCAAATCAGCATGATTCTAGTAATATTGTGGCATTGGGTTGCAATTTTGTTGACAGTTCTTTCCATCCCGTTTAATTGAAGAAGAATAAAGGCAAAGCGAACGCACTCACTGACTGCACACGGTTCAGGCGGGACCCAAAGGAACAACATTAATTTTGCAAGAAATCAATGATAACAATAAATAAATAAATGCTGTATATGGCCCAGGAAACGCTCTATTTTAACGTGCGCTGCAACCCATCAAGAGCAACCGGGTGCAATGGATGAGATGCACTTATGGGGCGCCCCCTCCCTCCCCAACCAGAGCGCACTCTGCACATGCCCAGGGGCACCACCGCTCTTACCAGCCCCGCTGGGGAAGCGGCTGCGCCCCGCCATAGAAGGAAGCCCCGCCCCCAGCCAGACTTGTCCTCGCCCCCTTTCTGGGCGAAGGGGAGGGGCGAAGGGGAGGCCCCGCCCCGCTGACGTCACAGGCCGCCTCGCTCCGCAGGAGGGCAGGGGAGTCTCGGTCGCCGGAAAGGACGCCGCCGGGGCTTCTTCCTTCCCCGCATGGCTTCGCACGGGACCCGGAAGTGTCGGACGGAGCCTTTCTTCCCCGCTCTCTCTTTGGCGCACGGACTCCCCTATCTTTCGCTCTCTCTCCCTTTGCCCCCGCCCACCTCCCGCGGAGCTCCGCCCACGAGGCCCGACGGCGGCCAATCCGGGCCAGGCGGCCCTCACGTGACTCCTCCGGATCCAAGATGGCGGCCAACGTGGTTCGGCGGGGCGCCTGGGGCTCCGTGCGGAGGTGAGGGAGGGCGGGGGGGGGGGGGGGAGAGATGCCCCCCCCGCAAGTGGAAAACTAGCTCCGCAGGACGCTTCTCCCCCCCCCCCCTTAACCGGGTTCCCTCGAGCAGCGGTCCCGGGACTACAACCCCCCAGCTGGCACCACGAGCATCATGGGCACTGTAGTCAAAGAAAGCCCCACCCCACCCCTCTGGGCAGCTGATTTATTTTTATTTATTATTTGTTTGTTTGTTTTGTCCATTTATTTATTTATTTACTTACTTATTTATTTTCGAGTATTTTTATCCCCTTCCTCCTTTCTCCTTGGAAAAGGATCCAAGGCAGTTCCCTACAGGAATGAAGGGACCATAGAGACAGCCCAGTGCCATTCAGTTCTCCTCTCATCATCATCCCCCGCCTGTGGTCTTGGCTTCCTTCCTGGAAAGAGAGGCTCCCCGTCCATGCAGGGAAAGGTGGGAGGTAGCAGGGAAAGAGGAGGACCCCCACAGGGGATGGACCCACTCCCTCCAGGAAGCCCCCACACGGGGAACCCCTGGGTGGTGAGCCCCAATGATTGTTGAGGGGGGGTGGAAGGGTTGCCTAGTTAAGATCTATCATCTTTTGCTCTCTTGGGCATTCTGGTCTCTTTCTGCTTCTATTGATCTTGATTGCCTGTGTTGTGACTTAGTGTTGTGACTTACTGTTTTGTAAATTTTAATATATTATTATGCTTCATGGATGCCTCTTGCTTGTTTAACCCTGTAAACCGCCCAGAGTGGCCTCTGTTGCCAGATGGTGCGGCTATACATGTCTAATCCATTAATCGTTCAATAAACCCTGACACCTCTTCCCCCGCCCTCAGATTTGGATTGGCCGCCTACCGGAGGTACAGCAGCGGGGGCGGCTACCCGAGCATCCCCCTGACCACCCCTCTGCCCGGCCTGCCAAAACCGGTCTTTGCAACCCTGGATGGCCAGGAGGGCTTCGAAACCAGAGTGACCACCCTCGAGAACGGACTCCGAGTGGCGTCCCAGAACAAGTTCGGGCAGTTTTGTACCGTCGGGAGTAAGTAACGCTTTGCTGCGCTTAGCCATTTTCCCCCTCAACGTTGTTATTTCTCTATGCTGGGAAATACGTCATGGAAATACGTATCACTAGATTTTTTTTCTTTTGAGATTTTAATATTAATAATTTTAATTTTCATGACTCAAAAAAGGTAACCCCTGGGATAGAGTGGCAGAAACAAAGATGGACATGACTAACACACGTGTGCGGGGAACCTTTACCTTTACCTAGGCAGGAATGAATCCCCACTCAGCTTCAGAAACTCACTTAGGGGCCTGGAAGTGGTAACTCTCTTAAAATATCTCATTTACCTTGAAGCCCTGCTTGGGTTGCTGCAGGTGAGTCCTGGCGTGAAGATACACAACAGCAACGGTGACAGATTACATGTAGTGGAACGATCTAGAATTTTTCCTTCTCTCCAGCTTAGACCCATGTTGATATGTAATCGTCAGTGGACACTTTTCTGGATGCTAAAGGCTTCCCTTCTCTCTTTTAAATTCTTTTTTTAATAGTCCTGATCAATTCGGGATCCAGATACGAAGCCAAGTATATTGGTGGCATTTCACACTTTCTAGAAAAGCTGGCTTTTTCGGTAAGTATAGGGAACAACCATTTGCATCAACTTCTTTCTGTCACCAAGAGGGGGTAGAAACAATATTTTCTCTAGAGAGCAGCGCGCTGTGCTCCAGAGTTGTAGGCCTTCAAAAGAAAACCGGATCCCATCTGATTTGATTTTAGATTCCTGTCTTGATTGCGTGGGGTCGGGGGGGGGGTTAGACTTGATGGCCTTAAGGGGACAGACCCCTTCTAGGTCCATGATGCTAGGATCTCCTCCCCGTGTTCTGTTAATCCCGCCAGGCTGTCACAGGGCCATCTGTTAGGATTCTTCTGGCGGCAGGAGCCAAACTTCAGCAGCAAACCTCATCTTCTGCTTCCTCTCTCCTTCTCTTAGTCTACAGCGCAGTTTGGCAGCAAGGACGAGATCCTTCTCACACTAGAAAAACACGGCGGGATCTGCGACTGCCAGGCATCAAGGTACGTCGGCTGGCCAGCCTGTTCTCCCCGCAAGATGGCACCCTTACCACTCAAGCCAGAAGAGGGAGAGGCACTGAGTTTTAGCCCACTGCCCTACACGGATCTGTCTTCTTTCCTTGGCTTTTTCCTTTTGTCTGTGGGCGACATGGGATTGGTCGTCCTGGTCTGGGATAACAAGAGGCCCCGAAGTCTTCTTCCTGAAAGACATTTGGGGGGTGGCGGCTTTTCATTGGGAACTTGACCTCACCTGTACCAGAGAGAATCGACGAACATTCTGTCTTTCCTTTGGAACATGAATGTCTTTAAGAAACACCCACTGTAGATCTGCATGCACGATTCTAATTCCAGGGATACCACAATGTACGCCGTCTCAGCCGATGCCAGGGGCTTGGACACGGTGGTCAGCCTGCTGGCCGATGTTGTGCTACAGCCTCAGCTATCAGGTGAGACCCCTGGGCTGCATCTTCCTTTGGGGGTTCGTGAGGGGCTTTCCTTCTGGATCAGGTGGGTTGGCAAAAGTCCTTCCGGGCGGCTGAAACCCTGTAGGCCTTTGGCCAAGCAGGATCCTCGGACACTCGCTCATTCCCCCCCCCCTCTCTGTGGGCCTAGAGGAAGAGATGGAACGGACCCGGATGGCCATTCGCTTTGAGCTGGAGGACCTGAACATGAGGCCGGATCCGGAGCCCTTGCTCACCGAGATGATCCATGCGGTAGGTCTTGGGAAAGGGTCCCCTGTTTCCGTCCGTGGCAGGAGCGAGGTTTGGGGAGTGGAAGGCCAGGCTTGCCTGTGTCACACTCGCTGTCCCAGAAAAACTGCAGCAATGGTCACGGGTGGATGAGTCTTCGAGGGTGCCCTTTGGACGTCAGCGTTCAGATGGGACCTTGCCCGAGGTAGGAAAAAAGGCCCTGAGGATTATCTGCAGCCCAGGTAACCCTAAGTGCCGGCTTTGTGGCTGGGATTTCTCCAAGAGCTGTTTCCCCACTCGTAAGCTCATTTATTATCTTCCCTGATAAGACATTTTGGACCTCCCTAATCTCCTGCTGTATCCGATCATGGCCTCCTCTGAAAGCAAGGGGAGGCTGCTCGGTAAGCGCTGAAGCTGGGTCTTTCATTTCCGCCTTCCTTGTTCGACAGGCTGCTTACCGAGAAAACACGGTGGGCCTGCCCAGGTTCTGCCCGGCAGAGAACGTAGACAAAATCGACCGGAGTGTCCTCCATGCGTACCTGAGGAATTACTACACCCCCGAAAGGATGGTGCTGGCCGGGGTGGGCATGGAACATGAGGAGCTGGTGGAGTGCGCCAGGAAGTACCTCCTCGATGCAGAGCCGGCCTGGGGGAGCGGGAAGGCCCCCGAAGTCGACCGGTCCATCGCCCAGTACACAGGAGGGATCCTTAAGGTAAACGGCCGGACGCCCCTCAACGGGTTGTTCTGGTGAGAAGGAACCTGAGCAGAGCCCTGGTGGATCAGGCCCAGGTTCCCTTTATTCCAGCCTCCTGGATCTCCCAAGTGGCCCCACCAGATGGGAGCCCACGGGGCAACCCGATGATCCCTGTCTCCTGACCTGCCACTCTCCTGCCTCTGGCATTTCGAGGGACTCTCCTCCTTTTCAGCCCGGAGATCACGTGTAACCCCATCACGTTCCCTGCCATGGTCTTTTCCGCCAGAAATCGGCCCAGTCCCCTTTTGAAGGCACCACTGGGCCAGAGGGCGTCACCACATCCTGCGGCAGGGAGTTCCACAGACTAACAACACGCTGGGGAAAGAAAATGTTTTCTCTGGTCCGTTCCCACTCTCCCAACCTTCCGTTGAGAGTGGATGCCTTAGTCTGTACAGTGCTCAGAAGAGAGCCGAGGAGAATTTCCAAAGAAAATTCAGCCACAGTATTGAGGAGTGCCTGGCTCCTTCTCCTTAGAGGGACCAGATCCATCCTTGTTTGTTGTTGTTGTTGTGTCATTGCAGCTGGAGAAGGACATGTCCGACGTGAGCTTGGGGCCCACCCCGATCCCCGAGCTGACCCACATCATGATCGGCCTGGAGAGCTGCTCTTTTCTGGTAAGCAACGGCCATAGGGAGCCCCCCCCCCGGCCACCGCTGCTGGGCCTCCTGCGTGGGACCCGGTAGCCACGTGGCCGCCTTTGCTCCTCCTCTCGTTCCAGGAGGAAGACTTCATCCCGTTCGCGGTGCTGAACATGATGATGGGCGGGGGCGGCTCCTTCTCCGCCGGCGGGCCTGGGAAAGGCATGTTCACCCGGCTCTATCTCAACGTGCTGAACCGGTGAGTCCAGCGCCTGCTTAGACACCACCGGCCAAAGGCGGCCACTGCAGAGGGTGCAGACCGGAAGGAAAAGTTGATCCCCCCCCTCTCTTTTCAAGGGAGACTCTGCCACGTTTTTCTGACAGGCGGCAAGTCATACCCATTTTCCCTCCCCGCGTCCTAGTGGCTTGGGAAATATATACCACGACAGGCCCACTTCTGTCTGCTTGCTCCCCTTTGGCGTTGGGCGACGGGAGAGTTGCGTTTAGGTGTCTCCTCTGGGGAGTGTCCCCACTAGGAACTGCTGCCAACGCCAGGAAAGAAGACTGAGGGGAGACACGGGGTTTGGCAGCCCAGCACCCCCTTATCCACGGGATCTGTATCCACGGCTTCATTTATCCGCTGCCAGAAAAGACAAAACAAAAAAAGCCAGAAATTCATCTTGTAGTGGTGAATATTTCTGTGACCTGTTACAACTTTCTCTGCACCCGGTGGTCGAACCGGCAAGCAACTTGAAGCGTACTTACGAGGGATCTGGCCTTTCTCGCCAGAGTGCTCATAAGGAGGTCCGAGCCCAGTTATAAGTTCAAGCGCCTTCTTCCCATAAGCTTGACAACGGTTCTGGAAAGCCGAGAGCCCGGGTTTCACTTGAGGTCCCTTGGCTTGCATCGCTTGGTCGCACCCTCTCCAGAGCCGCTGCCGTTGCTACTTCGGGGGGGGGGTGTTGTTTTCGCTGGTGTACACGGGAAGGAAATCTCTTGGCCGCCCACAGGAGATGATCCCCGTTCTTCTTCTTCTTCCAGGCACCACTGGATGTACAACGCCACCTCCTACCACCACAGCTACGAGGACTCCGGCCTGCTCTGCATCCACGCCAGTGCAGACCCGAGGCAGGTGGGTGCCTCTTCGGAACGGATCTCTCTCTTCAGTTGTCGAACTGAAAATCCAGGCGGAGGAGGGTCTGGGCCCAGTACGGTCATGCCAGGCTGAGGGAGGTCTGCGAAGTGCCCTGAGCGACACATCGTGGAGGGAGGGGCTGCCTCGATCCTTTAAATACGCAAAAAATACATCGACCACCATCAGTCCGGTTGCACAGATCATTCCGGGCAGCACCATGGATGTTTTGGCTGCGGCATGTTTGTTACTCATGATGTGGTTTCCTGGTTTGCCTTGGGTGGGGGACCTCGCATATCTGATTTTTCAATGTGGCTCTTTCTCTGTTCCTCCCCTCGTCTCTGCAAGAGGCTGCTGGAGCGAAGCAACATTTGCTCAACATTTGAGCAGCCTCACCTGCCCTCCCGCCCGTTTCTAAAAATAATAATAAGTACATTTGCGTTGCAGGTTCGAGAAATGGTAGAAATCCTGACCCGGGAATTTGTTTTAATGGCGGGAGCGGTTGGGGAGGTAAGCTGCCTTTCCATCCCCTTTTGTCCTGAAGGCTGGGAGGGTTTGTTACCTGGGCAGGTTTGCTGCTTGATTACTGGGCATCCGTCTCGGGAGCTGGGCTGGTCCCTGGATCCCACAAGGTTCGCCACCTTGCCTTCCTTGCAGCGTCTGCTGCTTGACTCCTTGAGCAAACCTCCTCTGTGATCGATTGCAGAGGGGAGGGAACCCCACGGGCGTCTCCTTGGGCTCTCTGGGTGCCCGTGAGAGCCAGGCTGCCCCTTGGGGGGGGGGGAAGCCCTTCCTTCTTGGCTTTTGCCCCTGGCTGAAAAGCAGGACCAGTCATGAGCAGACAAGTGTGATCAAGCCTCGCAGCGCTGAAACTCCATCCACGTTGGGTCCCAACTCTGCCCGCCCTCCACTTCACTGACTTTCTTGTGGGGCATCTAAGAAAAAGAAAAAGACCCACCAGCCTCTGACGTTGCCTGTTCTGCAGGCCTCTTCCCTGGGCTTGTAGCGCAGGTCTGGGGGGAACGTGTTCTCGGTCTAAAAGAAACGCTCAGCGACCGAGGCTTTGACGCCCGAATGGTACACATCTTCTCCTCTTCCAGGTGGAACTAGAGCGAGCCAAAACCCAGCTGCAGTCCATGCTCATGATGAACTTAGAATCCCGGCCGGTGATTTTCGAGGACGTCGGGAGGCAAGTGCTGGCCACGGGCACGAGGAAGCTGCCTCACGAGCTCTGCCTCCTGATCGGTGAGTGAATGAAAATCCTTCTCTGTCGGCAAACGCTTTCTTCCAGTGGAGAGGATCTTTTCTCAGGTCTCCCCTCTCCTTGCAGGCAAAGTGAGCGCCGAGGACATCCGGCGGGTGGCGACCAAGATGCTGAGGAACAAGCCGGCGGTGGCTGCCTTGGGGGACTTGGCCGAGCTGCCCAGTTACGAACACATCCAGGCGGCCTTAGCCAGCAAGGACGGGCGGCTGCCCAGGGTGTACCGGCTGTTCCGTTAAAGGCCCTGCGACCAGCACCTCTGCCAATCATGGTTGTCGCCCTGGAAGAAAAGGCTGTGCAAAGCGGTTCCCTCGGTTCGCGCTGCAGACTTTCCCTCCAGGCCTCCGAGGGACACCCCCCCCGGGGGCTCCCCTCCTCGACTGCATCCAGCCTGGGAAACCCACCGTGTACTTTCCGTAAGAGACTCTGCGAGGGTCCTGACCGCCTACCGACATAAACACACAGGGCTGAAGTGCTGGCTGAGAAACGGCCCCGCTGTTTTGCAACCCGGGTTTCTTGTTGCGTTGATTTGTCGTTGCGTCGGTGGAGCTGCGGCCAAGCGCCCAACGTGGGTTGCCGTCCGAAGTCAAGAGTGCAAATAAAGATTTAATGGTTCAGATCCCTTGTTATGGTGGTGGTGGTGATGATACAGTCCCCCCTGTTAAGAGCCTTGCCTGCAGGTCTTGTAAACCGAAGGCCAGGGCTCCCCGGAGGGGGCTGATCCATGGGAAAACCTGTTTTAAACTCTTTCTAGGATCCCTGGAAAGAGTTTACCAAGAGCGGGGAGTAACTTTGCCTCGAGCAACATGACACAACCGCCCTGGCCGTGCTGACAGGGGCTCACTGGATGTGTAAGTCCACGGCCAGGGGGTGGGGAGCTACAGACTCTTTGCAAGAGGCATGGGGGCCTTAGGGAAGGAAGGAACACCTTCTGCCAGCCTGCCCCCCCCTCTGAATCCCAACCTTTCTGCCCTTAATTTCGGCTCAATCCCACCCTGTCTCTTAGCCTTTGAGACCTGCTGGCCTGCCCTGCCATCTGGTTTAACAGCTCCCCTACACGTGTTTGGGGCATGGAATGCCACCCAAACAAAAACCAGCCTGGGAAAGGCAAACACACTCTCCCCCCCCCCCCCCGCACCCCGAGGACTCACAGGAATAAAAATGGGCTGCTGCTCTTAAGGGGTATTCCTTTCTGTTGCCACTTAGGAGGTACATGTGGTAGACCGGCTGTCGGTCAGCTGATGCCAGGACGGTGTTCTGTCGCTTGGGCCGATCACTGGAGGCTGATGGGGGAAGACTTTCCCAGCAGAAGCTGGTCTGGACTGGTTTTGGGGTGGGTGGATGTGGCCTAAAGGCCACACCCCCATCTTGTACCCGACACCTGCAGAGGCCTCTCCACCCAGGGGGGAAGAAAGGAGAATGGAAACGCCACCGTATCCGTTTCTTAAATGTTCTTGCTTTAATGAAACACAACCCGTGCTGGCAGCAGAATTTCCCTTTTAACTCAAGACTGGTTGGCAGGAACGCCTTCCAAACACAGGCAAGGCTTTAAACACAGAACATGGCCAAACCTGGGCACCTTTTTTCCAAGTTAAACCTGCCTCGCAGATCTGCGGCGACGGGACGGGACAGCATCTCACCGGCGGCGTTGGTCCCACGGGGCACGGCCTCCGCTTCTCTCGGCACGGCAGTCCTTGCGCAGAATCACCCGCCGAGAGAGAGAGGGTCCAGGCTTCCTCCACCGGGAGAATGTTGCTCTCCTTCTGCAACCAGGCCAGAACGGCCGAGAGGACTTAGAAAGAGCTCACGGCACGAGTCCCAAGCGGGAGGCAACCCGGCCCTCCTCCTGCCCAGGGATTGGCGTCTTCTCGGCCGCCTGCCTTGCATTGGCCTCCAAATCCACTTTGGGTGTTTCCGGACCCGCTTCGGGCGTTTGGCCAGCCTCAGGAAACGGAGCAAACCATGCTGGTTTTCTGGTTCTTCAGCGCCTGCTTTCTCTGCAGCTCCCTCGTGATCCGCCTCTTGATGCCGGTCAAGTAGAGCTCGCGGTCAAACTGGCCCGCAGCCAGTGGGATGCTGCAAAAGGCGAAAGAACATCCGTTTGGGGTGAGTGGTGGTGACCCCCCCCCTCAGAGCCGACCTAACAGGAGATACAGGAAGGGAGATACTACTCAGGAGCAGGACATGTCACAATAGGCTAAAGTGAAGCCAGATTTAGCCTATGGGGGGGGGGGGACTTTCTAACTGTTAGAGCAGTATGACAACGGAACTGATGGCATCAGGAATTGGTCGAGTGCTTAGGGTTAGAGTTAGGGTTATTCTCCAAGAGAGAATTGGGGCCACCATCTGTGGGACCTCTATGGGCTGGGAGTGGGGGGGCGTTGGCCCCCTTCCAGCGCCACGATTCTATAATCATCCTCGTTCACCCAATCCTGAGGAGATCCTGAGAATAACAGTGCAGGGGATTTAGGGGTGGGGATGCGAGGGATTATGGGTTCTATCTTGCTGCTTTGTTCTTTTTAACGATTCCCCGATCATCCTAAAACAAACTAATTCTAGAAATCAATCTGGGAGGTTTGAAAGTCCTCAGCATGGAGATTATTATAAGCCCACCTTCATGTTGTGACTAGCCAAAAGGAGGAATCTGGGAGAACCCACCCGCCAACCCAACTGGCCGGCCAGTCAATCCACAGGCAAGCCTGCTGTTGAAAACTCTCTTCCGAATATTTTCAATTGTCAGAGGCTGCAGAGCTTCAAGGGGCCCGGCTTAACCAGGACCCCCGAGTTCTACTCGCGAAGGCAAGCCACTTACTTGTCCCTCCCGGGCCTCACTTTGACGCGGAAGAGCCCATAAACCGGCCGGTGGTCGGACGTTTTGATCGCCAGGCAGGAGGAGTACTTGACGGCACGGATGTCCTCCTTGTGACGGCTTCGGTAGACGACGCGGTCCTGGAGCAGCGAACGGCAAAATAATAAAAAGTGCACCCTTTGCCACCGGTCAGGATTAAGGCCCTGAGCGGCACCCTCGGGGCGAGCAACTCAGCGCCTTCTTCTGGGTCTTATGACCCAGAGAGGTTCTCGCAAACGGCTCTGGGGAGCAAGGGTTTTCAGGTCTCATTCCTCCCCATTTCTAACGGGACCGGGGCTGTTTAGCTCTTTAGGAACTGGGACCAGGCAGCAGGTGGACCTCAAAGCCACCCTTGTAATCTACGATGTTCTGCTAGCCAGTCTGGAGTCGGAGATCAGAACCACCCAGAGGGTGAGAGCACCAACATTTGGGAGCTGTCCGGCCCTCCCTCCCTCCCTCCCTGGACGCAGCCGGCTGTCACGTTCCGTGCCTTGGCCGGGGGAATCGACAACCGGCAAAATATGATTAATTGGAAGGGACGAGCAGGGAGAGTTTTCCCGCTTTCTGCGGGCAGCCAGACGGGGTGTGTCTTATTTACTGTTCCCCTGGGGGCACTCACGGTGTACGAAGGCGTCCTTTGCTTCGAGGTGCTGTCGTAGGTGTCCTGCCCGACGTCGAACTTGTAAGACGGACGGAAATGGATCGGCGCCTCTTGGAAGCCCTTAAAAATAGAACCTGCACGGAGGAGAGCAGAGGAGAAGGTTGGTGTCCCCCTAGAGCAGTGGTGAACCTGTTAGAGACCAAGTGCCCAAAGTGCAATTCAAAACCCACTAATTTTTTTGCAAAGTGCCAATACAGTAATTTAACCTGTATACAGGTAGCTATGAAGGGGCGATGTCGGGTGCCCACAGAAAGGGCTTTGAGTGCCACCTTTGGCACCCATGCCATAGGTTCGCCATCACTGCCCTAGAGGCAGTCGTCCTGTGGTCAGATGGCATCTCCTTCGGGCCCTCCTCCTACCGTTGGCCATCTCCTTGATCAGCTGGTCGTGCTGCAGCAGCTTCGAGACGTCCGTTTTACAGCTGTGGTTGAGGATCTGCTCCACCACCTCCCGGTTCTCGTTCAGGCGGAAATTGAAGTCCCCGAACCAGAAGACGTTGTCGAACCGGGTCGTGACGTCCGCTGCAGAAAGGCAACCATCAATCCCCTGTTCTTGCTGAGGGTTTCAGCGCTTGGACTAAGTGATAAAGTTCACCATGCGAGAATCAAGTCCACTCTTGCTTCACTAGGGTAGGAACCCCACATCAGCATGTTCAGTATCACTTATTCCCTTGTCTGTGGCATGAAAATATCACGCATAACATGCTAAAGCAAAAGGAAAGCAAAGCAAAGTGTTCTGCTTATAGACCGCCCCATACCACTTCAAGTACTCTCTGGGCAGTTGACAGTTTTTAATTACAGTATGCAGGCTACACATTGCCATCCCCCAAGCAAGCTGGGTACTCATTTTACCGACCTCGGAAGGATGGAAGGCTGAGTGAACCATGAGCCTGCTACCTGGGATTGAACTCAGGTCGTGAGCACAGTTTTACCTGCAGGACAGGCATTGAACCACTGCACCACGGGGCTCCTACAAAACTGGTAATGCATGTTAAAACAACTGGTACCTAACTGGTAAAATAACTGGTTACCTAACTGCTAATGCATGTTAAAATATTTTTCTCTGGGGCTTTCCCCCCTTTTACTATATGCTATATATTTAGCATTTGCTATTATCCACAGATCTCATTATCTGTGGGGGGGGCAAAACCAATCCCTCACGGATATGGGGGTCCCAAATGTATTTCGGAGACCAGGAGCCAGCAAGGACTTCAGAGCCTCCTGTTCCTCCCCAGACAGAGCCAGGAGATGGCCTTGAAAAGAGACACCCCCCACCCCCCTCCACTCGCCGGGTTGGTCACTCACCGGGGCTGGAGCGGTAGGGGTTGGTGTCCGGAAGGGACCTCGGCAGCCCGAGAGCCTGGATGGTTTTGTTGTAATCCAGCACCCTCTCGTCCACCTTGCCATCGCCCGCTGGGGGGGGGGGGACAAAACAAAAGAAGAAGGATCTTTTCAGGACAGGCATGCATGGAAAGAAGAAGCTAGGGATGGGGCTGCAGAGCCAGAGGGGAGCCAGTTCGATTCCCCTCCGGGCCTCTTTGACGGGGGTGGGGGGGGTTAGACTGGATGACCCCCAGGCAGGGGGGGCAAAGGGGGCAGGGGAGGCATGGAGGGATGCAGCACCCGACACCCCCCCCCCCAGATGGGACCTAGCCCAACTCTCGATTTCAGAAGGGGCCCTCCGGTTCTCCAAGATCTCTCTCTCTCTCTCTCTCTCTCTCCCACACACACACACACACAGGCACAGGCACATCTGCTGGGGGAAGCAGGTGGGGGGCACTCACAGGTGAAATGAGAGGTGATGAAGAGGAAAGACGTGCCGAAGAAGATGAAGGAGACTCCGAGGGCGCCTTTAGTTTTGATCTGGGAGACGATGCGGGTGGTGACGGTGGCGCACTCCACCTCTGGCGGAGAGAAGAACCAAAGCGAGCGAGAGCCGTCAGGGAGGGCCTCGGAGACGGCCGGGTCCAAGCGATGGGACCCCCCCCCCTCACCGCCGGCTTGCCGTCCCCTCCTGGGCTACTGGGGTTCTATCTTATTTTGCCCAAACCAGCAGTGCCTTTTGCTGACGGGAGCCAGGGTCCCCGAGACTTCACGCAAAACCATTCGTGGTGAAAGGTTGTCATTGTCATTGTTTTTCTCGGTGGACATAATGACGCTGCCGCCGCCCGTACAAACAAGCGACCGGCGGGCCCGCGTGGCGACAGATACCTGAGCAGAACCAGATGAGGTCCCGGCGAAGGAAGACGGACAGGTAGAGCACCCCGTGGGCCGCCGCGTAGAACAGGACGTAGTGGGGGCCCAGGGTCTCCTGCAGGCGGATTTCCCACTCGCGCCTAGAGAAAAAGGCAGGGAAGCCAATCCGTTGGGTGCGGGGTTCTTCCCAGGGAGCCCCGGATTCTACCAGAACTCAAAAAGGCCTGGGGAAAGGCCCTAGACCAGGCAGGTCCAAAGTTCGGCCCTCTTGATGTCTTGGACTACAACTCCCAGAATTCCAAGCTTAGACTGCCAATGGCAAAGGACTGTGGGAGTTGCCGTCCAAAACATCTGGAGGGCCGAAGTTTGGACATGCCTGACATAGACGCACTTTTAGGAGGCTCCGCTCTTTACAATACGAACCGTTCCCACAAACAGAAGTCTGAGTTGAGTGGGAAATGGCTTAAAGGAATCAAAGAACGCCCCCCCCCACTCCGGTCAAGAATTTCCCACCCACCCCTTCCTTCCATACCTGTCCGGACAGCCTTCCTGGACTCCGATAATGTACATGTCTTGCACGTAATCAGGGTCCGAGGGAAGAAGGAAGTCCTCTAGCATCTCAGGCAGCTCCTGTAGGAAATGAAGGCTTTCTCAGAACTCTGGTTGAAGGCTACGAGGTGCCCGTGACACACACACACACACACACCCATCCACATCATCATCATCATCTGGACCACAGTTTGAGTTTCTTCTGCACAGAACTCTGCCCTGTTGGTTTCCCGGCTCCATCCGGGCAGGGGGGGCCATCCCTCGGTGCTTTTCTTTTCATTTGACTACAGGGATACCCAGCATTAGGGCTTTGAGCCAGGCATCCCCCGGGGCCACCAGGACCCCCCCCTGCCCCCTCACCTTCTGGCCCTGCATATTCCAGGTGGCGACAAAAATGCCAATGTTCCGATCGGGAAAGTACCGGCTGAGCTCCTCCGCTCCCAGCAGGGCGCCGCTCGCAAGGAGGCTGCCTTCGAGGTAGCTTCTGCGGAAGGAAAAAGGACCGCCGGGTGGGATCTTTGGAAAGTAGCAAAGATCCCAAGCCCGCGTGGGATCCTTGGAAAGTAGCGGGCACCTTGCATGGTCAAATCCCCACCAAGCTTTTTCTAGCGTGACTTAAGGCCTGAAGGCAATGACTTCTCTGAAAGACAACAAGGAAGGAAGTGTACCTGTTTCGAACATCCCTGGTGCGGATGGGGGTGAGGAGGCTGAATGAGGACTTCATGGAGGCTGTGGGGCAGTTGCCCCAGAGCGCCCCTTGGCCGTGCAGCTGGGTGTCGCTCCAACTGCTGCCCGCCCTCCGGAAGGAGTCCTGGGAGGAAGACAGCTGGTAATCCGTCCAATCTGGGTCGATCCTATTAGCGGCCGTGAGAGACGGACAAGAGGAAGGAGGCTGGGTGACCCCAGGTTCGAGCAATCCTCCTCGCAACTCGGAGAGGTTCGATGCGCCAGGAGCGTCCGAAGGCTGGCATAAGACGCCCAGGGGGTCCCCATCGCGGAGGCTGGGGTCCGTCCCGTGCCTGCCCGAACTCCCTTCCTGGAGGGACCCTCCGGAGCCCCCCAAAGGGGACGGATCCGACACGCTCTCCTGGCTCATCCTGAAGAAGCGCCTTCGCCTCCAGATCAGCTCGTCCAGGGAGGAGGCCCGAGCCAACTTCGGTTCGCAGGGCGGCTTCGGGGACCACGAGACAGAATCTGTACGGCCCTGGATCCGTCCTAGCAAGGAGGGGGAAGCGTCGTTCCCGTCGGCGAAGATGCCTTCCTGATGGTCCTCGGGAGAGGGGTCTCCGTGGCGGGGGGCCTCCGGGTGCCGAAGCCTCCGCGCAAGGTTGTTCTCGGCCTCCGGCGTTGGCTCCATGGCCCGTGGGGAGGACCCATTTGGCAGACGCGCGCCGACTGAGCCCACCGGGTCACTTTCCCTGGCTACGGGGTAGCGTTTCTCTCTGGCGAGCCGGAAAACCTAAAGGCAGCGAGACCCTGCAAGCACGACGGCCAGCATCCTGCCAGGAGGTACCTGCAAACAGAAGAATGGTGGCGATGACAACAACAACAACAAGAATTAGGCAAGCCTTCCGCTGTAACCACGGTCCGTTTTTCAATCGGGGGGGGGGGTCTTGTTTTCGGAAAAAAAAAAAGCAAACACGCTGGGGTTATGAGTCAGGTCATTCTCGTCTTCTTGTTTATCCTACTATAATACAATCTTTCGGCCTTCTGAATCTAGGTTTAAATCTCCCTTTGGTTTGTTGGATCCTACAAGGGATCACTGATTTCCTCTGTTTTTCTGTTTTTCTGCTAAAAGAGCTCCCTTTGCTCAGGCACCGCGGAGTCGCTCTCTGGATTCCGTGAGTATTTCTGTCACCATCCCTTTTTGCTTTCCGCTTCTGCTGAACAATGCGAAGTGTTCCATTCCTTGCATTGTGTGTTTGTGTGTGTGTGTGTGTGTGTGTTTCCTATGGCATCTCTATTAAATGCAAACATGGTGGAGGGGAGGAAGGGTGGCCAACTTCCTCCCCTTCGGGTGGGGTGGGGTGGGGAGAGAGAAAATTAAAGTAGTAGTAGTAGTAGTAGTAGTAGTAGTAGTAGTAGTAGTAGTAGTAGTAGTAGTAGTAAAAGTAAAGGGGCAAAGCAGGGGGTGGGGTTTGTTTGGAAACTATGGAGGTTTTAAAAGGGGGTCTGGTTGGTTTGGGAGCACCCCCCACCCCACCCCAAAGGGAGGAGGCGGTGGGAAGAGTGTGGGGGGGGAGGGTCGGGGGAGGGAGGGAGGGAGGGAGGGCGTGTGTGTCTCGTAGACACGCATCCACGCGCCTATGCACACACGCACACGCGTGTATTGCCCGCCCACCCCCACCTCGAACCCCCACCCCCCTTTTACCCCCCCCCCAAACCGGGGCTCCTCCTCCTCCTCCTCCTCCTCCTCCCGGGAAGGATGCTCTAAGACTAAAAGTGTTTGGAGGGAAGGGGGTGGGGGGGGAATCAGAGCGGTGGTCCTACCTTGCGGGGCGGTTGTCCCCGGGGGGGGAGGGAGGGAGGCAGGATCCGGCTTCTCTCTGGTCCTCCTTCCTCCTTCCTCCTCCTTCCTCCTCTTCCTCCTCCTTGGCCGCCGCCCTCCCCGCCTCCGTCCTCCTGCGGCAGGCCCCGCCCTCTCCCTGGCCAGGAGGAAGAGGAGGGAGGAGGAGGAAGGACAGAGAGAGAGAGAGAGAGAGAGAGAAAGGGGGGCCTCCTCCTCTTCCTCCTCCTCGGGGTTGTTGTTAGTCGGGGGGGGCAACGATCAATCCCGCCCCTCCCTCTTGGAAGACGCCCTCCCCCCTCCTCCTCCTCCCGCAAAGGCTCCTGGGAGTCGTAGTCCTCCGAGCACATCTGGGAGGGTCCAGGGGTGGGAGCCAGCCAGCCATTGCTTGGCAACCACCACCCCCACCAAAAAAAAACAACCACCCACACACCCCTCAGCTGAACACAACAAATCCATGGTGGGGAGAGAGAGCATGGGTTCCCAACCTTGGCTCCCCCCACCCCGACCTCATCGAGTCTCCTTGGACTACAACTCCCAGACACCCCGGCCAGCAAAGGCTCCTGGGAGTTGTAGTCCTCCGAGCACAGCTGGAGGCCCTGGTTTGGAGGAAGGTCGCCTGGTTGTGGCCTCGACTCCTCCTCCCTGGGTGCCCTTGGACTACAAACCCCAGCTCCTCCTCCGACACCTTCCTGGCCAGCTGTGCTGCTCCCCCCCCACACAGGGGGGTTTTCTGGGGCTTTGTAGTCCGAGCACATCTGGGGAAGCACAGCTCGAACACAAGGGTGCACCTCCGTCCGTGGGTGGCTCCGGATGACGCTCTGAACGGTGGTCAAGGGGGGGAAATCCTCTGAACGAAACACACCCTGGCCGAGAGAGCGCGGGGGGGGTGGTTTCCCAGATGTTCTTGGGACTACAATTCCCAGAAACCCCAGCCGGCCCAGCCAGTGGCAGAGTTCTGGGGGTTGTAGTCCCAGGTGCTGGGAGGGAACCACTCCTGTGCAGAAAGGAGCAGGGGCCGAGCACGGAAGACCCTGCCAGGGCTGCTGCTGAGCAATTCGGAGACGGCTCCTTTCGCAGGGGGAGCGTCCGTCCGTGTTGGAGGCATCCTGAGGGCCCATCGGGGCAAGGACCGGCCCGAGATTCTGCCCCCCCCCCCAATAAACCACAAGCCAAGTGAAATGTCGAAAGTGATCCAGAGCGCAAAATATTTTTTTTTATTTAAGAATGTACAGTGTCGATTCTAACAGTTCGGACCAGAGCGACTCTCCAGGCGGAGGGAGCCCCCGGGGGGAAGTCGGCTGCTGGCCGCTTACAAGGAGGGGAACCGGAGATGCAGAGCTGTAGCAGACAAAGAGGGAGGCCAGGCCTGGGAGAAGGCCCCCCTGTGGTCTGGAGAAGTCCCAGGTTCTTCACTGTGGATCGCCTGCAAATCCTCCTCCTCCTCCCTTCGCGATAAATATTTAAGGCTTTCCAGACCACAGAGAAATGGCCCCCAAGGAGGCTCTGGGGCCGAGAGGAACGGCTCCAGGCGGCCCGTGTTTCCAATCCCTAAGCAAAAAAGGGTGATCAAGAGACCCCGTTGGCAAGCTCGTCCCAAACGCCTGTCGGGCGGACATCGATGCATCCCAGCTCCAAGTCTCCAGAAGCATCCCAAGGAAAATAAACACCGGTCTAACTGTTGGGACAGGCCCCCCAAATGCAAATTTAATTTAAGTTGATGGGGGGAGGAGGAAAGGGGGGAAGTGATGGTTAAGCGCATGGAGAGCCTGCAGCAGGTTGGATGGAAGAGGAGCAGAAACAGCCTTCCGCCCGCCCGACTTAAATGCAGAATCTGAGAGAGTCTAAGATGGAGAAGGATCGGTTATTGCACTTCGAGAAATCCTCATCCGGGATGGCAGCAGCTGTACCGACTCTACGGAGCCTTTCTCTGGCGGGTGAAACAGGTTGACTTTACAAGGAGCCTAAACACAGACGACGTATGTAATTCAAGAAACCCCCCACTTCCGACTATAAATCTTAGTTTACAAATCACAGTTTTGCCTTTGACTTTTGCCTCCTCCCGTTTGTTATACACATCTCTCTCTGTTTATTTGGATGCGCTGCGACCCTCCTTCTGCCAGGAGGAGGAGGGCGGGGTGAGGGAGCGGACTGGGTGAAAATAAAAATAAAAAACCCCAGCCAGGGATCTTATAGAGTTCAAAGAAAGGGGAACACCCGCAGCTGATGGCGTTAAAAACGGTGCCCCAGCCCCGGTAAGGCCACGAATCGTAACAGCAAAAGGTGACACACGCCTTCCCGACAAATCGGGAAACGGCTCTTTTCTTCGAGCAAGTTTAAACCGTGAAAGAGGCTCCACGTGGTTGTGAGAGCCAAGAAAGAGGGGGTGGGGTGGGGGAAATGCCACAATCCCATTTTCTGACAGGTCCCTCTCGAGAGAATTGTCACACGGCGGGCTGTGGCCTCACAGGGTCCGTTCTGCTTCTCGATGTCGGCCGGGAGTCTCAGAAGAAAACCTGTGCGCGCGCGAGCGCATCCGCCTTCCTCGGTGAGCGAGAGAAGACCGGTTCTGTGTGCCACGGAGGGCAGAGCAGGAAACAGGCTGGCCGGGTGCTATTTCAAAGTGGGGTATTTCCTCTGCCCGATTCTGCTGGTTCTGGCGCTTCCCGGCCCTGCCGCAGGCTGGAAAGAGAACAGAGTGGATCCCGCTGTTAATCCCTCCCCCCCCATATGGCAATAAGAGCCAAAGGGCCCACAACAGATGCACCAAAGAGAGGATGCTGCTGAAACAGGTAACAAACATAGTGGTTAATGTGCAACAGTCCGCCAAACAAAGGAGAACAATTTCACATTTCCCTAAGATGAGGTACAGTGGGTTTCACACCAGGCAATGGTTCGGGTAAGATTCTGGCCAACAACCTCGTGGCGCAGTGGTGAAATGCCGGTCCTGCAGCTAAAACTATGCTCACGACCTGGGGTTCAATTCCCAGGTAGCCGACTCAAGGTTGACTCAGCCTTCCATCCTTCCAAGGTTGGTAAAATGAGTACCCAGCTTGCTGTGTGTGTGTGTGTGTGTGTGTGTGTGTGTGTGTGTGTGCTATGTGTAGCCTGCATACTCTAATTAAATTGTAAACCGCCCAGAGACTACTTGAAGTGGTATTGGGGGGCGGTCTATAAGCAGAACCCTTTTTAGTCACTTGTTGGAAAGTACTGTTTGGTGCTTCAGTTCTTTTGTATTTGTTTCTAGTTTTAAAAATCAAGCCCATTTTCAATCAAAGTGCAACGGGAATGAAAGGGAAGGCCACACAGGGGGAGTGACAAACAACTGTACAATAAAATACAAAACAACCCCACCCCCCGTTACCTGTGCAAACTGAGAAGGGTTGTAAAACTGGACCGCACCGGCCGGAGGTCCTCCCAAAGGCGACTGGAAAGGGAGAGAGAGAGATTTCCCGTTAAAGGAAGAGACCTCGCCTTCCTCCCCCTCGACGGTTCGGCGTGCCTGACAGATCGCACACCACCGGCGGCCCAAATGGTGGGACGCAGGGGCAGGCTGTTCCACCAGAACAACCCATGCGTACCCACCCACCCACACACACCTGGCACCCGAGGATAATTCTACACGCCCGACAGCCGTTGGGGGGGGGTGCTCCCCAGACAAAACGGTACATGCACAAACCTGACAAGGGCTTAATTCGGGGAAGGCAAAGTGGAACACCCACCCAGACACCCACCCCGAGTCATGCAACAGAAGCGCAAGGAAGAGGTTTTAAGGGTGCCGAAGGAGCCCCAGCCGGCGAGGTTAGTTAAGTCTCATGCCATGCTCGAGAGCCTGCCGGGCAGAGATCGAGGGTCCCACAGCCTGGCGGGAACCCCACAGAGATGAAGCTTTGGGTTCCTTCTTACGCAGGCCGGGCCCAGAGATCCGTGCTTCTCGGGTGTTCGGGACTGAACGACGCAGATCGGGAGGCTTTGGTTTCATCGTGGCACAGAAGTGAGGGAGCATCTTCGTGGCCACGGGGAGCCCAGCGCCAGGCCTGCCCCCCCACCCCCCTCCAGCATCACTTGGGGAGCAGAGGCCCTGCCTGGACTCTGGGCGGTGTCCAAACAGGCCCTAAAACGGCTCAAAACGAGCCGCCCACCGTCGAGCGAACTTCCACAAAGAGGATGGCAGCACCTCCTTTGGGAAAAGACCCCCCGGCCCCCGGCCCCGGCCCCAGGGGAAAAGGGAGCAAGGCCTTACCAACTGGGCAGGAAGAAGGGACAAGAAGAACCCTGATCACAGCGCTCAAGGAAATAAAAGAGTGCAATAAAAGCGGTAACGCTTTTTTTTTTTAAATGAGTTGTTGGGCTCTGTTGTTTTTAAACGAGTTTTTAGTATGGCTTTTATTCCGTTGTTTTGGCTACGATGCTTTAAAAAAAACACTGGTATGCTCACCGTTCTTAGCTTTTAAATATTGTCTTTTGATGGGCGTAAGCGGCCCAGGGGTGCTTTTTAAGGAGAAAGACGGGGTAAAAAAAGATGTTGGAGAAATAAATAAATAGGATAATTGACCCTGCAGTGTCTCGCAGGGGAAGAAAGAGTAATTCCGCCTTGCCCTGCAGAACACAGATGAGCTTGCCTGTTTGGGTGTGTGTGTGTGTTTGTGACCTTTGGAGGTATGTCCTCGGTCAGCAAACCTGCTCTTGGTCTCCCCATCCGCTGTGCTCTGCAGCAAACTGGTCCAGACGTTTTTGAGTTCTCCATTCTATTAATTGGCTAACTCAGGCCTCAGCCACGGGTGTGTTTGGGGGCCACTTGAGGAGGGGAACAGGCACGGTCCCGTGCATTCCGAGTTTAGAAGGGCAAAAGTGTCGAAAGGTTTGTTAAGAGAGACCCAGAAGCAGTCGGTGGCGGTTTCGTTAAGTGCGAGCCCTTTGAAAGCGAAGAAGGGAAACCTTCATCTCCAGGGCCCTCGTGCGGGAAAGGGTGGAGTGAACATAAGGGGGAAACGAAAAACGGGGAAGGCCGGGAGGAGGAGAGCGAGAAACGGCCAGCCACATGTACCTGGTTAAAATGCTGGCTTACTTCCCGCGATAATGAACTCATTGAGCTAGAGCGCGAAAGCTACAAAATAGCAAAAACACACACACACACACACACACACACACACAACACAAACAAACAAACAAAAAGGCATCAACAGACGTCATGCAGGCAGGCCCCCTGCTTCAAGCTTCTCCAACCCCTTGTTTTGTTTCGCAAAGAAAAGGAAAAAATAAAAGACGTCTCTCGGCGTTGAAGGTTATATGGTATGAATTACAAAAATGCAAGTTAGCTTAAATTTTAAAACGGGGGGGGGGGGGCTCTTCCGGGGTTATAAACACCTGCGATGCAGCTGCAGGCAAATCCCGCCTGAGAGTTTAGTACAGTATCTCCATTTTAACGTGATAAATCAAACTCATGCACAGAACAAACCTAATTAAAAAAAGGAATGCTGGTTTTAAAAGAAAGCTGCAGTCGGAACCCCCCACCCACCCCTTATCGCTGGGGGATTGGTTCCAACCCCCGCTCTCTCGCGGATGCTGAAAACAGTGGATAAGAGCAAACTCTATACACCACAAGGGAAATAGGGGGGATTTGGGGGGGGTGAGCATTTTTGCCATGTGACCAGACCTGGCCAGAGGCTGTGCTATGTATTCCAACAGGAAAACATGGTGAAAATGATGCAATTCAAGGATGTAGTGTTTTAATGTTTTTTTCTGGCTGTGGATACTGATCCCACAGATACGGAGTTCCTATTGTACCTGGTATGACTAGGAAATGACAGGCCACCAACTGCTCCCGGGTGTGTGTGTGTGAGAGAGAGATAAGTGCTTTTCAAGATCGGCCTCGGGGGGTATTCGAGCCGACATTCGGAGCGCTCGACAAGGGAGACCTACCTCTCCAGAGTGGGAGCCCTCTGGGCGGGCCAGAGGGGGGTCGGGGCCGGGTGGAAAGGCGGAAGAATTTAAGTACTGAAGGAAAGGAGGAAAGCAGGAATTAGGCAGCAGATAAAAACCACTGGGTGGGACCAACAACTCACGGAAGGACGGATAAAATCCACCAAAGGCCCCACTGAAATTAAAGACCTCTTCCACGGAGGCAACGCCACGTAACTTTCCATTAAATAGAAATACCCTAGTTGTGGGACACATCTGCCATTCTCTTTCAAGATTCCCCCCTACCCCCCCCCCCCCGATGCCAATCGCCTTCCTCCCCACGGGCAATCCGGCTCTTTGAAAAGGCAAAGGAAGTGTGTGTTAGGAAGGAAGGAAGGACGGCGGACTCCAACTCACCGGATGCTCTGTGGCTGCTTCGTGGTTAGGTTGGCTTCCCGGTGGTGGTGGCCCCGGCTCTTCAGCCACGCTGCCCTCCAGAGGCTGCTGCTGCTCCCCTGCCACGGAGAAAGAAGGCCAAGACTGTCGCGGGCGAAGGGGCTGCGTCCACCAATCCTGCCCTTCTCCGTTCCGGAAGTTCTACCCGATAGACCGACACCTTCTGAGGGACCTGAATGCGGCTCCCCTTGGGGTGGGGGGTGGGGGGGAGGCCAAGAAGCCCAAGGCAAGCTCCCTCTCCCTGGCCCAGCGCTAGCCGGGAGCTCTGTTTCCGAGCAGGAAGCTTTAGCCGGAGCCAGAAAACGACAGAAGGACGACGACACGCATCCCTTGACATCCCAGGTCTCCAACACGAGCCTTGGGAGGAGCTGCTGCCACTGGAGAAAGAACCCTCCCTTGGACATATCCGAACGCTCCCTTGTATGCCACCCAGAGACCTTTGGGTAGTGGGCGGCATACAAGCTATATAAATAAAATAAATAAATAAAATAGGGAGCCGGGTCAAGGGAAACAACCGCCTACTGGATTCATCCCCCCCCCCTCAAAAGAGATGCTTTGAAACAGCAAAAGACCAGTTCTAAGAAGATTTCAGAAGTGAAGGGGGAGGGACGGGGGAAGAGGTGGTAGCTTAATTAAAAACAAGGACCACCCCCACCTCTCCACCTCACCCTTCCGCCTGGGTTACAAAGAGCAACCCAACCTTGTTTTAAAAAGAGAGAGAGAGCAGAAACGGCAAGCGGGAACTGGACTTACCTGGGTTTGGTACAAAGAGGTTGGCCGGGATGGGCATGGGGGCCAGGGGAGCCAAGAGCTCCGGGGGCGCAGGGGCGGCAGCGCCAGGAGACTTGGCCCGGCTCGGATTCAGGATGTCCACGTATCGGGCTTTGCTTCCCGCTGGGGGTGGGGGGGGAGGAAGACGCACAGAGAGGGCAGTCAGGGAGGACTTTGGCGGCCGACGGCAGGGAGCGCTGAGCAAGGGCAGAGTGCGCCACTCCGATCCTAGTTTGAGGTGACCGAGGACGGAGCCTGCCCTTCCTCTGCAGGAGAGCCTGCCCGGTCTTGGGGGAAATGGTCTTCCGTGTCCCCTCCCCGGCCCTTCCCCCTCCCCTCCAGCTAAAAATGCACCAAGTTCTTTCCCTCTTCCCTCCTAGGAGTTGTTTTCCAGTCCCCGGATTCCCCCTGGCTGCCCCCCGCCCCTGAACCTGCTCCTGTTTGCTGGTGGACTTTTTAAAGGGCAGTGCCTAGAACTGGACATTGGACTCTAGAGGAGGCCTGACCAGTGCAGGAGAGAGAGAGAGAGAGAGAAAGAGAGAGAGACTGCCACCTCATGGGACCTGGGGACTGTAATCCCATCCAAGCATCCTAAAACTGCACGCAGCACTGTGGGCTCCTCTTTGGCTTTCCGATCTCCCACGATCCCCAGGCCCTCCTCACGGGTAGCATTACTGACCCAAGGATCCCCCTCCCCCCCCAGAAGGGACATTCATCTGCACTGCCACCGCTAAAGCTCGGGCAGCAACTCATACCTGCTCTTCTAGAGAACATGTTGACGGACGAGCCGGGGGGGCCTCCCGGCCCGGAAGGTACCGCCTGAGGAACTAGCGGGAAGCTCGTGGGAGGCGGAGGCGGTGGCTTGGTCTAGGATGGAAGAAGAGAAAGAGAGAGGGGTGTGTGTGTGTCATCTTGGTCCTTCCCTGGCTGTGGTTACCGCGAGGAAAACCTTCCAGGCAGGGGCTTCCCTGGGGCGGAAACAGATGCTTCCCTGTATTCCCTTCCCTCTCATCCAAATTCTCTCGGAAAGTCTCAGAAAAAAAAGACAACAAAGAGGTGAGAGAAACCAGAGCTCCAGAGCTGAAAGGTGGAAGGTTGTTCCTTAGGTGGGGAGTTTTAATGCTGCGGGCTGGAGCACGGTGGCTGCCTTCGGGTTATTATTGTTGTTCTCGTGTTGGACACCGCTGAGAGTGGCCCCTTGGGTGGACAGGCAGCCCAAAAATGCAAACAGATCGAGACAAAGACTAAAGACACACTTCCCGAGCTGTGGGAACCAGCAGCAAAAACAAGAGTCTGTAAAACAAGGGAGGGGTGAACCCGTTCACGGTGCTGCCTTTCACGAATCCTTTGGCGAAGCAACGGCGGAGTCTCTCAGCAGCCTGAAAGCCAAGGACGAATCTGGCGTGCGAATTACCTCTTCTTCCGGCTCATCTAAGTTGACCCACCGCTGCTTCTGCTCGTCCCACACGATCTAGAGGGAGACACCAGAGGTGGGTTACGGGGACTCCGAGAGGCCGAAACGGCAGGCGAGGCGAGCCCCAGCTCTGGGGCACAGCAGAGGTCAATGCTGACACTTCTCTGCGGGCCAAGTCCACCTTTGGGGACAAGGGGACAGGAAACCACAGGCATGCCCCCCACGGCCTGGCCACAAAACAAACAGCGGAGAGCACTGACCGATTTGTTCTTGTCATCAGGGAGGTGAGCTTCGTTCCTGCCTTTCTTCCCCATCAGCCAGCCGAACCAGGTGGCTCCACCCTAAATACAAACAAACAAAGAATAAGGCTTGTGGGTTGTTGTTGGTTTTTCCCCCCTACTGACCAGCTCGCTATGCTCTCAACCCTTCTATTCCACCTCCTTTGTCGTATCTAGGCTGAGGGTGGCATGCCAGGAAGCGTTGCCGCTCGGGGCGCTCAATCCCGACGTACTTTCCGTGGCGCTGGCTCCTTTTTGGCTCCTTTCTTGGTTTCCGTTCCTTCCGGAATGGGCGGCGGAGGTGGAGAGGGCTGTTTGGCGGCCGAGGGATGTCTCTCGCGCCCCACCGAATGCACCGAGGACTCGGAGGTGGTGCGCGAACGCTGGCCGGAGAAGCCCTGTTGGATTGCAAGCGCAGGAAGGTTAACGCGGAGGATTGAGGGGGGAGGGGAGGGGGACCCGTTCTCAGGTCATACAAGACAGGGCAACATGGAGGCACAGCTTTGTTAGCAAAGCAGTGAAATGTACAATAGGAAGTCAGTATCTATTGGGGGGGGGGGGAATCGGCTCCTGGCCCTTCCTCAGGACGCTGAAATGTGCAGAAGTAGCAAACACTAGACACTGCACGGACTCAGGCTCCTTTTAGCAGCCACTTCTGTTTAAAACACCACGGAAATACATGTCAAGACCTATTTCTGTTTTTTTTTTTTTTAATTGCCTGTTCTCAGCCAGCGGGTAAGTGGATCCGCAGACCTGGATCCCGCGGATGGGTGGGGGCAGGGGGTGGGGTGTCCTAATGTAAAAGAAGAGAGTGAATGAGGAAGAGCCTTCCTCGTGGCCTACCATGTGCCCTGAAGACTGGGAGGTAGATCTGGATCGCCGTCCCGAGCCCTGGATAGACACAAAGGCGGCAGTGCCTTAGCAAGCAGGAAAGCTGATTTTTGCAAGGCCCTGCAAAGGCTCCCTTGGGTGGCAGGCTGGGCATCTGCAGAGGGGGTGCCCCTTGGTCTTGCCTAGGGTACAGAGAAGATCGGGGAACAGCCTCCCCCAAACCCTCGAGGGCACAGAACGCCCAAGGCGCGGGGGCACCAGCGGGGAACAACGCCGGCCCCCACCAGCAGAAGCACGGGCAGCCTGCTTGAGCAACACGGATGCCGAGAGCGGAGTAACGTTACTACTGCTACAGCTGCTGTCGCTGCTCTAGTGTTACTCCAAAAAAGCAGAGCCGGTGGGGAGGGAAGGAGGGACGAGAGGGAGGGAGCCTTCAAGCAGGCCTTGGGCCAGGCAGGAGCCGCTCGGCCGGCCTCGAGGGGCCAAGAAGGGCCAGACGATACCATGCTTGCCATCTTGCCGTAGAAGTCTTCCTCTCTCGGCTCGGGCCCAGGCTTCCACACTTGAGTGTCCAGAGCGGCTCCTTGTGCTGCCGAAATATGCAAAAGAAGAAGAAGAAGAAAAGCTGTTTGGTTTTTCCTGATTGGAGTTTTCCCTGGCTGGGGAAGCCACCGATTCCCCACCACTACCACCGCCCTCCCTCTGGCAGGACAAACCTGCTTCTGGGTTGTTCTGCTCTGGGGGCTGAAGGTCGCAGAAGGCCTGAGGGGGTTGTGGCGGTGGGGGTGGGCCGGCCGGCGGAGGCACTGCCCCCGGGTACATGGGGCTTGGATCTGTCACGTAGGGGCCCGGAAAGCCCACTCCCCCTGGCCCAACACCAGGAGGCGCCATGGGGTAGAAGGGAACGGCGGCGGCGTTGGGAGGCGCCTCTGGTTGAGAAGCTGCGGCCATGGCAGAGTGGTTGTCCAGGATGACGGGAGGAGCTGCAGAGGGGACGAGATAGGGAAGTAAGTAAGCAAGCAAGCATCTGCTCCTTCATTTCTATCTATCTATCTATCTATCTAACCTTCCTTCCAACCTTCTATCTATCTATCTATCTATCTATCTATCTATCTATCTATCTATCT
>JAHTLZ010000311.1:392357-419705 GCA_023846285.1 Phrynocephalus versicolor | reverse complement strand
ATCTATCTATCTATCTATCTATCTATCTATCTATCTATCTATCTATCCATCCATCCCCTGACCTGCCCTGCTTGGAAGAGGCTGCCAGCCCGCTTTGGCAGGCCACTCCCGCAGGTGCCATAGAGAACTTCCCTCATCTACAGGCACCCTCAGCCAATCTCAGCCCTGATGACTGACATCCCCTCCAACCTATCAAGCTGTAACTCACTCTTTCCCACCTTCCTCCACCTCCCTCCAGACCCAAGCCTTTTCTGCCTTTTTCATCACTGGCTCATGGCGACCCCTGTGAAATGGTCATTCGACCCCCAAAGGGGTCCCAACCTAAGCTGGTCTAAGTTAGCGAGGCTTTAAAGCAGGCATGTCCAAACTTCGGCCCTCCTGATGTTTTGGACCAGAGCTCCCAAAATTCCAAGCCTGTATTTCCAATGGCAAAGGACTGTGGGAGTTGTGGTCCAAAATATCTGGAGGGTCAAAGTTTGGACATACCTGCTTTAAAGGTATACGGCATCAGTTCTGGAGACAGTTCTGCCGCCGCCGCCTCTTCTTCCCACCCTTCTGCTTTCTCCCGCGGGACACCCACCGGAGGGCATCAGGCGGACGCCTTGCATGGACTGGGTCACGCCAGGCAGCAAGGAGGCCAGCAGTGGGTTCTCGGGGCCAGCGTTCGCTTCCTGGCCGCTTCCCTCTGTTTGGCTCCCATGATCCAGTTCCGAGCTCGGGGTACTGCAGTCATACTGCTGGGGGGTAGACCGGCCTGGGGGGTAAGCCAGCGACCCCTCCTGCAAAGGGAGAAAAAAAAATGCAGATGGTGAGTGTCGTTCGCCAACGGCTTCGACATCACAATGCCTAAAAGCAATGCCGCAAAATCTCCAAGCCTCCCTCCTGGCTATCGTAGGGGAAGGGACCGAGATCAGGAAAACATTGAGGAAGCTGGTTTTCCTACCGCATTTCCCACAAACCAAAAGAAGAGAGTAGTTGCTGAACGGCGATACACTCACCTTGATTTGTCCATCCAAGTGTCGAAGTTGGATTAACCAGTCAGGCTCAATAAATAATTCCTCCTCTGGCTTCTCTTTTATCTGAGGGTCAAAGAGCCGCAACTGAGCGGATACCTGTGAATCCACACACAAGGAAAAAGAAGTGAGATGAGAAAAATACATAGAAGGCTCCGGAACAGTTACACTAATGCTTAAAGGGCAGATGATTGCAACCCCCCCCCCCACACACTGGGATTCATTATGATGCTCTCGATTAGTCCCCACTTGGTGGCTAAATAATAACAGGGGATTCCTGTTGGAGGGCCGTTAAACAGCCTTTTAAATTTGCAATGGGGACCAAGGAATCCAGGCACGCCCTGGGCCTACTTCAGTGGACGCTTGCAATGGGATTCAGCCTTGGGTCAAGGGGAAGCACTCTCTGGGTGCTGCGGTCATGGCATCGGCGGAGAGAGCCCCACAAAGATCCCACGGGTGGGGCTGGGTGGAAGTCACTGGCCCTCGAGACCAGAAGAAAACGTCAGCGAGCCCAGCAGAAGCTGCCGTACCTGGATGAGCTGGCCGATGAGCACGAGGGAATAATAACAGGGGTTTCGGAGGATGGCTTTGGAAATCACTTCACAGTAGTGGAATGCCTGTGCTGCCAGTCCTATCTCGGCCAGCCGGCAGGCGTAGATAAACTTGAAAACCTGCAGGATGAAAGAAAATTCAAAGCGGACGGTGGCAGCTTCTGGAGCGTGGCCCAGCAAAGTTCCTCCTCCTCTCCTGCCATCCCAACGTGTTAACTCAAAATGGGGCGAGGCAGGAGAAAGGTTACCACCCCGCCGCCGCCCCCATATCCAAAGGTAGGGTGTTTCCTGAAAAATGATCTACTGCTTAAGTGGACGGCTTTGAAGCATAGCCAGAAGCTTCTGGTTCTGTGGCACGTCCCTTTGAGGGCAGCTAAACCCTGAACATTTAAAATTAAAAAAAGGCATGAGCAAAAGGAGAGAAGAGGGAGACCCAAACCTGGAAATTGGGCAAACAGCAGGGCTGCGTCCCCAGCGACTGCGCGTACTCGTAGGCTTCGGTCCTCCGAATGGCTTCGTTGGTGGCGAACTTCAGAAAGGGCCAGCTGTGGAAGGAGGAGGAGGAGAGGGGGAAGGCGGAGGAGTCAAAGTGAAGGTTCCCAATGTTGACAAAACTCAGCCAAGCAGGGTCCCATCCTGCCAGGACCGTTGGGGCGCGGACGGTGTGTTACGTAGCGGGAAGAACGGAAGCAGAGGGAGCCTCCACCTACATCTTTCAATTGAGTCCACGCACAGGTTTTATTGCTGCAGAGGGACTCCCGTATCCACAGGATCAGAATCCACGGCCAGAAAATATAAAAAACAGTAAAAGAAATCCGTATTTCCAGGATGTATTTCCCAGGACGGGTCACTAGAGGGAGCCAGAGACCACGAGCATGGTCTCTGGCGCTGCCTCATGACCAATTCTGGTAGTACATGGTGAAAACCTCTCTGGACATGCAGTTCCGTTTCATCCATTATTTGGGCATAGAAAGAGAGTATGTCATTCCCACAGGGGGGAGCGCCTGATCCACCCCCCCCTTTTGGCCCTCCCACTGGAAGCCTCGGTACTTCTCGCAGTTTGTTGGGGCCCCAGCTCAGAATCCGCAGATTGGGCAACCCAACCCAACCCCCCCCCCCGCCTCACCTGTGGTTTGAACCGATCAGCACCAGCTTGGTGGCTTTCTTCGTGTAGACGCCAAAGCCGACCTGAGCCATCAAGTAGCAGAAGTGGGCCGCATCCAGGAGGCCTTTTGAGGCTGCAAAGGACACCCCATACACACATACACACAAAGAACAAGATTGTACGTAAGAAGCCAGGGGGGAATGCCACCGTGGGCCTGGACTGAGCAAGATTCGGGCTGGGCGGGAGAGCAGAACTCCCGAGAAAAGCCTGAACGTGAGATTTTTTTGGGGGGGGGCAAAGGTCCGGAAAAGATCTGATAAATAATCAGAGTTGTGGTTTCTCTTTTCCCCCTCTGCTGGGGATGCCAACGTCCTTCTCTGCTCGCTGCCCATGATCCGTTCCCACTTTTTGAAAAGAACATCAGCCTTTTCAGAAATGAGGGCGCAAGTTCCTTGGGTTGGCCCCCCACGAACGAGGCAGTTTCAATCCATCTGCTATTTGCAGACCGGGAGGCAGAGGGGAAAGGGACCGTTTCTCTCCCCCCCCCCCACCCCAACCCGACCCTCCCTCGGTGGGTTACCCAGGGTGTCGCCCATGGTGACGATCGTCCTCGACTCCACGTCCAGGTTGTTGGTCAAGTTGGAGAGGACCATGGCCAGGTGGGGTCTCCAGTCCCCCCACTTCTCGTCTCCACAGCACTAGAGGAGGAGGAGGAGGAGGAGGAGGAGGAGGAGGAAGAGGAGGAGGAGGAGGAGGAGGAGGGAAGAAGCATGGTCAGAAAAGGCACTCCAGCCCCTGTCAAGTGGGGGATTTGAACTCCCCAACCTCTGACAGCTGAGACAGAGGCTTGAAACACGGAGTAGCCCAGCGGTTCTGCGGGATAGGCGAGTCGGCAAGCACAGATCCCGTGTGGTCCAGGCACCCTGCCAGCTCTCTCAACCGCAAAAGAAACCCCATCTCAGGAACTCCAAGGGCCACACAAACAAATGGACCACGAGGAGGAGCCACGACGGGGGAGAGCTCAGCAGGCGGCTCCCTCTCGGGACTCACCGTGGCAGCGGCGGGCATTCTCCCCGACATCAGCTGGTAGACCGTCTGCAAGGGGTCGTTGATGGGGAGGCTGTTGGCAAACCTGAGGAGGGGAAGACACCGCACAGGACGGCCATGAATGCCAAGGAGGAGGAGGAGGAGGAGGAGCCTGCCTCGTTCGGGAAGCACTCAGAAGCCCAGCCCACCGACGACGACAACCACCACCACCACCACCTGGGACAAGCTGGTTTGCAGATTCACCGGGTTTTGTTTTAATATTTTCCGGAGCATGGAGAAATGAATCAGCGGATACGGATCCTGCGGATAGGCGGGTCCTATGGCAGGCAGGTCACGGAAGAAAGAGGCCCCGGGAGGAATTACCTGGTCATCACCCGGGCGTGAGTCCGGCTGTCCATCTTGCTGGCCAGCAACAAGGCATGCCCCCAGAGCCCGTGCTTCATGGCCGACTCCAGCGCGTCCTGCGGAAGACAAGAAGACCAGGGAGGGGGAGGGGGGCAGGATTCCCTCCTGAGTGGGCTGTTGAAGAAGGACGCTTGCGTCCCCGTCCCCCCCCCGTGGGCCGGGACCTGCCCGTCTGGGCCACTTGCCTTCTTGCGGCCGTAGAGCAAAAGTTCCCGGAAGCGCTCCGTCTCCCGCTCGAGGCTGTCCATGGTGGCCAGGAGGCTGTCGGTCAGGAAGGAGAGCTGGGCCTCCCCGGACTCCTCTTCCTCCTCCGCCTGCGCCACGGCCTCGTTGGTGAAGTCGATCAGGTTGGCCTCGTTGGGGGACTTCCCGGGCAGCCAGGCTGTCCGGTGGTCGCGCAGCAGCAGCAGCTCTGCAATGTCCGTCCCGACCACCGTCTGGAAACGGAACGAAGGTTTTCGCACGTTTGGAAAAAAGGAACACAAGACCTCTCTCAAGCTGCCCGGGGAAAAGAAAGGCACTCGAGAGGGAGCGACTGGCCCTCCCGAGACAGAATCGGCCCCTGCCCTGCTTTCTGGAGGGAGGGAGGGAGAGAGAAGAAGGAAGGGGGGCTCCCACTTGGACCCGCAGCCGTGAATGGCAGCAGGGGCGAGGGAGGCAGCCGAGGGGACCCTTGGCAACCCTTCCCCAGAGCTGGTATCAGGGCAGGCGGAGGGCAACTCTCGCTGTGCGGGTGTCAAAACGGTCCCCTCTAGCTTTCTGAGGTCCCCCTACGGTTTTCTTGGTCCCTTTTCGGAGGGAAAAAGCAGCCGGGCCGTGGCCTCCACGAGGCGAAGAGCAACCCACGTTGAGTGCATTTTAGTTTAGTAGCCCGTGGGCCGTGTCAAGTTTTTAAGAAGGACGCGTCTTACCCCATTCTGCCGGCACAGCAGAACCACAAAGTCCCAGAGAAGGCGGGCAGACTCCTTGTCAAGCAGAGTCTCGTCCTGACAGCACCGGGCGGCTCGGTTCTGGGCAAAATTGATGACGTCCACTTTGTGGGTGTCGTCCCTGCATAAATAAATAAATAAACAAATAAACAAATAAATAAATAAATAAAGGAGAAGGCAGTGAGACCAGGAACTAGCCCGCAAAACCCTCAGCAGTCATGATGGCAGGATTTGCTCCTTGAATGCAAGGAAAGAGGATCCTTCCCTCCTCCCAGCCTCTTCCTGAGCTTCTGCATCTAACGCCTCACTCCCATCACGGCTGTGATGGATGACAGACGGCATCAGAAGCGTGCTGGCAAAGCGAGAGGGCTCTCCACCCCAAAAGCAGGCCACCAGACTCGCCGAGCCAGAAGCAGCTGCTTCATCTCTGACCCTCCTTCGATGGCTGCGAGGAGGGGGCTGAGCGGCAGCGCACGAGGCGGGCGCAGAAGGGAAAGCAGGAGCAAACACCCATGTGTATAAGTCAGAGCTTCCGAACCCAGGACACCTACTTGGTGAGGGGCCCGGGAAAGGCTCGCATCTCCTCCTGCTCCAGGGAATGCTGCAGGATCATCTAGGGAAGGAAATCCACATGAGAATCACACACACCACCCACTGCGAGACACCCCCCCCTCCTTTCTGAGTCCCAACCTGGCCCTCTGAAAGCTGCTGTCCGAGAGTCCCCCTCGGGAAGGACTCCCGCCCCCGAAGGGCACTGAAGCAACGGATTCAGCCGGCGTTTCATCGATCCGCTTGAGCTCATGCCAAGAGTAGCCGTAAAATTAGATACCGCTCCGAGTCTGCCTCATATTGACTTGAAAGCTCCCGCTACAGAGGAGGAAGGGCAGGCTCTGTTCTCCGTTGCCCCAGAGGGCAGGACCGACAACAGTGGGCTCCAGCGACAGGAGGACAGAGGTAGGCTGAATATCAGGGAAAACGTCCTGACTGTTTGAGCAGTGTGACAACAGAACTCAGGACCGAGGGATGAGTGCTAGCATTCGAGAGATTAATGGGACAGCCTTCGGTCAGTTCTGCTTGGTCTCGGTAGGACTCGGTGGGCTTAGAGGGCCCTTCCAACTCCAGGATTCTATAGTTCTATAATATTTAGGTCTCCTGCTGTGTGTCTAGCGTGCCAAGATGGTATGAGTTAACTTTCATTCTCTGCCTCAACAATGAAAAGCTGTTTATCTTTGCTCTTGGCCAGGGCAGGACATGGGAAGGTGGTCTCTTCCATAAGATACCAAGAGGACGGTGGCAGTGGCAGTGGCTAGGACGGGGGGTGGGTGGGGGAGAAGCAAAGGGGCCTCTTTCCTTCCTTCTTCTCGCTTACCTCCATGCTGTGGATCTCCACCAAGGCCGGCTGCCCTTCCGAGGGGAGGTTGGGGAGCGCCTTGACCAGGTAGCCCCCAGGCCCAAACCGGGCACAGACGTGAGGCATGGAAAACTTCTCTGGAGTCAGCGGCCTCGAGGGGACTGTGACGGGGACACCAAGAGAGGGTCACGTGAATGGCGGAGAGGTGGCCAACGGTGGCGAGCCCTACGCCACCCTCTCCACGCCACGAATTCAAAAGGAGCCGCTTGCAAAAAAGATGGCGGCTGAAATGGCCTTCCTCAATCTCCCTCCTCAGCCGCCTCCCAGGAAGATGGGATGTTTCCGTGCCTCTCGCTTGAGACGTAAAACACAGAACACTGACGGAACGGAGGCTCCACGGCACACGGTGCGGCTCGATCCCTGAAGCGTGGCTCGTCTGCCCCCTCGGAAGCCCAACGGACAGCAAAGCAAACAAGCAAATGGGCTCTGCTTATATGCCGCCCCACAGCTCTTAAAGCACTTTATGGGCGGTTTACGACGGAATTGTGTAGGCCGCATATGGTGCTAGTTGGGGCCTCCATTTCCTGACCTCGGAAGGACATCTGGCATCCCATACATCCACATTCTTGGTACCCACAGGAGATCTTAGATCTGATTCCCCTGGGGAGCTTTTGTGGTCCTACTGTAGGTAACATTTGAAAGGAGATTTCCTTACCCTCCCACTGGCCACCCCCAAACCAACAGGGCTCCCCTTCTAAGCCGCATACCTTGTTCTACAGCCGACCATGCACTTGGGGCTGAGTGGTTATAATCGGCCAAAGCCTGGGGGTTGATATATGGAGGGTAATACTCGGCATGGAGCAAGGCGGCTGGGTGCTCCCCATCGTAGGTGGCAGCTGTCAGGTCGTGGCTGCTTCGATACAGCTGGCTCTAGGCACACACACACACAGAGAGAGACACAGAGAGAGATAGGTTCAAGCCAAGCAAGCAGCAGCAGCAGACAAGAGGGTACACCGTGCTTGAATTGTGACCTTGACGTCAAGGACAGCTGTCGGCCTCAACTTGGGGCCCAAAGCAAGTGCGATGAACTCGGAGTAGAAACAAGAGGATAAAAGGGAGGCGCACGGCTGGGCTGGGCTGGTGCCTGGCAAGGAAACTAGTCTGACCATCAATTATGGATGCATGAGGGGCCAGCAAGAGAGAAGCCCAACTCGAAAAACTTTTGCTCAAATGCCCCCAAATTCGGAACAGGGGAAGCGCAGGCTTTCTGCTCCATCCGCACTACATTTGGTGTTGATTCGAGGTCGGGTTTTAGGGTTGTGATGCTATGTTTGGGGCATCTGTGTTTTTTTGATTTGCCTCAGGGAATTGTTTCCCTGCTCCTAAGCGCCTAACCCGCGGCTGGGCGGTGGCACAGCCCCGATACCGTTCAAAGCGACCGAACGTGGGTACCGCTTCCTGCGGAGTGGCCGAGGGAACTCTGGGGAGCAGCCGCCTGCCTTACTTGCTGAGAACGAGCGCTGAAGCTACTCTGTCGGCTGTGGACGCTTCGCGAACTGTGCAGGCTGTGGCCCGAGTGCTCGCTGTGGACGCTGCGCCGGTCGAACTCGTCCCCGTAGGGGTCGCGCCGGGGCTCCAGGTCGTCGTCAAAGCTGCCCGCAAAACGAGGGTCGTATCGCCAGTGGTCTTCGTACCGCTCGTGGCTGAACAAGGGGAGGAAGACCCACAAAAGGTGGTGAAGAGGCGGCGGCAACGGCGCCCCAAACTCTCCCCCGGGTGCCTTCAAAATGTCAGCAACTGCAAAACCCCAAAAGGACCACCCCCCCGCCAAAAAAAAACAGGCAAACGGAAACCAGCTGTTCCACTCTGGTTCTGCACTCAAAATCCTGGTTTTATGATCTTTATCAGCTGGGGGGAATTTTTAGAAATCGTTAAAGATAAGCCCACCATGTTTTGCCTCTCGTGACGTTGAGTCAACGCAACGGGACCCCAGCTGTTCCCGCCACTTTCCGGCCGCCAAAAGAACCACCTCCCTCTCCCTCCTGGCTTTTGCGCTTGCTTTCAACAGGAGCGAAGAAATATATGAAAGGGTCCCAGTTCCAGGCCTCTGCGGTCATATAAAGATTTCCTTTCCAGCATTTGATCTGCTTTGTCCTAAGAAACCACCTGCAAAGCGCCAGTGGAGACCTCAGGCTGTTTCAGACCTCCTCGTGAGGAACACCCCCCCCCGCTTCACGCAATATCACTACACCCAAGCCGTCAGAGTATCCCGTGAACGATCCAATGTGGACGAACCTATTTCCATACGGATACGTCTCCCTCTTTTGGTACGAACGTTGATCTGCGTCGTACCAGTAGCGCTGGTCGTACGCCCTGAGGTCCCGGTACCTGACGTCGTACGCTGGCGGATAGTGGTCTAGTGAAACGTGAAGAGAAGAAGAGATGGTCAACACTCTGGACAGAAGGAGATCCTAAGCCACCTTCCTCTTCAGGAGGCACTGTTATAATTCTACAGCCTCAGTTCCATGAAAAGATCACGGCCACTTTGACATGGAAGAGTGTTCGGCTGACCAAAATATGGAAGATGGAAAACCAGTCCCTGAAGAACTGGGGCTGTTTAGCCTTGGGAGAAAAACAGACCAAGGGGAGAGAGCAGAGCCATTTCGAAAGACTTGAAGGGATGTCCCACAGAGGAGGGGCACGATCTCTCCTCCATCATCCCCGAGGATAAGACACTTTACAACAGGCGACAGGAAGAGAGGCTGAATCCAGTCTACCAAGAACAGGCCACCAAATCGTACGGCAAAGAAAACCAGGTTTATGAACTCACAACCCTCTTATTTATGCTGTCTCTCTCTCTCTACAGAAAGTTTCGCAAAAGGACCCAGTGGAAAGGTGGAACGAGAAGATCCTTCGGTGCGGTCAATTTATCAAAACGATCAGCAGTTCCACCCATGGGTTCAGCAGTCGATTAAGCAAAAGCAAAGTGTTCTGCTTCTATACCGCCCCCATACCACTTCAATCAGTCTCTGGGCAGTTTACTGTTTTTAAGTACAGTATGCAGGCTACCTGATTATGGATTACCTCCGTAATCGTAGGCGTTGGCGTAATAATCTGCGTAGTAGTCGCTCCATCCACCTTTGGTGTTGTAATACTCCTCAGGATACCCTGATCTGGAAAAAAAAAGAGAGAAAAAGTGCAGTTTTGGTGCTCTTGTTTTAAAACCCAGTCCCAAAAGCGGTGGTGGTGGTGGTGGGGAGTTCCCTGGAAAAGGGCCCTTCAGGATGCAGAGGCTGATAAAAGGGCATGAGGAGGACCTCGTGGTGACCCCCTTCCAGAGATAAAACCAGAGAGGTGCCCACCTTGAGGGTGGCCTGTCCGAGGTGTGGCTGGCTCTGGAACTCGGGCGCTCGGGCTCCACGTAGGGGTAACTCCCAGGATCCCTGTAGGCTGCGGTGCTGCCGTAGGGCCGGTAGGAGGGGTCATAGCGGGCGTACACGTCTTCCTAGAGGCAAAAGGATCGAGACTGACTCAGCCGGAGTCTTGAGCATCTCGGTCTCCCGGAATCCCCAGGGGCTGCCCCCTTTTGCTGAGCCGGTCCAGGCTCCTTGGGATGACTGGCCGACCAGCCACTCTCTCTGGCCCCTCCCGCTACCATCGCCCCCGATTCCTAGGTCAGAGGAGCGGGGGAAAGGAGGAAGCTGTACACTACCTGGTAGTAAAGATGAGCCGTCCGAGGGTCTACGGGAGGGTAGGGGGGAGGATACCCAGTGGGGTAGGCCTCGTAAGGGTGCCGGAAGTAGTAATACGGGTTGGGTGGTCCTGCGAAGGCGTTCTGAGGTGTCTGCGCAGGAGGAGGGGGGTGCTGCTGATCGGGCTGAGGAGGAGGAGGAGGAGGCTGGCCGGGACCCCCAGCGGCTGAAGTGGGCGGCAGACCCGACGGAGTGGCTGCCTTCGGAGGCTGGCCTGCTAGCCCTTGCTGGCTCTCAGGGGCTCCCTGGCCATAACTGGCCGGTGGCAGCGCCGAGCTCCCTTCCGGAGGGCTGGCAGGGCAAGGTCTAGGGCCTGAGCTCCCCACCGGAGGAGGCCCCTGGGGATTCGGCGGGTGGGGAGGAGGGTCCGTTGCCGCAGGCGCCTGCTTTTTCTGCAAAGGGAGGGCTCTCTCGGGCAGCCCCGGAGGCTGGGTGTCTTTCATCACCTGTGGGTAGAAATGCTTCAGGTGAGCCTCCGTCTCCATGTGCCCGGCCTGGCCGGAAGGAGGAGCCAATGGCTGGCTACCAGCCAGTGGTGGAGGGTAGCCCAGAGCGGAGTTCTCCACGCTGCTCTGCTCCACGCTCTTGGTCACCGTATAATCGAGCGGTTTGGAAAACTCTGGGCCGGCCGAACTGTTCACGGATCGACCGGTGAGGCCAGGGGTAGCTCCTCCGGGCAGCCCTCCGGGGCCCGGGGCCACTCTCGTGAGGCTGGGGGTGCCCAGACTCGTCCCGGGTTTGCTGATGAAGTCAGGAGGCAGCCCTCCTTCCAAAGAAGGCTTCTGCTTTTCGGGAGCCAGGTTGAGCGGGGCGTGAGAGGCAGGCTGCGCAAGCACCGTGGCAGGCTTGTTGGCGGCGACGTCGGGAGTGCCGAGAGGGCCTTGGGAAGAGTTTGGATCGGGCAGAAGAGCCGGCGAGGGCAGCAGGGATCCCCCAGAAGCGTGGCCGCTGCCGCCGCTCAGCAAAGGCGTCTTGCTGCTTCCTGCGAGATTTTTGGCGAAAGGGCGGCTCCCGTTCCTGCTCAGCTGGTGGCCGATAGAGAAGTTCACCGGCTGGGCCAAGCCGCCGCTCTGATTGGGCGGGGCAATCAGGACGGGCGGATTCTGCAGCGCCTCCGTGGGCGGGGAGGAGAGGAGGCTGGCGTACCCCGAGCTGCCCTGGGAGCCAAGCGCCTCCTCGTCACCCATCTTGGGAGGGTTTTCCAGGTTCTCTGAAGCGACGCCGGTGGATGCCGGAGGGGCTGGAGCGGAGCCTGGCTGGAAGCGCGGCTCTCCCGGCAGGCCTCTCTCGGGAGGCTGGACCACCTGAACCACCGGCTTCGCTGCCGGGACGTAGACCGCCGGGGCGGCTGGAGCGAGCAGGACGTTCCCTCCGAAATTGGGGAGCTCGTTATGGGCCCAGAGCGTCGTGGCCGGGCTCTCGCACTTCTTTGCGCCTCCCTGGGCGGTGGCTGAGAGCCTCCTCTCGGACGCTGCCCGCAGGCTGTCCGTGGCGCCGGGGCCACTGAGGGGCGGGGGCGGCAGCCCTCCTGCGCTGGCCGTGGCCGCCAGTGGGAGGAGGGTCTCCAGGTTGTCAGGAGGCTGCTCCAGGTTCCCCGGGGAAGCCACCGGCACGGCGGGGCTCCTCTTGGCACTCCCGTGGGTCAAGGGTCTCTCCCGCAGCTCAGCCGCCATCTTGGCCTGGTCCCCCTCGGGGGGTTTGGGCCCTAGGCTGTGGGACCTCACCGGCTCGAAGGAGCTGTTGGCGCTGGTCTGGAAGACCCCGGTGGGTTTGGGGGGGCTGGGGGTGGGGGCCTGAGAGAGGCTGCCGTGGTAGCTCTGGCCAGGGGGCTGCTCCCTGGCCTCCCCTCCTAAAGGCGAGGAGTCGATCTGCTGGAAGAAGCCAGCGGGCGAGTCCTCCTCTTCCTCGGGCTTCCCGCTCTCCTGCTGGATGAAGGTCCCGGGCTCTTGGGGCCGGGCGGAGCAGGCGGGGCTGGGATGGCTCGGGTTGCTGTAGCCGGAAGAGACGCTGTCCGGCCGCCCCGGGGGCAGCAAGGAATCGGGAGCTTCTAGATTCGGCCCTCCTTCCATAGGGCTCCCCACGCTCCCCTTGGGCAGGGAAGGCCCCGAGAGCAAGGCGTACCGGTTCCCGTCAGAAGGCGCGCCGCCCGGTGGGGGCTGGCCGTGGGGCTCGCTCGGCAGGACCTCCTGGTTCTGAACGCACTCCTGGTTCTCCACGTTTTCGTACGGCGGGGCCCCGGGGCCGGCGGCTTCGGCTCTCCCTTCTCTGAAGGCGGCGTGGTCGCTGGCCTGGGTGCCGTGATGGCCGCTCGGGGCCCTGAAGGAATGATGAGCGGCAGCATCCTTCGGCTGGGTCTCCGTGGCAGACACGGCGTAAGGTGGCGCCGAGGAGAAGGCAGCGGCTGGGGTCGGGTGGCCGTGCAGCGGCTGGTAGTACGTGTGCCCCATCGTCTGCTGGAACGCCTCGAAGTCCGCTTTGCCGTCCGGGCGTCTCCTCTCGGACAACAGGATCTCCTCATTCTCGGCCTCCTCCCCTTTGAAAAACATCGACACCGTCCCTGGAGCAGCCGTGTCGGCCGAGGGCGGCTGGCCGGCTGCTTCCGACAGGCCTTGAGGCTGAGCCGGCGGGGCGTTTTCCTGAGCGCTGGGGAGGAGAGGGGTGGAAGCCGCGGCCGCCTCCAGGGGCTGCAAGTAGAAGTGTTCCTCCGGAAGCTGAGCTGACGACGACGACCACAGGAGGGAATCCCCCGCGTTCTGCCACGGGGAGCTTTGGGCAGCCGCTGCGCCCGAGGGGTTGCCAGCCACAGAGGAGGGCGCCTCCGTGGCCTTTGGGGCAGCCGGGTACTGTGGAGGACTCTGGCGGAGATCCAAAGGCGGGTCACGGTGCAAAACGCCGACGGTCGTGGGAGGAGCCGGATAAGCGGCGCTTGGAGGCGACGGCTCTGAGTAGGAGGCGTACAAGTGCCCCTGGGGATGCGAGCTCCCGTGAGCACTCCCCCACTGAGGCAGAGGGGAGTAGAAAGAGAAGGAAGGCGGTGCCGGACCAGGGTGGGCGGGGTTCCGGCCAATGTTCTGCTCGCTTGTGGGTCTCTCGGGCACCGAAGCCCACCCTTGGTGTCCGCGAAGGGAGTTCTCACGAGCGCCCGAAGAATCAAACGGCCCTGCAGGTTGGTTTGGGCTGCACTCCGCCCCGTCTGCAACGTGTGCAGGGAAGGCAAACGGGCTGCTTGCTCCAGGATGAGAGAGGAGAGGAGGCAAGGCAGGGCTCGGCCCGTGAGAATTGTCCCCTGCATGGCGCGGAGGAGGTGGCTGGTGAGCAGCAGGTGGAGGAAATGGCACGGGGGGGAAGGCCGGCACGGCCGAGGGGTCGCCTTTGGTGCTGCTGCTGCTGCCTAACGGGGAGCCTCGCGGGACCTGCGTGCCGAAAGCAAAGGGGTCCGTCACAGGCCGGACCGGACCGGCTGCTGGCCCGGCCGGAGGGTTCGCTCGCTTGCCCGGGGGCCCGCTGCGCCAGTACATGTTCCGCGAGGAACCCAGAGGAGGGGGGCCTCCTGCCCCTGTTGGGACCGCTTGCGGAGGAGGCTGCATCGCTGATGTCTAGATGAATCCCTTGCCGAACTCTGGGGTGGTGGTGGGGGGCGGACTTGTCTTCGCGCACTCTGGCAAGGGAGAGCAAAGGGGCAGAGGGTTAGATGTCTCTCCAGGAAAAATACACAGGGCTAATAAAAGTCACAGCATGACCTTCGCTGATGGTTTTTCTCATCACCCACTCTAGCTGGGTATACTTCAGAGCAGCGCAACTGGCATTATTACTCAATAAACAATAATAATAGTGAAATAAATAAACCAACTTGAACTCAATAAAGACCGGCCACCTTGGACTGACGGCAGCTGGTCTGGATCTCATGAAGGATGTCTTCTGACACCCCCATGCGCAAGGCCATTTGTACAATAGGACCCCCATATCCAAGTGATCCGTATCCACTGATTGGTTCTCCCCCACCCCCACCCCAATGTCAGGAGAGGGCAGCCCTTCAGATACTGGGCAGCAATTCTAAGCATCCTTTGCTCCCTGTCATGGCCAGAACCCACATTTAATCACATCTGGGGGGGGGGGGAATCCCACATGGCCACCTTACCCGAAACAGAAGGAGTACTGGTCATTTGAGGAAAACATGTTTTGATTCCAACTCTTCAGGCAGGGAACTACGGGCTGCCAGAGTCTCTACAATGGAGGGTCCGGCATTTTTCTCATTTCTAAATGCACAATCCAGCTGGGTTACGAGTGACCTACTGAATCCATTTTGATTTTAACCTGATTTTGATTTAATTTAATCGTAAACATAACTTTTAAAATTGTGCTTACGATTCTTGCTGAGTTATTGATCTGTTTGATTTACGTTTGATTCGCTCCTCTGCACACTGCCCTGAGTGCACTTGTTTCGTCAGACTTGCACTGGGGTTGTGCCTTAGTTTACTGACAGATGTTATCAAATGCTGCAGTTCAACTTCATTATCAATAAATGCATATTTATTTCGGGGGTGGGGCAAATAGAAAACTTGACAGGGCCATTTTACAAAACTTCCCATCTCTGTAAGGAATTAATCTGCACTCCTTATGGGGGGGGAGGGGTATCCTCCAAGACCATGTTTTTACTAAAGCTAAATTACAAAAAGGCATCCCCCTTTGTCTAGCGATTCAGGTAAGGCTGGGTTCCTGCCTCTGCCCGGCTGAGTGGCAATATGGCAGCGGAGAAAGGCAGGTAGTGCCAGATTATCAAACACAGCGGCTGGGCTCCGAGCCTCAGACCAGCTTCCTTAAAAGCTCTGAACAAAAGCAAGACTGTTCGTTATCAGTTGCCCACGCCAGAAGGCCTGGAAGGCATTTAATGCTAGAAATAAAGAAAGAGAAACAGAGAGAGAGAGACAGAGAGAGACAGACAGACAGAGCCGAGTACCAACGCTCTGATTTCAACAACCTCAACACAAAGCTACCAGAGCGGCAATTAATTTTAAAATCTTCCAAGATGGCAACGACAGTTCCGTGCCCCATAATGTGCATGACACAAACCTCACCCCAAATCCCGCTACTGTTTCATCAGAGACACCTTCTCCCTCCTGTTCTTATTCCAAGCCCCCCACCACCACCACCATCATCACCACCCTGGTTGCTCTTGGCGTGAAAATCTGAGGATGGTGGGATTAGCGGGGCACAAGTGAGGTCTCCCTCGGGGCAGGACCTGGCCTCCTGCACCTTTTGAACAAGAGTTCCTCCCGCTTCCTATGCTACGCCTCCGGTTCTCGCCACCTGCCTCTCTGCCAGCAGCCCGGTGCCCGGGGCACGAACCCACATGTGGACTCTGGACAGGGGCCACTTGCCCGGCTGAGATCTTTCTTCGCTTGTTTATTTACTTCCCGCCCACGGCTGCTGCTCCACAGGCCAAACCCTTCTCGCTGATATGGATCCTGCAGAGCATTTCGACACATACAAGGAAAGCAAGCAAAGGCTGGCGGCCACCCTCTCTAGCCAGCCCCGCCTTGCTCTATTTGGAAATATTGGATTTCAGCACCGATTCCATTTACCTTTTAAATGTGCCACTTGTTTCGTTATTTTCCTGACCTATTTGCACCCTTGTTGGTCTTTGCCTGCTTCCTGTTTTTGTGGGGGTTTTTTTTTAAAGCTTCTCAAGACAATCTTGAAAAGTAAAAGAAGGTGAAGCATCCAAAAGACCAAGAAGGAGGTCTTCTCAAGGAGGAGGTTGGATGCCTGGGTCTTTCTCAAGGGGGCAGGCAGGGCTGAAGAAATGTTGAGAAGGAAACATAAAAGGGGAAGTGGGAGGACCATACCAGAGAGATAAGAGAGAGAAAGGCAAGGTGGGTGGACAGAGAGAGGTGGGCAGCTGGCCTGGTGGAGGCCGGGGGTGGGTGGGGGTTCCAAAGGCAAATGAAGAAGCAGCGGGAAGACTGGCTGGGTGTGTGACCTTCCTGCCCCCCCCCCCCAGAACGGGGGGGGGGGGCATCCTTTGGCGGAAGAGGTGGTGGTGGTGGCGGCGGCTCTGTAGGAGGTGGTCATGGTGGTGAACAAGACTCGGGATCCGCTTCCCACCCAGAGCTTCTCCATTTGGGCTGTGGGATGGGGTGGGGTGCGGTGGGGGCTAGATTTGCAACCGGGGGCGGGGACCCGGCGGGGCTTTGGTGCCCCCAGCAACCCCGGGGGTGGTGGTGGCAAGCCTTGCATCCCATTGGGGGGGGGAGGAGGGGGGGTCTGGGGTCCCTCCCTCTCCTTGCCTCCCCCACAGGGACCAACCCCCCCACCCCCACACGACTCAAGAGGTCGGGACCTTGCAGCCTCCCCTCCCTCCCTCCTCCTTTTCCTCTTCCTGCCCCCTCCCCACTTGGGCTTAGAGGGAGTCAGACTCTTCGCCCCCCCCCCGCCGCCGCCGCCCCAAATCCCTCCCTCCCTCCCTCCCTCCCAGCGGGGGTCAGGTAGGCTGCTCCTGGCCAGGGAGGCTCTCCCCCCTCCCTTCTCTTTCTCCCTCTCTCCCTCTCTCTCACCCGGTGTGTGTGTGTGTCTGGGGGGGGGGTCCCTCGCTCAGCTCCGCCGTGGGGCGCCCCCTTCGCCCGCCGCACCAGCCTCCGACTCCGCCGCCGCCTTTCCCGCCGCCGCCATCTTGGAACATCCGGCTCCCCCGGGAGGCAGCGCCGACGTGTCACCCCGCCGACGCGCCCCCTGTGCGTGTGACGCCATCGCGACGCGACGCAGCCGGGCCGGCCACGCCCACTCCCTCCCTTCCCCGCCCCGCCCCGCCCCGCCTGCAGGAGCCGGCGCCGAGGGTGCCTTTAGACTTGCGAAACTTGTAGAGTGGCCCCCCGTAGTAGAGACCAACTCCCGGGTCCCACTCGTGGCTTTTTCTCTCCTCCTCCTCCTCCTCCTCCTCTTGCTGCCGCTGCCTCGGAAGGTCGCCGGTTCGATCCCCGCCGGCGCCCGTTGGGGAAGGCGACGCCCAGAATAGGCCTCGGTGGGTTCTGGGAGTTGCAGCCTCTCCCCCCCTCGGCCAAGGTCCTTCCAAGGGAGACGAGCCACCGCGCTTCGTCGGCTTGTTTTCCCGCTGGGCTTCCTTCGTCTGGGTCGAGGATGGGCTTGGAGGGACGAAAGGGGGGGGGGCATTAAAGTGCCCCCTAGTGGCCTTCCCCCCCCCCAGCGCTCTCCCAAGATGTCCTCCCCCCCCCACACACACACACACCGTCCGCCTGCCCTAGAGGTCTCCTCCTCCAGCACTATCCCTTCTTCCCTCGGGCACCCCTTCCCGGGTCTCTTCTTGAGCTGCTGCTGCTTCCCCAAAATGGTCACGGGTCGGGGGGAGATCCCTCTCTAAAAAAAGCAGCGTTCGCCCTTATCCGCGTTCCCCATCATCCGCGGTCGTGTGTGCATCTTTGTAGAAGCACCTTGGAACGGATCGCTGCGGAGACCGGGGACCCCAATGTCCTCTGCCAGTGGCTGATGGACATTGTTTCCCTCCTATGGAGATGTGTTGCACAGCTCGGTTGCCTGGAGTTTTGTGTGCGTGTGTATATGCGTAGGTCCTGGTTGCACACTTTTTTTTTTTTGATCCAGGGGTTGCATCTGAATTACCCCCAATGGGACCTTCGGAGTTGGGGGGGAGGAGAGTAAAAAAAAAGCAGGCCAAGTCCAGCGTTTTAGTAAAATTCTAGATGCCCCCAGGCACATTTTATTGCAAATCCGTTAACCCAAAATATACATCATTTTTGCAAACTACAGCATGGCATGAACTTTTCTCTCTCTTTTTTTTAATTACAGAAGGCTGCTTCCGTTGGCATCTCCCACGATCGCGGCGAATCAACTACATTCTAGTTTATAAAACGTAATAGATTTTAACTCCCCCTGAGGGGGGTTCTCAGAAAGGTCTCGCTGGAGACCAGCCTGTCTCCGCCCTTACGAGTTGACCACCCCTGTGCCCCAAGATGCAGGGTGCGGGCCTCGTTTGGTCTAACGAGCCAAGCGAATTCAGAGCCGCTACCAGAGGTGTAATGCAGATTTCATGTCACCGCACAGCAAAGTCCCCCCCCCCGATCTGCAAGATCCAAGATTTGCCGATTCCCTTAACTATTAAAAGAAAAAAAATCCCAGAAGCCGATCATCCCAAAGAGGATGTTGCCAGACCTGGACGCTAGATGGAACTACAGATCATGCAACGTCTAAAGAGCTTGAGTAATCGTCTGTGGATCCCGGGGTCCTTCTTGAGCTATCATCAGCGTTATTCGGTATCTGCGGATATGGGGGAACCTGCTGCCTGCTTGTCCTTGAAAAACCCAACTAAGGCGATGCCAAAAGAGTGCCTGGCGCACCCGATGCCCTCGGTCTTGTCAGCTGGGAGTAACACCGATGAAGCTGTTTGGATGAACAGCGAAACGTTTCTATCTCTCAAAAAAGAAGTCCAGTAGCCATGACTCAACTCCCAGTTAAATGAACCTGGATGACTGAGAATCTTCACAGACGTACTCCCTCCTGAGAAATCACCCAAACTTTCTTACCAACACAAGGTTTGCCAGTGACGGAACCACTTCGTTTAAAACAAAAAACAACAAAACCCACCCTGATCCCTATTTACAGGACACAAGCTTTGCCATAGGCTTATACTATTATATATATTCCCACGACCTTGGGGTCCCCAGGTGTTTCTGGACTACGGCTCCCACAATCCCCCCATCAGCACAGCTGGTTTCCAAGGCTTCTGGGAATTGTAGTCTAAGGACATCCGGGGGAATCAAGTTTGGGAGGCACTGCTTTGACTCCATGAGGCTAAATATGTTTTGGGGTTTCTTGGCAGGGTAACTTTTGCAGCCGTGGATGCAAGGGGTAAACTGAGGGCAAGGGGAAAGAGGATTCTGGGTTTTGTTGGTAGCTTTTTCGCCCTCTGCTCCTGGTTTTTGATCGTTGGCAATACAATAGGGGCCCCCTTAAATCGTGGGATCAATGTCCGTTGTTTCACTTACCCCCGCTCTGAAAATATTAAAAAGAAATAATCCGAGAAATATACATTTCTCAAGATGACATTAACAGAACTGGCCACGAGGGGGCGCCAGAGCCCAGGTTGTGCATAGCGTTCATTATAATCCACATTCCCCAGCATCCACAAGGAGAGGGCATGGGACCGATCCCACCCACCCCCACCCCCCAGATATTGGGGGGGGGGGGTCCGATTGTATTTGAAATAAATTGTAAAAACCAAGGCATACTATAAAAAGACAAGATGTATAAAACGACATAATACTGAAACTTTTAAACAAAGATTCATGGCTGGAAATCTAACATGTACTCCCCCATTCGGTCAGTGATTCCAAACAATTATTTTAAAGCACATTTTTTAAAAAAACAAATATCAACTTAAATTATTTTTTTGTCAAACAGGTTAATTCCGGGGGGGGGGGGGGGGGGGGGGAGGGATTTGTTCCCTAACTCCATTGTTCCAGACTTAATCAGGAAATTTTTCAAAAAAATCCTGCTCAATAAATAAATGTTATTTTATAATCATGGATCTTTGCTTATAGCTTTACAGAAGAAAACCTCTCTACACAAGAAAACAATACAAAAGGTTTTAAAAAATCGAAAACGGGAAAAAAGCACACCATCAAACCTATTAATACATTTTTAAAAAAATTTTGGAATACCACATAAGCATTCCACTGAATTCTTAACAGAACTTATAAATAAAAAAAACAGTGTTTCCATGTTTTAAAAAAGTACATAAATAAATATCACAGGGACAAGGGGGAAGGAACATGGAATTTCCCACAAACTTGTATGTAAAAATAATTTTTCTTTGAGAAAAAAAGATTAATGCAGTCACATCAAAGTGTCTCTGCACAAGGAAACCCCCTAGAGTTTCACTGTTGTGCCTCTGCGTGAAGAAATCTTCCGGACTCTCACTGGAGTGTCTCTGCACAAGGAAACTGCCCAGAGTCTCACCGGTGTGTCTCTGCACGAGGAAACTGCCTGGAGTTTCACCGGTGTGTCTCTGCCCGAGGGACCCTCCCTTGGCCGACAGGTTCCTGAGCCCGCCCCTCCTCTACTTGAAGGCTTCCGGGATGTGTCCCATTTGCGAGGGCATACTGGTGGGTGGGCTGGAGATGCCTTCGGACCAGTCGGAGAGGTTGGAGTGGGGCGAGGAGCTGGACCACTGGTCGGGCGACTCCGGGGAGGGGGTCAGGAAGGGGTGGTCCGAGACCTGCAGCTGGTGGCTGGGCGTGTGGTCCATGGCGGAGGAGTAGCTGTGCTGGGAAGGCGGCGTCAGGAACTGGGTGGTGGTCAGGGGCTGGCTGAGGGCCGAGGGCAAGGAGGTGGTGGCCAGGACGGGGGCCTCTTGGGGCAGGAGGGGGTGCCCCGCCAGGGGGGCCCCGCTCGGCTGCTGCAGGTCGCCCAGGGCGTTCAGCTCACTCCCGAGGAAGTGGGGCGCCACGGGCAGGCCGGCGGTGGCGGGGCCGTTGTGGTGCTGGGGGGCCGTCGGCGGGGGCTGCTGCTGCTGCGGCTGCTGCTGCTGTTGCAAGCTGGCCGTCGGCGGATGTTGGAGCTGCTGGGCTTGGAGGAGGTGCGGCTGGGAGGAGGCCGGCAGGCGGCCGTTGGCCACGGCTTGGTAGCCCATCATCTGCGAGAGGGTGGTGCTGGGCAGGCCGCCGTGCAAGGAGGCCATCAGCCCTGGGGGTGGGAGGGCTTGGCCCTGTCCCCCCGGGCCCACGCCGTTCCGCAGGGGGCTGTACTGGGTGGGCACCAGCCCGTTGGGCAGCCGGCCGAGCCAGTCACAGGGCCCGCTCAGGGAGCCCCCGCTGACGGTGAAACTCAAAGGGCCCCGGGGCCCCAGGATGGTGCTGGGGCTGGAGACCGGCAAGTGGGAGAGGCGGGGTGGCCCCCCAGCCTCGAAAGGCGGCTGCATCCGACCGGCCGCCAGGCTCACATCCGGCTTGCCCACCAGGCCCAGGTGGCTCAGGCTCAGGTGGGCGTCCGGCATGCCCGGCAGGTGGTTGAGCGGCACCGAGGGCGAGGGCTGGAAGGGCGAGGGCATGAGCGGAGGGGAGGCCACGTCCGAGAGGTACCCGTGGGGGGACTCCAAGGAATCCACCGGGGAGAGGACCCCGGAGCTGTCCAGCAGGCAGGCCCCTTTGCCCTCCGAAGCCTTCTTCCGGCGCGCCTTCAGCTCCTTAGACTCCTTGCCGGGGCCCCCCTTGGCGCTGCTGCTGGGCTTCCGAGCCTTCTTGCCTCCCGGGCCGGCCGGCTTCAGGTGGCCGAGGAAGCCTCCGGGCGAGCACAAGGGTGGGGAGAGGGTGGCCGGCCCCAGGGGCCCCCCGCCGTGCAAGGGAGGGCTGCGCACCAGGTTGTACTCGTCCAGCAGGCGGACGATGTCGTGGTGCATGCGCTCCTGGGCGATGTCGCGCGGCAGGCGGTCCATGTGGTCCGTGATGTCGCGGTTGGCGAAATTGTCCAGCAGGACCTTGGCCGTCTCGTAGCTGCCTTCCCGGGCGGCCAGGAACAACGGCGTCTCTTCCTGCAAACAGACACCCAAGAAAAGAGCGTTCCCCTCTTGGTCCAAGGAAGGCAAGAAGACACCCCTCCCAAGCCCTCCGCAATGGGGGCGGGGAGTTTGATCCTTGTGGGGGGAGGGAGGGGGTCGCCTCTGCAAGACCAGGACGGACGGACACTCTCGTTCCTGAACTAACGATCAGCATCACACGTGCTCTCACTGGACTTATCTCAACACACGGTGCACCCCTTCCTTTCTCACAGATATATTGACTGCAGGGCCCTGCTATGGGCAGAAGCACCGACAGAATCACTTATTCACTGCCTGGAAAATGCTAAATAAATAAATAAATAAATCAGAATCCAGGTTTTATTGGCCAGAACTGGCCACTCGACAGAGACAGGGGGACCATGCCGTGTATAGCATCGAGCAGCTACTTGGGGGTTGGATCCAGGGGGGTGTTGTTTCTATAGGTCGCCTTCCTCCCCGATCAGGGGACCCCAGGCGGCTCGCAAGATGAAACAGGATTAAAAATGTAGCGGCGAGCGAAGCATTTAAAAGGCAACGAAGCGAAAGGCAAATTAAAACGCTATCGAACATTTGTTCCCAAAGGAGGCGTGGGTGAAACTTGAGCCCTTCCTGCAGCTGCTGTGGCCCTGCTCGCCTCTGTGGCTCCAGCTCTGTGGAGATTGCTCAAACCTTGCAGGGACCCCCCCCCCGCACCCAGCCGCCCCGCCGGGCATCTCACCTTGTTATTCTGCATGTCTTTGTTGGCTCCGTTCTTCAGCAGTCCTCGGGCGGCATCCACGTTGTTCACAGCCGCTGCCCAGTGCAGGGCGGATTTCCCTGGGGAGAGGGGGAGACCCGGGGTGAGATGAGGAAGGCCCCCCCCTCGGAACCACTTTGAGGGCCACTCCTCCTCCCCAAGAAGGCTGCCATGAAGGCGCTGGTACCTGAGTCATCCACGGCGTTGACGTCCGCGTGGCAGCTGATCAGGTCTTCCAGCATCCCTTCCACGGCCAAGCGGGCCGCCAGGATGAGCGGGGTGGTGCCGTCGTGCATGCGGGCGTCCAGGTCGGTGGCTCGGTTCCGGATCAGGATCTGCCCGACACACACACAAACGGGGGGTGGGGGAGGCTGCCTTGTGAGTTCCAACTTTCTTTGGGGCCAGGAGAGGTCAAGCCCCCCCCCCTTGGACAGCCAAGATGGAGACAGCTCAGCCAAGGTCTGGTGGGAAGGAGCTGATCAAAGAGATCCACTCCTCTTCCCCCCCCCATCCCTGGTGGGGTGGGGGTGCAAGGGGCTCCCTCTGGCCACCCCAGAGCCACCCACCCTGCCTCTCCGGCAGGCATGTCCAAGCTTTGGCCCTCCTGATGTTTTGGACCACAGCTCCCAGAATTCTAAGCTGAGATTGCCAATGACAAAGGATAGTGGGAGTTGTGGTCCAAAACATCTGGAGGGCCAAAGCTTGGACATATCTGGAGACCCCTGAGTGAGAACAGGTATGGACCCCTTCTCGTTGGCAACCCACGCCCTTCGGGACGCTGGGATAAAACCAGGACGGAGCCCCAAAAGTGCAACAGCAAGCGGAACACACACACACACGCATCGTCTTAAGAGTTGTCCCAACAAGGGCCGCCGCTCGTACCTGGAAGACGCCCTGGGCGTCCGCGGAGACGGCGGCGTGGAGGGGGGTCTTCCCCATGTGGTCCTGGATGTTGGCGTCGGCGCTGGCTTCCAGCAGCCTCTTGGCGGCGTCCGAGCGGGAGTAGCGGGCGGCCAGGTGGAGGGCCGTCTCGCCCGTGCGGTCCGTCTGGCTGTGCAGGCTGGCCCCCTGGTAGATGAAGTCCGAGACCACGGCGGGGGCATCCTCCTCCTCCTCGCTGTTGCTGGTCTCCAGGCCCCCTCCGCTGCACGAGGCGATCATCAGGGGGGTGAAGCCGTCTGCAAAAAGACACACGCCGGGCGGGCCGTCAGAAACCAAAAGCCGGGACAAAGCGGGGGGGGGGGGGCACACCAGAGCCCTGGGCCAGCACGCACGCACACAAAACAGCCTCAGGACCACCGCCTGAGAGTGGACGCCAAGCAGGGAAAGGCGGGCAAATCTATGGGCGGAACAACAACAGGGGAAAAGGATGGCCATCGGTGAGGGAGGCTCAGCTGTGGGCTGGCACGGGGCTGGGCTAGATGACCTCTGGGGAGCCCCTTCCAACTCTATGAAAATGCCAGGGGTCTCTCAGGAGGAAAGAATCCTGCAAATGTGGCACAGCAAAAACCCCGCCCATGTGGCCAACGGAGGCTGAGTCAGGGGTCCTGGGAAAGCCCTCCTCCTCCTCCTCCTCCTCTTGGAGGGACGCCCCCCCCTCTGCAATACGATGCCGACAGCGCTCCTCCCGAAGAAGATGGAAATCCCGAGCGACAGGGGAGTCTTTATGGGTGCCAGCAGTGCAGAGGCTCTGGGTTTGCCCCTTTATTTACTGCCCCGTGTGTGTCCACCTAGCTCTCCCAGGGAGGCGACTCTCCATGCTTCACCCCTAGAGCAGAACCGGAGAAAGCCGAGGGGGGCGCCCCCTACCTGGTCCTCGCACGTTGACGTCCATGCAGTCAGCGTCGATCTCTCCCTGGGGCGGGGTGGGCGCCATGGAGGAAAGGCGGAGGTCGGCAGCGTCCAGGTGCTGCTGCGTCCACTGCCGGTGGTCCGTCTGCTGCTCGTCCAGATCGGGCAGCATGGCCTGCTCCTCGCCCTGCAAGGGAGCCACCGGGGGGGGGGGGAGGTTGCAAGGACGCCCATGGGAAGCAGGCATGCCCAGAGCCCACGCCAAGGAGGGCCGCAGGGGGGTCAGTTCCAAGCTGCCCGGCCGGTGCCCCAAATGCACCAAGGATCTACTGGTAGGCATTGCATGGTCTCTGTCTCCCTCCTGTGGCCAATTTGGGGAACAACACCCCAGAAATAGAACCATGTGTTTTGGGGTGTTGTATATTTAGTATTTTCAGGCAGAGGGTGAGCGAATCGGCTAATGTTCCCGCAGGTACACGTAACGGTGCTCAGCTGCCTGCCAAACACATGGACAACACTGAAAAGGACCGAGGCAGCAACACAATGGGGAACCGGCAAGCCGGATTCTGACCCGGTCTGATATTGCGGCATCAGATCCTCTGACATTTTGGGATTTGGAGGCGCGGCTGAGAAGGAAGCCTAAAGGAGGTGCAGGGGGAGCCCTGTCCCCATCCTGGTGTTCTGAAAGGGGGCGATCCAGAGGGCACCCAAGGCAGAAAGGGTGGGCTGCCCCGGCCTCAGAGGACTCTCTCCAAAACCCCGCAGGGTCTGGCCATGCCATGCCAGGGCTTCCCTCTCTCGGGGCTTACCCTAAACTTCTTGGTGTCCAGGGTCCCTTCCTCGGCCCATTCGTTCTGGTTGTCGTCCATCAAGGCACCGTTGGAAGCGTTCTTCAAGGGCCTGGTTGGTTTTTGTGGGGCGGAGGGAGGGAGAGAGAGAACGAGGCACCCACGTTAGCTCTCTCTCGTGAGGAATGCCAGAGAAGCTCGTTGCGAACCAGAACGAGGCGGAAACAATTTGTGACTGTAAAAATCCCCCACCCCACCCCGTTCGCTTTGGTGTTTCTCGTCCAGAGAATGCTGGACAACAGGCACAGAAGTTTGCCAAAGAGGAAGATGTGCAGAAACAAGGTTTTAAAATAATGAAAGAGGCTGTTCCATCCACCAAAATCAGAGGTCAAGAAGACAGAGAACAGCAGTCCCCAGGTGTAGAAGAACACTTATGTTCTTTTATCGACGTGTAAAATGCCCCATATGCTTCCGGACAGAATCATACCTACATTCATTTGTTGATCTGATATTTCCCCTATCAGTGCTAACGTTCCCACTGTTGTTTTTTTCACATTATATAGCCTTAAAAGAAGGCTGATAGACTGAATCCCCTTGGGCATCGGGCAGTGAAATCATCTTAGTTATTATCGCAGAATTGCAGGACTAGAGGGAACCTCAGTCATGGAAGCACAAGCAGGGAATCGAACACCCAACCTAGAGGCAGCCAGATGCCTATAAGACGCCGAGCTCTCCAGCAAGGGCACCTCCGTATATTCTACACCCAGGGACTCCAGTTCTTGCTTTTTGACCTTTTGGGGACTGCCGGAACGAGGCACCCAATTAAGGTTGTCCGTGCCGTCAAATACGAGCCACAAAAAAAAGGAGGAATTTGGTGCAAGAACAGTTTCTCCCCAGCGCAGAGTTACGTGTTAGAAGGGCAAAAGACCCAGCGATTCTGCATTCAGTGGGGGGTCAAGAATCAGCGATGCCTGTCTGTCGTCCGTGCGAAGAAGTCACTTAATTAAAGGAGAGCCTTAAGGCACCGCTCAAAACAGGGAAGGAAAGTTGGTGGCCCGCAAACCGAGGAAAAATGACCATGGAAGGACAGGTCTCTGGATTCCGCCTAGCCCTGTGTTCCTCCCCCCCCCCATCCCGTCCCCCTGTCCCCCGATGAAGCAGAGGGATTACTCACTTCAGCCCCACCGAATCCTCCCCCAGCGGCTCTCGGCGTTTCTTCTTGCTCGATTCTGTCACTTTGAAGCCCTCCGGGAACCACAGTTGCCCATGTTCCCTCCGGCGCTTGCGGGAGGCCAAGACTCCGACGCCCAGGACGACCAGGAGGAAAAGAATCAGCACCCCCACGTACATAGGATACCACTGGTTGCTCTTCGGGGAATCGGCCGTTTCGCCTACGGAACAGACGGGAAGGTGAGCCGGGAGCACCCGGGCGGAAGTCGCACGGCCAGCCAAGGGCAGAGACCCCACGAAGCCCCATCAAATCGGCCCAAGCATCCTCCCCGTCCTTTCGCCCGCCCGTCCGTCCCTGCTGCGCCCTGAAATTCCACCAAAGTCCTCTGGAAAGAAGAAGAAGAAGAAGAAGAAGAAGAAGAAGAAGAAGAAGAAGAAGAAGAAGAAGAAGAAGAAGAAGAAGAAGAAGAAGAGGAGGAGGAGGAGGAGGAGGAGGAGGAGGAGGAGGAGGAGGAGAAGTAGTAGTAAAGGAGGTTGTTTTGTGCCCGATATGTCAGACTTGCAAACTTGAGGCCGGGGCTGCGCCAGGGAAGGAGGCTTGCCTGCCTTGACGCGGGTAGGTGGGGGTTGGGAGGACGGGTTGGAGAAAACGGATTAGCCAACTTCAAATCGCTGCCTGCGCATTGAGCTGTTAAGTCAAAGGGATTGAAGGGGGGATTTGCAAGATGCAAACTTCAACACTTCGCAGGCCGCCGATCGATGATGGGCAGGCAGGGTTTGGGGGCCTCGGAGGTTTCCGTTTCCCCCCACTAACACCTCCACCCCACGCGGTAATGATTTCGAAATAAAGCTCCAGAAGAACAGAGGCAAAACCTGGACACACAGAATGCTGGTTTTTTTTTTAGAGTGGATTGTTTTCTCTTCCTTAAAGAGACATTCAATCTCTTCCTAGCATGTTCTCAAATTACATCCATTCATCAATCCCTTTCTTTCTTTCTTTCTTTCTTTCTTTCTTTCTTTCTTTCTTTCTTTCTTTCTTTCTTTCTTTCTTTCTTTCTTTCTATCCATCCATCCATGCACCCACCCATCCATCCACCTGCCTATCTATCTATCTATCTATCTATCTATCTATCTATCTATCTATCTA
>JAHTLZ010000311.1:382135-392347 GCA_023846285.1 Phrynocephalus versicolor | reverse complement strand
CTATCTATCTATCTATCTATCTATCTATCTATCTATCTATCTATCTATCTATCTATCTATCTATCTATCTATCTATCTATCTATCTATCTATCAGATTTTTATACTGCCCACCCAGCAGTGAGGCCACTCTGGGTGGTTAGCAACAACTGATCAACACAACCCTAAACACACATGATTCCCACAGTAAAACACATATAAAATTCCAGTAGGTAAAATAAAAAAATCAAATAAAACTTGGCCCCCGGGAGGCTCTGCTGGCCCCCCCCCCCCCCCCCCCCCCGGGGCCCCGCCGGGGGGGGGAAAACCACCCCCCCCCCCCCCCCCCCCCCCGGGAGGAGGGGGGGGGGCGAGGGAGCCCGGCTTACTCTTCACGGCTTCGATCTTGTAGGGGATGTTGAGGCTGCCGAGGGAGGCCAAGGCGCCCAGGAAGGCTGCCACGTCGTTGGCACTCTGGAAGCACTGGGAGGAGGACTGGACGCACTGCCGGTTGTCGATTTCCAGGTGGACAATGGAGCTGCAGAGGAAGGAGAGGGAGAGGAGGAGAATAACGTGAGGGATGGACCCTCCCCGGCAAACCTTTCCAGCCCGCCCCCCGAACTCCAGGCTCCTTCCAAGGCCAAGGGAGAGAGGGGGGACCCTGGAACTCCCTGCCACTGGAGGCCAGGCTGTCCCGCCCCCCCAATCTTTGCTGCCCTTCCGCAAGCAGGATAAGATCCTTCCTCTTCAGGCAGGGCTTTCTTTTAAATGACCAGCTGCCTGGGTGGGTTTATTTTTTTTTAAAGGGCTTGTTGTGTCTCCCGGCTTGTCACCTTGTTTCTAGCATTGCTTTTCTTGACCATTTCTCCTTGTCTCCCCCCCCCCCCCGTTCTAGTAATTGTAAACTTCCTTGTCTTGAGTCTTGAATGGGAGCAGGCCAGCTATGTACACTGTAGCTTTTAATGTTACTTATTGTCTCTTTGATTAAAGCCTCCCGTCCCTTTCTAAAGGAGGAAAGTGGGGCAAATAATAGTTTAAACAAACAAATACTGTGGTAACTCTACTTCCGAAGGCATGCTCATAAGTTGAACGACTCATAAGTAGAGCAGCCATTATCTAAAAAATAAAATAAAATAAAATAAAATAAAATAAATTGTAAGTGGCACCCGGGATTTGAACTGCCGAGCTGCCGACTTTGCAGCTGACCGTTTCAGTGCACTAGTCCGCTGAGCCACCACACTCCAAACATTGACCTTTTAAGGATTTATGATCTAAGCTGCCTCTGTATGCACATTGTTTTTCGGTTTAAATATTATCTTTTATTGATGTAAGCCGCTTGAGGCCCTTTTAAGGAGAAAGGGGGGGGATATATTTTAAGTAAGGAAAGAAGAAAGGAAGGAAGGAAGGAAGGAAGGATGGATGGATGGATGGATGGAAGGAAGGAAGGAAGGAGGGAAGGAAGGAAGGAGCTGGTGATGGATAGAAGGAAGGAAGGAAAGAAGGAAGGAGCTGGTGATGGATAGAAGGGAGGGAGGGAGGGAGGAAGGAAGGAAGGAAAGGGGGGGGGGCAGTGGCCAAAATGCTAGAAGGACCTCCATGGCCCGTCCCCCGGGGGAAGAGGCCATTCTTACCCAATGGGGGGCGTCTGTTCCAGCTCCCTCTTCAGTCTCCCGTTGAAACTGGCGTAGAGAGAGGTCTTCACTCTGAGGATGGCCCCGGACACGTCGGGCCATCCCTCTGCCGAGCGCTGGACGCGGTGCTTCTTCAGCTCCTCGGGGTTCCCATAGTACGGGAAGATCATGTACTCGCCGTTGGCGTCCTTCTTGAAGACCACGTTGGTGTGCAGGACGCGGCTCAGCTCCCGCAAGAAGTTGAAGGAGTTGTTCCGCAGGACCTCCGGGGCGGTCAGGACCACCACCACCAGGGTCCCGTCGGCCAGCTTCTCGGGCACGTGGTTGGCGCAGTCCAGGCCGTCCCACTCGCACTCCGCGTTGTTGCAGCCCTGGTCGCAGTGGCCGTCCGAGAAGTGGTCCTTGCAGTACTGGTCGTACAGGGGGCTGGAGGGAGAATGAGGAGAGGGAGAGGAGGCTGCGTGAGGTCCCCTCGGCCCTGTCAACACCCCCTCGGTGGCGGTGGCGGTGGGTCTCCAACATCACTCATGAACTTCCAACAGAATGCAGGATTCTGCCCGCGTGGAACGAAGGGGCTCCAGCCGGGTTTTGGCTGTCTATCATGGGGAGGGGGACTTCTCAACCGTTCGAGTAGTATGACAACGGGACTGGTTTTCTCGGGGAGTGGTGAGCACTCAAATGCTGGATAAAACTCCTCCACCCTCTGTCTGATCTACTTGGGTCTAGCGTTTGGACCCGAGGGAACTGTAGTCCCCTTCCAACTCTGCAGGTGGGGACCCAGGGCGGGTTCAACACCTGGCCCAGAGTAGCCCAGCTGCTGCTTGCCTCGGGCTGAAGAAGGCAGGGGGTTGGCAGGAAACAGCAGGGGAAGGACCTCCCCAAGAGGCTTTGTTGGGGGGGGTCATTTCTGGCTCTCTAACGAGGAGCCCGGCTTTGCGGTTGGGATTCACAGCCTGAAGCCGAAACAGCCCCACAGGTAACCTCTCCGTCGCTCTCACCACCCGCCCCCTGCAAGGTAGGCCACTGCCGTTGTGAATTGCGCGGCCAAGAGGCTCCCAGCTGGCTGCGGGTAAGACCAGCCTGCAGCAGAGGTGTTTTCAAGCTCTCTCTCGCTTTCCTTGCTCCGTGAGCTCGGAACGGCTCTCCTCCCTGGGGTGGCACCTTGTAATCAGTCAGCCGGGACCCACCATGCCACGAATCGCGCAAATCCCGAGATTTCCAGAGCACAGAGAAGAGGACGGGTGTGCGGGGGGGGGGGGGAGACTCACTTGCATTGCCCCTCCACCTTCTGGCAGTCGAAGCCGTCGTAGAGGCAGCCGGTGTTGTTGCACTGGGTGTCGCACTTGCCGTTGTTGAAGTACTTCCAGCACTGGAGCGACTGGGAGCAGTTCTTCCAGGGGTCGTTGAAGTTGAGCGAGCAGTCGCCGCCGTCCCAGGCGCAGGCGTGGTTGTTGCACTTGGCATCGCAAAACTTGTTCCCCGCTTGGCCGGGGCAGCCGGGCACCTCGCACGGCTCCTCCAAGGCCGGCGGGGCCACGTCCTGGCCGATGCCGCCGCGGAAGTCGTAGTCCAGGAAGTGGCAGTGGAGCCCGTTGAAGTTGGCCGGGCAGAGGCATCGGTAGCCCGGGGGCTCCTTGGCGAACTGGCAGATGCCCCCGTTGTAGCAGGGGGCCGAGTGGCACGGGCTGTGGGCAGGGAACTGGCACTCGGGACCCGTGAAGCCCGGGTTGCACAGGCACTTGGCCCCTTTCGGGGAAAGGGTGCAGCTGCCGCCGTTCAAGCAGCGCAGGCTCCCGCAGCTCCGCAGGTCATTCTCGCAGGTGGCGCCGCCCAGGCCCTGGAGGGAGAAGGACCCCAAAGTCACGCGACGGACACACGCACGGACACAAGCGTGTCTCTATGGGGGACTGGACACGAATGAGACCAGAGGGCAGCATTGGTCTCGGGACACAGTGGACTCAATTGCAGTACTGCAGCCCAGCCTCTTTGCTGACGACCCGGGTTCCCTCCCTGGAGGTTGGCTCGGCCTGAAACGGTGGGTAAACTGAGGACCCAGATTGGTGTTGGTGTTTGGTGGTGGGGCAACACGTGGCCTGCATAATTTAAACTGCCCAGAGAGGCCTTGAAGGGCTCTAGGGTGGCACAGAAGCAGCACGGTCTCGCAGCCGTTATCGTGAGTTACCCAGTAACCAAAGAGAGCCCCGATCTCTGCTCCTTAAGGAAGGGGACAAAACTTCGGCTCCTTCTGCTCAATCCCTCCTCCTCTTCCCACCCCCCAGAAGTAACTAGGCTCCTAACTAGATCCAGGGGGTTCTAAGGCAAAAGGAAAAACCTTTCCTCAGCCTCCCCCCTTCCCCACCCACCATCCTCTCCAGCCAAGCACGTGGCACCCACCGGAGGGCACCGGCAGATGTAGCCGTGCTGGGTGTTGTTGGCCACGGCGCAGGTGCCGCCGTTCCTGCAGGGTTTGTTCCGACAGCGGTCCACCACCGTCTCGCAGTGCCGCCCTGGAAAGCAAGGGAGGAGGAGGAGTGCCTGTCAGTGCCCGGCCGCCTCTCGGTGGAGGGTCTCCGAGACGCCTTGGCTGGCGCGCAGAGTCCCCAAACACAGTTCAGCCCATCCACCCGGCTCCGGCCCCTGCCTGCCCGAGACCGTGCCATGAACAGCGTCGGCTGCTTCTGGTGGGTGGTGGTGGGCCCCTCACCGGAGTAGCCCGGGCGGCATTCACACTTGTAGTCGTTGACGCGCTGGACGCAGTTCTGGGTGCCGCGGGCGTCGCAGGGGTTGGAGAGGCACTCGTTGACGTCGCCCTCGCAGCGCTCGCCCACGAAGCCCGGCAGGCAGAGGCAGTCGTAGCCCCCCACCCGGTCCAGGCACTGGCCCCCGTTGAAGCACTTTGGGCCCGCGCCGGGGGACCCTGAGGAAGGGCGGCAGTCGTCCACGTTGATCTCGCAGTGCACCCCTGCGGGAAGGGGGGAGGAGTTGGCACCTGTGAACCCCCCCCAAACTCCTCAAGAGAGGAGATGAGGCACGGGAGAGCCTCCCCAGAAGGGGGTAAAGAGCCTGGGGGGGGTTTCTTTCCAACCTGGGTGGCCCCTGTCATGCAAGAGAGCAGAAAGGACTGCCTCCCACCCACCCACCTGCCCCTTTCTCCTTTCTCATTGAGTCCCTGTCCCTAACCCTAACCCTAACCCTAATGCCCCGGCCGGCCTCCCATCCCTCCTGCCCAGCCATGCCCACTCACCTTGCGTTCCTGGGGGGCAGGAGCATTTGTAGGCGTTGGTGAGGTCGATGCAAGTCCCCCCATTCTGGCAGGGGTGGGAGAGGCATTCGTTGATGGCTTCCGAGCAGTTGACCCCGTGGAAGCCTGCAACGCACTGGGGGCGGGGGGGGGGAGGACAGGGCAGCGGGGTGAGGATGCGTCCTCAAAAGCACCTCCCCCCTTTTTTTTCCTGCAGCTGGCGCCACGGCCCTCGTTGGCACCGTCCTGGCCCCTCCGACGCCTCCAGCCCCACCCGCCAATCAGCGTCCTTGCCCGGCAGGCGTACCTCGCACGAGTACCCTCCGAGGTAGTCGGTGCAGGTGGCCCCGTTCTGGCAGGGGTTGGGGGCGCATTCGTCCACCTGCTCCTCGCAGTAGCTGCCCGTATAGCCGGGCTGGCAGTTGCAGACGTGGCTGTTGCCCTGGTCGCTGCAGGTGCCAGAGTTGCGACACAGGTGGGTGACCTCCACCCCTGCAAGGAGCAAGCACAAAGCGGGGGGACACCATCAGTCCAAGGTTCAAGGGAGATGCATTGGCATGGGGGGGGCACAGAGACAGCAGGCACAAAACCCCCGCTTCCTGGCTCCTTAAGGGAAGCCCGCTGCCCTGCTGCACCCCCTTCATGGGCACTGGGGGGTGGGGGGGGAGCTCCCGAGAGGCCAGGCATGACCCACCTTGCTGCTGCGCTGCCACCTCGCAGGAGACGTTGGGGACATCGCAGTACACCCCTGTCCACCCGCTGGCGCATTCGCAGTGATACACGTTGTAGTTCTGCCAGCATTTCCCGCCATTCTTGCAGGGCGAGGAGTCGCACCAACGCACCAGGTTCTGGGGAGGGGGGCAAAGAGAGGCGCAAGACAGTGAGCGGGGGGGGGGGGGGGGGCCACCGCCAGGCCGTGAGTTTGTGGGCAGAAAGTGCCCCTAAAGGCAAGGCCAGCCTGTCGGCCGGGTAGGCCCCAGATATTGGACTTCTGCCCATCAGCCCGGAAAGTAATGCTGCGGAACTGCATGAGGGAATGTGTAACGGGATGACTTTACGAGGCGACCGGGAGAAACGCTGAAGCAGCGGATGGGTTGCTCTCGTCCCTCAGTAGTGCTGGAGGAACGCTAAGGCGTGCAACAGACATCATGCTAGAAACATTTCCAGCACTTGGTGAAGAGGCTGCAGTCTGTGAAAAGGGTGAAATACAGGAAGACACCCCCCACCCCCACCCCCATCTGCAAGCTCAGTATCTGCTGATCCTCTTATCCGCTGGCTGAAAAATTATTAGGTTAAGAAGTCCCTCAGAAATGCACGTATTTCCCACATGTCTTACCTGGCAGTTGAGTCCGGTGTAGCCCTGAGGGCAGGTGCACTTGTAGGTCCCGTAGCTGTCCTGGCAAGTGCCGCCATTCAGGCAGGGCTTGGAGTCACACTCGTTGATGTCGTGCTCACAGTAGATGCCGGTGAAGCCTGGCGGGCACACGCAGGTGAAGGTGTTGATGCCGTCCATGCAGGTCCCGCCGTTGAAGCAGGAGCTGGGGAGGGAGGGAAGGGAACACGGGTTCAATTGCTGCGCTCCTTCACCCTGAACCGGAGCCGGAAAACGCTCCGTCCTGTTCTCAATAAATACACTAGGACCCCCTCATCAGCTTATCCAGTCTGAAAAGATTAAAAGAAAAATCCCAGAAATATGTGTTGCTCAATGTAAAGTAACTGGAACTGGCCAGTAGATGGAGCCAAAGACCAGCAAAAAGGCATAGCATGGTCTCTGCCGCCCTTTAGTGGCCACTATTGGTAATACATGGTGAAAAATACTGTGGTTTTTTTTTCTGGATTTCTTTTTTCCTTTTCCCATGCCATGTTGTCGTGTTGACTATTATCTGCGCTTTTCAGCATCCGCAGCAAGGGGGTCCCTGGGGCCCATCCCCCGCGGAGACGGCCCCCGCACTGCCCCGAGACCCACCTTTCCGTGCAGTCCGGCGTGTTGTGCTCGCAGTGGATGCCGCTGAAGCCGGAAGGGCAGGTGCAAGTGTAGCTGTTGACGCAGTCGGTGCAGTTGGCTCCGTTCCGGCAGGGGCTGCTGGCACATTCATCCACGTCCTCCTCGCACCGGGAGCCCTGGAAGCCGGCCAGGCAGTCGCAGGAAAAGCTGTCGACGCCGTCGGTGCAGGAGCCGCCGTTGTGACAGGGGTCTGAGGGGGCCAGAGACGGGACAGGCTGGGCTTGGATTCCAGAGAACCGGGATAGCCCCTTCCGGAAGTGCTCTCGGCCACAGTCTGTTTTGTTCAGGCCACCCTCCGGGACTGTGGTTTGGAGGGTCCCCGGGACCAACCCAAGGGTGGAGTCACACGGCGTTGAGTGGTGGATCCCAGCCATGGGTTCCTCAGGTGGGTCCTTGGACTACGACTCCCAGAAGCCATCCCTAGGAGCTGTGCTGGCTGGAATTTCTGGGAGTTGCAGCCCAAGAACATCTGGAGACCCACCGCTGGGAAAGCCACTGCTCTAGACCAGCGGTGGCGAACCTTTTGGCCCTCCAGATGTTTTTTAGACCACCACTCCCACCATTCTTTGTCATTGGCAATACGGGCTTGGATTTCTGGGAGTTGTGGTCCAAAACATCTGGAGGACTGAAGGCTCACGGCCGCTGTTCTAGAATATTCCCTGGTCAGCAAGGAGGCAGCAACCTTAAATTCTCATTGCACAGCCCTCCTTCCCCACCGTCTGCGATCAGAAGACGCCTTGCAGGGAACGGCACCCCGTGAGGCCGACGGATGGCTTTGGCCACTCACTGGGCTGGCAGTTGTCGATGTCGGTTTCGCAGCTGTGGCCGGCGAATCCTGGCCGGCAGAGGCAGCCGTAGCTCCCCGGGGTATTCTGACACGTGGCGCCGTTGCGACAGGGGCTCTTCACACACTCGTTGACATCAATCTCACAGGTCTGGCCTGAAAAGTCACGTTAGACGGATCTGTTCCAGCTGTCTAGTGAAGGCCACGCCAGTTCCCCCACCACCAGCAAGCATCTTTCGCGTGTTCACTCTCCTCATAATGTTTGCTATCATCTGCGCTTTCCAGAACCCAAGGGGAAGGACTCAAGCAGATCCTGCTTGCATAAGAGCTGCGCTACTGTAACCAAAGGCAGTCTTATAAACCAACGTCCTGTCGAAACATCGCGAGGGCACCAGAATCGGTGCACAGACCCGTGTGCTTTTCATTGGTGTCCCTCTGTTATGAGCCGCTAAATCGGATTTTTTTTTCCCCTAGTTCCACAGACTCATCTTTCGAGGCCTTTTGGGCAGATTAACCCTATCTCTCCTGTGCCATTCAGGCCTTCTACTGTTTTTTTACGGCAAATTTCTGGCTCGCTACAGAAAACAGCAGTTTGTAGCAAAAAAACACAACGTTCACGTCACTGTGCGCAGGAAGCTTGCTCTGAAGAACACGGACTTATCTCGAAAATGCTCTTACCTTGCCATCCCGAGGGACACATGCAGACGAAGCTCTCGTAGTCCTCCGACTCGACGCACTCCCCGCCGTTCTTGCAGGGGTCGTCCGCGCACGGAGCCAGCACCTCCCTGCAAGTGGGGCCTGGAGGGTGGAAGCCCAAGCAAACCGGATCAGTGGGGCAGACTGGCTTGGCTGCCCATTAAGGGCAGGACAGGAGGACGATGGGACTTGGGTGGATGTCTAGCAATTGGGGGGGGGCTCTCCCCAACCACCAGGAACGGCCTCAGCCCCACTGGCGGCGTTCCAAGATGTTTCCTCTTTGGGGAAACATCTTGGAAACTCGGAAAGATCTTGGGAAGGTCTTTTCGGAAAAGCCACGCTTCGGAAGAAGCAGGCGCAACAAATTGTGCACCTTTGCATTTGAGAAAGATTCGTCCGACCTGCAGCAAAGCAACTCTTTTGGAAAGGTGGAAATTATTTTTTAATGTGCATTTTTCGCTGCCTGCCTGCCCCTGCCCTGGCTTGTGCACCCAGGGTCCAGCTGTTTTTCCTGTTTACCCAACTGCCTCCATTCCTCCATCGCATTATCTTTTCGGGGCCGCCTGTTTTCCACTGCCCACGGCTCCTTCCATCCCTCGCTCCCTCCACCCCCACCCCCCACGGCAACTGGGAAAAGCAGGAAAACCGTCACCGCTTCCTCCTATTGTCTGCCGGGGGCCATTTTGTGCGGCAAAAGGAAACCAGAAACGAACGGGAAGGATCTGGCTCAGCAGAAAATCCCAAAGCCCTGGAAACCGTCAGGCTGTTAAAAGCAAAGGCGACCTTCCCGAAGGCACAAGGGGGCAGAAAGGAGGTCGGCGGGGCAAAGGCGGTGATTTGCAGAAGGGGAAGTGAGCCAAAGGAGTGTGACCAGTCCATTCAGCAGCTTTTTCTTCCCTGGCACAAGGCTGGGAAGATGGGTGGGAGAGTCCTCTCCGGTTCTGAGAGACAACTTCCCCTCCCTTTGCAAAGGGGGAAAAAAAAAATAAACATTTCAGCACTCGGAGATGCCGGCAACCACCAAGTCCCCGTCCAGTGGGATGCTGGGGTTTGTAGGCCGGGAAGGAACTCTGACTTCTCTGCTAGAAAAATTTAGCATGCTCACAGGAATGACAGAGGGGAACCTTTGTCTCTCCCCGAACCACCGCAATGGTGTTAGCAGGGGTTGGGATGCTGTGAACCAGGCTCAGGACCCCTCCCCAATCGGTCCATGAGTGCAGCCTGGAGGCCGCCAGGTCGGGAGGGGATTCGGGGGCCTCTTACCCGTGTAGGGCGGGAGGCAGTTGCATTGGTAGCCAGCCACGTCATCGATGCAGGTCCCGTGGTTCAGGCAAGGGTTGGAAGCGCATTCGTTGACGTTGGTCTGGCAGCTGGGACCTAGAGCGGAAGGCGGCACACACGCGGTCAAGCCCTGCACAGCGACACCACCTCCCACTCCGGGAGACCCCCAAGCCAGGACGCTCCCCCCCCTTCCCAACCCCCAGCCCCACCCCCCCACCCCACCCCCGGTTGCAAAGATTAACAACTTGAACACCACCGTAGGCCAAATCCAACTGCAGCAGCAGGAACCCCATAGCCACTGGGGAGTGGTTCCAAGCCACCCGCGGATACTGGAAACCGCGGGTTATAGAGAATGTGATTAATCAATCAATTAATTGCATGGTAAAAGGGGGAAAAAACTAGAAAAAGTAATTTCACATGCATTACCAGATCTGGTCCCTGGAAGGCACTAGAGAACAGGCTATGCATAACAAGTATTTCTTAGCATGATCTCTGCCTCCATCTAGTGGATGATTCTGGTAATATGCATAAAAATAGTTTCCCTGGATTTTATCTATCTATCTATCTATCTATCTATCTATCTATCTATCTATCTAT
>JAHTLZ010000311.1:324126-357456 GCA_023846285.1 Phrynocephalus versicolor | reverse complement strand
GTGTGTGTGTGTGTGTGTGTGTGTGTGTGTGTGTGTGTGTGTGTGCAAGCCATCAGAGCCGAAAGGAACCTTCTAGATTACCATGGTGTCCCCTCGCAGAGAGGCATGGGGGGGGGAATCAAACACCCACCCTCTGGCGCCACAGACCGAGACCTAAACCACTGGAGCTTCCCAGCAGTTCATAATAGAACCGCCGAGCTGGAGGGGGTTCTTAGAGAACATCCAGTCCTGCCCCTGCCCAGGAGGCCCCACTGGAGGGGAATTGAACCCCCAGCCTGGCTGGCTGTGCAGCCCGAGGCCTCGTCCAGTGAGCTTTGCAGCAGGGCACGCCCTTTGTGACAAGATGCCTCACCTTGGGTGCACTCAACCGCTCACCAAGCACTGTCCAAGACACACACCGCATCTGTCACCCCCCCTGCCAGCGGAGCGAACCAAAGGGAGAGGGAGGGCTGAGCTGACACCTCCGGCTCTCTCTCGGCTAAGGCTCTCCCAGGGGAAAGAAGTGCCCCCCTCCCGTGAGTCATGGGCCCCACACGCCTGCGAGGAGGAAGCTCCACAGGCCCCAGGACGACCCCTTCCCCCCCCCGAAGTCCAACTTGGCACCTTCCAAACCAAGTTGCAGTTCCTTGCCCTGCGGTAAGGGAGGGACAAGCCCCCCCCTCGAAACCCCTTCTCCTCAGACGGAACTTCCCAAGTTTAGGTTTCGTTCACTTTCCACCAGAGTCGTTTCCTCCGAGCTCTACAGACAAGACGCACACACAAAAATACCACACACACACACGCACTCAGACACCATCTGACATCCGTCCTCAGAACGTAATGAGTAAAAAAAAACAACACACACACACACAGAGAGAGAAAAAGGAAGAGAGAGGAGAACGAAAAGCCTGAGCATACAGGAAACCCGATTCATGTTCACGAAACAGAGCTGGAGAGGCAAAACACCTTCCCGCAAAGGAGGCCAGGCCGTTTTCAAAGTGGATTTTCCAACTGAAGTTCGAAGCCCATCAGCAGCTAAAGTCTTTTCCCTTCCAACAGAAAACATAACACACACACACACACAACACACAACACACAACACACGGGGGTGTTGTTCCTTCCAAGCACCGGAGTCCTGTGATGGACCTTTATGGTATGCATTTTGTTTATTATCGCTGGAAACCGCCCAGGATGTCATATTGCACTCACTCACAGGGTGGTACACTATATAAATCAAAGGACTCAATCAGTAAGTAAGTAAGTAAGTAAGTAAGTAAGTAAGTAAGTAAGTCCCTCCAAATGGGATCTGCCCTGAGGAGCCCTGCCATGCCTGAAGAGCAGAAGCAGGCAAGCAGGAATCTGCCTGTGGAAACCGACAAAAAGCGTCCTCGGGCTTGGCTGCCCATTTAAGGATTATAAAATCGGGGCTGGGCTGGTTTCTCTGCAGCCGCCAAAAGCCCTGCTCGGAAGCCCTGCCTCCAGTGCTGCTCTGGTCTCCCCCCCTTCCCGCAACGGCTTCTCCTCCTTTGTGGGGAGGGGGTGTGCTTGCTACCCCCTTCCCTCCAAGGCTTCCCTCCTGCCCGGCCCGGGATGTTGGGGATCTCACCGAGGCGGGGGGTGGGGGGGGGAGAGAGCATCCAAGGGGCGGGGGGGGAAGAGAGAGGCAGGCGCCCCCGGAGCCCGCACTGATTTTGCTGCAAGGTGCGCCGGTTGCGTGCAAAGGCTTCCCTCCTTGTTCGCCCACCCTCAACCACAAGGCAAGTTGTTGGGGAGCCAACTTTTTTGTTTTGTTTTGCAAACTTTGAGAGGAGCTCTCCCCCCCCCCCAAATCGAGCTGGGGAGGGCGGTTCGAAAGCCTCTCCACCTGTTCGGATTTTTAAAAGCCTTTCTCCAAGGCAGGCAGGCAGGTGGCCGATCCGGTCGGGCTGGTTTCCCTTTGCAAAGTTTCTAAAAGGCACACGCATACACGCGCGCGCGCGCACGCACACACACATACACACACACACGCCCGCAGCCAGCCAGCCCGCGAGCTTTCGCCGGGGCCTTTCTTCCTTTGCAGGTGAGCGGCGGGTCACGCGAGGCGCGCCGGGGACCGACGAGGGAAGCCCGGCGCCACACACAGGAAGACTGCCCTGAGCTTCGGAAGCTCTCCTCCCCGGCCGCCACATCTGTCCCCGGGTGTCCCTTGGAGGAGGGGGGGGCGTCCTCAGCGCTGCCGGGATGCCCGACGTGGGGTTCCCGGGACGGCGAATCGAGGTGGGCACCGAAGGCGCGTCCCGCCGCTCTCGACAGGCCACCCAGGGCCGGCGCCCAGAGGTTCCCCCCTCGGCTCTCCAGCTCGGCCCTCTTCCTCCCTAACGGGGGCAGGACCGGAGCCCAACTTACCTTGGCTCGAGGCGGGCAGCACCCCCGCCAACAGCAGCAGCAGCAGCAGCCGCAGCCCCGGCGAGGACGAGGAGGGCGGGCGGCGGCGGCCACTGCGCGCCCCAAGCGGAGGCATCCCGGCTCCGCTTGGCCGCGGCCGAGGGTGGGCTCCTTCGGGCCGGGCAAGTCCGCCGACTTTTCCGCTCCCGCCGGTGGGGCTCCCTCCGAGGCCCTGAGCCAGGAGTCGGTGGTGGGCGAGCGCGGCGCGGCTCCCTCGGCTGCCTCTCCCTCCTGCGCCCCTCGGCCGGCTCCACGGCGCGCGGAGACCCAACTTCTGCCGCTCGCTGGAAAGTTTGCGCTCGGTGTGGGCGCGCGCCGGAGCCTCTCTCGCTCTTTCTCTCGCGGGCTGGGCGCGCTCCCGAGGGGTGGGGGGGAAGGGCCTCCGCCCGGGCAGCCCTTTTGGAAGCGGGAGGGGGCAGGAGGAGGAGGAGGAGGGAGGGAGGGGCGGCCCGCCCGCTCGGCTCTCCTCTTCTTCCCCGCCTCCGCCCAAAGGAAGAAGATGGCAGGGGCGGCGGCGGCGGCGGCGGCGCGGGGAGGGCGCGCGTGCGGCGCGATCCTGCCCGAGGCGAAGGAGACGGGCCTGTGGCGCGCAAGAAGAGTGTCGCGTCGGGCCGGGGCAAGCTCCTCGCCTCGCGGCCGCGCGCGCAAACCCTCCTCCTCCTCCTCCTCCTCGGCTCCTCTACAACTTTGCCCATGCTTCCCAAGGCAGGACCCAGAAGGGGGTTCGCCCCCAGCCCAGCCTCCCGGCCCCGCCAGTCGCTCGGACTCCTTTCCATGCATAGGGGGGCGGAAAGCCCCTACCCCCACCCCGCTGCGCCCACTTTAGACCCTTCCCCGCCCGGGGGATCCTGGAAGTTGTAACGGCTTCCAAAAAAAAAAAAAAAAGTAATTCCTCGGGGCGTCTATTTTTTATTTTTTGCTCCGGAGTGGTAAACAAAGCAATTTTTTTTTTTTGGCCCAGGCAAGTTTCTGGTCAGTTGGGAAAACTTTCCCGTGTGGTCCTGGCGCTGACTTGCAAGAGACGCTCTTCCTAAATGTTGGTGTTATTTCCGCTCCAAGGGCGCAGGTAGATCTATAGGGATTTGCCCCCACAGGAGCCCAGCAGTTCCCTTCCTCCAAATGAGGTTGTGGCACTTCAGAGACACCAGAGGGGAAGTTTCTCTGGGGGGGAAAGGCAATGATTCTAAGTAGGGTGGAGGCCAGTAGGGAGAGAGGAAGACCTCTAGTGTGAGACAGATACAGCCACTCCAAGAAGCCTAGGTCTCTGGGTTTGCCAGGTCTGTGCCAAGCTGTTTGCAAAGTCCGACACAAGCCCCGAGCACAGGCCAGGAAGGGACGCCGCCCGCCTGGACCCCTCCCTCTCCCAAAAGGCAGAGATTGTCACCTCTCCTGGACTCACCGCGTCCGTTTCTGGATGCAGGCCGAACTTTGCTTTCGGCCCAACATCGATGTTTCATTTTAGTTACTTTCAGCCCGAGTACTTTAACCCCAAACATTAAGAAAGTTGCCTCACCAGTTTACAGTAAACAAACATAAAAAGCCATTTAAAGGCCAACTGGGATTTAAAAGCCACCATGAAACCAAGAGGAAGGTAAATATCACAGCGACGAAGGCGGCCACACTGGAAAATGAAAAGCACAGATTTTTCATATGCTCCTTCAAAGGTCCGGGTGAGCAGGGAAGTCTCCTGGTGCCAGAAAATAGCACCTTGGAAGGGCCATTTGAGAGGTCGGATGGGGTCCCAAAGATTTTCCACTGCGCTTGCATTGGCCTTCACTCCAGACTGGCTTGGCTGTCACTCCCTATAGGCTTGGCCCTGGTTCCCGACAGGCCTGGATATGTCCATGCACATACCGACTCCCTCATCCTTCCTGATGGGCACATGCTGGGATTTATGGCCATGGGCTTCAACAACCCTCTCCGAATTCTATACTCAACCCCGTTCCGGGGTTTGCCCGGGCTTGTTCTTTTCGAGCGAAGGGAGCATGAGTGCTTCTAAAGAAATGGCTATCTAGGAGGAGACAACTGGCAGCGAGGAGACGACCAAAGACAACCCTATGGAAATTTGCCAGGGGAGTGGATGGCAGTTGTCGGGGGGGGGGGGGCAGAGGGAGTGACACACACATGACTTTTTGGGGGAGGCGGAAGCACATGTAGGTGAGAAATGGCTGGGAGAATCTATGGGGCAGAGTGGAGTTCCCTGCTCTGAAAAAGCACCAGTTCATTCCATCAGCTGCAACCCCCCCCCAAAAAAGAGCATGTTTTCCAAAATCATGGGACCGATGGGACAAAGGCCCTTTTCTTCTTCGACAATCAGTGCTTAGATTTAAAAAAGCAAAATAGAAGGGCAACGGAGAGAAATATTTTCATAAGACCAAATATCTCAAATGGAGCTGGGAGGGTGATGGTCTGTATTTATTATTACAAGTGGGCCCTTGTATAACAAACGGTTTGTATAACATAAAATCTGTACAACATAAAAAATTCTGGAAATAGGGGAAATTTGCCTAGCAGAATCGCCTATGGGGAAAATCCGTACAACATAAAATGGGATTACTCCATTTTCAATGCATTCCTATTGGGAATTTGTATAAAGTAAATTTTGCTTAACATAATTTCATTTGGAATGAATTAATTCCTTTATACAAGGTACCACTGTATTGTTATTAAATTATCACATAGCAGAATAGATAACTACGCTGGATTTTGTATTAGAAATCACTAGTCAAACACTTCCCAAGCATTTTTTATTATTATTATTATTATTATTATTATTATTATTATTATTATTATTATTATTATTATTATTATCATTATTATTATTATTATTATTATTATTATTATTATTATTATTAATTATAAAAGCTGACTGATGAGCAGACATTTTTTGGTAAAACAGCCCCGAGTTCAGGCATTTAAACGTAAATGATTGTGAAGGCTGTCTTAACGGAAACTCTGGCAAATCTCCACATGATTAGCTGTTCTTTTAAACTTTTCCCTGCCTGGACATATTTAAACATGTCTCTCGAGTTGGGAGATCAGTGGAAGGGGTGGGGTGGGGAGAAATACTCCATGCGATTCCCACCCACTCCCCCCTTCCAGCTAAGAAATACTGTGTTCGCCGCCGAAGGAAAAACCGAATGCAAATATAAACAGGTAAGACACATCTGTAAATTATTTTCATGTCCCCAGGGCCAGGGAAAACACACACACACACATACACAACACCCTCCTAAGTGAAACCAGCATGCTTATATATTTTGCCATGACAGCTCCAGGAAGGGGGGGGGTGGAATTTTGTTGCCAAAATGTGCAGGCGGAGGAGAGGCCTCTTAGCGTGGGAAAGTTAGTTTAGTGAGAAATTTGCCCTGGGGCTATTTAAATAAAACCAGGCGTTCCCCCCCACCACCCCCACAGCAAATGTGGGTTTCAGGATACTCCAGCAGGGCTCCTCCAGTGGTCCCAGTGGTGTAGGTCTCATTTTGTCATCACCCTTGATGGGATTTTTTTTGGGGGGGGGGAGAGGGGACATTCCCACCCCCTCACACATCCACACATCCCGCCAGGAACGGCTCCTGTCAAACTTGGTTTTTCTTGCTTTTCCATCTAGGGGTTGTGTTTTGGGTTCTCACATCTGCTGCAAGATGATCGAAGCCTTCCGAGCCGGGGGGGGGGAGGCTTTAGGGGGACCCACACAGACTGGTTCCCCCCTCCCTCTGTGGTTGTAAAAGGTAGCTCCCCTGCCCCCCCCCCAGTCCCAGGGAGTCCAGGGGACATGAGAAGCAAGCAGATGGACCTGGCTCAACATGGTGTCTCCTGCTACTCATCCCTCTCCAGGGGAAAGGGTGCGTGTCTTGAATACCTGGAGGTGGGTCGTGGGGCTCTGAGGTTCCAGGGCTTGGTGGGGGTGGGGTGGGGCCTAGGGGAATGGCCAGCCATCCCTGGCACCGGGCAGATGAGGCTAGAGAATCCTACTAATAATCTTAGATTTGCAGAACAGAATGGGATCCTACAGAATAGCATATAGGTCATCCAGTCCAGATCTTTGGTGCACAGTGGACACCATCAACCACTGAGCTATCCAGAATCTGCCTCCCACAACCCAGTGCCCTCCAAAGCTTTGGGGTCAAAGACTTATCTACCCCCCCCAAAAAAAAACCCCAGTGTGGCGGGCTGGGCAGCCCATTAAGATGGGCCCAAACACCCAGAGGGCACCAGTTAGGGGCAGGAATTGTTCCTCTGGTCCCAATTGATCTCAAATGCCTCCATTGTTTAGCACGCTCTCGCCACCTCCAAGAAATCAGGGCTCCCGTTGTCGCACTGCTCCAACAGTTAAGAGTTTTTTTTTCCTTCCGTGTTGTATCTCTTCACAAATCATGGCTCTGGGCTGGTTACTTTTGTTAGGATCCCGCCCCTTGCAACGTTACTCCTTAACTTTTTTTTTTAAAGGTTGCTACAATTTGTACTGCATCACACCTTATTTTGTTAAATTGTTGAGGATTGTCTACAAAGTGCCCAGGTCTTTTGAGAATATTTCTAGAAAACATTTTTGTGCCACATTTTTAGAAACAAATGTTGATTGATTGGTTGGTTGACTGACTGACTGACTGATTGCATTTTTTATACTGTCCATCTGGCCAAATGCCCAAACATGATCTTGCTGACCACTTGGAAAAAAGAAGTCACAACACGGCTCAAGGTTGTATTATTTTGCGCAAGGCTCCTGTTCCTTTGCAAATGGACGGGCGCGTGGTCGTCTCTGCCTGGCCAGGGAGGAGCATGAGTTTGAAGAGGATGCGAGGACTCCTGGCCCAGCGGTTCCCCTGCAGCACACCAGGGAGGAGGTGGCTTCTCTTCTCTGGTTCTGGTTCTGGCTGCACCTGCTGTCTTGGGCAGGGCGTGACCTCTCCACCCGGAGGGCAGTTTGGAAGGGTTTGCCCGAGTGACGTCCAAAGTGGCAGCCATTATGCAAGGGGGGGGGTGTTGCGAGGCAGCCATGCGAATTGGCGGCTGCCGAAACAACAGCCCTTGTGTTATTCTTTGATGGCACCTTCAAGAACAACAAATCTTTTTTCTTTTCTTTTCTTTTTCTTTTTTGCGAGAGAGCATTCACAGGCAAACTGCCCCTCTCAGCAAAGGCCATCAAAGTCATTTCTGGGCCACAGTTCCCTGGCCTGGAGGGCGGGGGGAGGCTTGGGGGCGGGGGGCTGGGCCGTGTAGATGAAACAACAATTTTTCCACCCCTCTGCTCTTCAGCAGGGAGATCATTCCACGCACGGGAGCAGAATAACAGGTGTGCACCTCTTCTGTGGCGGCTAAGGGTGTGCACACAGCTTCTCTCCCAGTATAGCCCTTTGCAGGTACCAAAAAAATGTGGATTATATATTATAGTCAAGTGCATGAGATACGTTGCATGGTCTCTGGCTCCCTCTAAGGGCTAGTTCTAGTAATTACACCTTTGAAAAACAGGTGGATAGGTATTTCTGTGGGTTTTTATTTTACCATTTTCAGACCGAGGAGAAGTGGATCAGTAGATATGGATCCTGCAGATACCCTTCTGGAATTGGGCTGGGGTTGCAGGCAATGTAACCCCCAAGCTTTCCCCTGCATTGAGGGGAGGCTTCCAACCCCTGCCAAGACTAGGTTGGGTTCTGTTCCCCCCCCCTTTTCTGCTTGCAAAGGGAGGGGAGATGCCTGGTGAATCCCCCTCCTCTCTCTCACACACACACAATGGGGGGGTTGCTGTGCTCCCCACCCTGCCTGACCCTGCTGTCTCCCAGTGCAAAGGCAGAGAGGCTGGCGGGAGAAGGGCCAAGGACAATGGCTGATGTTCCTCCCTCCCTCCCTCCCTTCCTTCCCAGGCTGGCCACGATATCAAATTAGCAGGATCGGAGTCGAGCCCCAGCGAAGCCGACGGACGAGGCCATGAGAAATTCGGGAAGGAAGAGACAGGAAGGGAAGACTGTGCCCGCCTTCAACAGGTCACTACCTGCCACGGGCTGAGAACGGCGAATGAGCCAGGAGGGACTCCGGAGACCATCCAGTCCACCCGGGGTCAAGGAAGCACAAGGGAGGTGGGGCAGAATTGAACTCTCAACCCCCTGGCTCCTCAGCCGGGTGCCTAAACCATTGACTCGAACTTATTTTTCCCTCCACCCTGTCTGCTTCTGTAAAGACCCCAATTGTTACATGGGAAGGATCCATGCCTGCCACAGCAGTGCAGGAAGCAAGGTCACCCCCCCCTTTAAAAATGACTTCAAAGTCGGTTTTGTTAGGAGAAACAATAAACAGGAAGGAGGCAGGGGAACAACAGCTACTTGCAATTGTCCAGGAGAAATCAGGAGCTCATGATGAGAATAAAAATGGTCTTGTTGCATTGATCTGAGGGTTTTCTGGAAAAGCCACCAAAATTCAAATGCACAGGCAAGAACTTTAGTCAAATACATTTGCATCAATGAAAACCTGAGACATCAGTCCCATTTCTTGGCAGAAACCCTCCTCCTCGGACAAGATGAAAACAACAAAAAATGATATCGCTGGAGCCACAAAATGTCACACCGGACAGAGTTAAAGATCAGGGATGTTTCGTGCACCCTTCTTTCTTCAGCACCTTCAGAAGACAGGAAGTCTCACCGCTGCTCTTATGAACAGCCAAGTCATCATCACTTCCCTGTCTTTGTGGCTACGAAGCCAAAGCAACCCCTCTCTGGCTGGAGAGAGGGAGGGCATAACCCCTAGGCCGTCGGGCATCCACAAGGCCAGAGCTGTAGGCGATGGCTGCCTTCCGCTGTGTGTCACTCTTCCTGGGTGCCTCCATGTCCCTTCTAATATGGCAAGCCTGTGAATGAGAGAGATCTCCAAAAAAATCCCCGCCCTAAGAATCTCATCTTCCAGCACCATCACTTGTTTCATTTTGCACTGTCCCGGCCATCTAGCCACCTCTCTACCCATAGCCACCCTGTGAAGGAGCAATCTCCAAAAGGCCCCTTGCTCTCTCCCCCACCCACACACAACACACCCCAGCAGGCCTCCTCCTCCTCCTCCTCCTCCTCCTCCTCCCCTGCTGCAATTTGACTCTTGCCCTCTTGATGAGATTAAAGCGCTGACCTCGAGGTGGAAAAAGGAGGTTCCATAATCTAATTATGAAAGGACGGAAGGCTTCCAAGATTCTTTGGATGCAAGAAGTGCCAGAGAGAGAGAGAGAGAGAGAGAGAGAGAGAGAGAGAGAGAACTTTGAAATGGATTTTGGGTACCAAAGCCGTTCTAACCACCCTGGACAAGCCAAGAGACCTAAGGATGTTGAAGAGGCTGGGATGGTGGCTGTGACATCCCCGGGGCCTCCTCTTCAGACCAGGTATGGGCTGCTTCCCTTTCAAGGTGGACGGTGGCAACGAAAGGCCCATGGTCTGCCTTTGGGGATCCTTGGACCCGTGATGGCTGGCCGGTCGCCGGAGAGGGATTTGGGATGCCTGTCCCGCCGCTGCTCCTAAAATGTCAGATCTCCACCGCCTTGCGTGGAAGGCCGAGGAGAGCAAACCGGAACTCGGTGCCCAGGCCTCGGCGGGCGCTGCAGGGTCCCTTTCTCTTGTTGACACACATCATACTCTCGCCCGGAGAGGCAGAGGAAAGTCAGTCCTGCTGGCTCAGCGTGGATTAAAGAAAGCAGTGAGCCGCTGACCTTGGGCCCTTGCTTCCCCAAGATTGCTATGTTCAAAAGGCATTCCTGAAATATTTGATTAGCGGTCATCTGTTACAATCCACGGCTGTTCTACAAATAGGAACATTTGCTCTGGTTTCACACACACACACACACACACACACACACACACACACACACCCTGTGCAAGTGTCAAACCCAGGCTCACCCCCCCCGCCCGCCGAGGTCTCAGATGAAACCGCAAGAGCCTTCTTGAAAGGCAGCCCTACAGAAAAAGGACAGGACCTCTCTTCCATCATCTCAGAGTGCAGGACACGAGACAATGGGCTCCAGGGACTGGAAGCCAGATTTTGTCTGGGAATCGGGGGAAACGTCCTAACTGTTGGAGCAGCACGACAACAGGACTCATGCTGGCAAGAGCACATTGCACCGCCCATTGGGGAGGGAGGGATCCTGCACTTTGGCGCCAGAAAGGCACTTCATGAAACCGAGCCAGCCAACGTGCCAAGGATAGGAGTTCGCTTGTGTACTTCAATGCTGTCGGTGGCCTTAAGGATTTCGCTTTTCTAAGGAGGAGTCATCTATAATGCCTGTTGATGCCGTCAGGCAAGGCAGGGGCATCCAGAGCAAGACCCAAGGCTCAGGCATCCTTTGCTTTGACCTTGGACAACAAAAGTCACCGGAGAACCTCCCGGTGCCGGCTTGTATTTCTTGTTTAATGAGACAGCTGCTTTCCTACACGGTCCCAGCTGACAAAGAGGGTGTGTGGTAGAGATCCCCGTTAATTGGTGCCGGCAGCAGCCGGGGCTGGCCCTGCTAAATTTGAAAACCTATAAGCTGGGCGTCTGGGGGTGGTGGCGGTGGTGGAATGTGGCGCCTGCCCCGGGTGGGCTTCCAGAGCTGGCCTGGGCCTTCCTGTCCCTCTCAAAGTATTTCTGCCAGCTGCTCTTGGGGAGGCCTGGAAATGTTTTCCCTTTGGGGGGGGCAATGGATCCCCCTCCCCGCCACCTTGGAGGAGAAGGGCTCTGGGGAGGATGATGGCCGCCCCAAGAGAGAAGTGATGGAAGGGTGGCCTCCTTCGCTGGTCTCCAAATATGATGAAGCATCTTCTGGCCATCTCTTTGAGTGACTTTTAGATGGTTTACCAAGCATGACTGCCTTGGCGGATCTCCTCAGGACACCGGTGGTTTTCCATGCTCGTTTCCACCCCACATAATGGAATTTTCTTTTCTTTTGGCATGCTCTTTGTACCTTTGATGTTAAGATGCCCTTCTAATTCCCTGTTCTTAACCCGAATAGGTCTTAAATGTTCTGGGCTGTATACTGACTCTCATTATTGTAAGCCAACTTGGGTACTTTTCCAAGGAGAAAGGGGGAGGGGGGTAAAAAATATTCAAAATAAATAAATAAAAATTCTGGAGAAATGCCTTCCTGCCTGTCCCCCCACCCCACCCCCAGGGCTCCTCTGGCTGCTTCTTCTCTTCCCTGCCTCTCTCTGCCTGGGAGCCCTGCTGCACCCCCCCCACCTCGCCACCCGCCTCCCGGGGCTTCTCTCCCTCCGCTGGCGGGCCTGGCTGTGGTGCCCAACAGATAAACCCGGCTCAAAGCCCCCTTTGTCAGGCAGAACAAAAGGACATTTCTGTCCCCGCAGCAGCCCCTCTCTCGGGTTCTCTTTGAAAACCCTCCTTGGCTGATTTCAGAGGGCCTGACGCAGAGACGCCAACGGCACTACACACACAGAGAGAGAGAGAGATTGAGAGAGGGGGGGATTGAGAGAGAGAGATGCCATTGACGTTGCCCACAAGACATCCCTGCAAAAGCACACGGACACGTCGGGAGGCCACTGATGCCACCAGCCTCCCATCCACAGGGAGCCCAGGAGGGGCTTGCCAACAAGAGGGACACACCACGCTCCGAGGATGGTCTCTTCCAGAAGGGGCATACCCAAGGGCAGCAGAAGGCTGCAGAGGGCCTGGGCTTGGCGCCTGGGATGGACCTTTTATTTATTTATTTATTTATTTATTTATTTATTTATTTATTTATTTATTTATTTAGCTTGTCTGCCGCCCACTACCCAGGGCTCTCTGAGCGGCTCGCAATCACAATTTGAACGCTCCTTCCTTTTGGGCCAAAATGCTGGTTCCCCTCTGGGAGGTGATGCTTCCCACCCCCACCCACCCCCACCCCCCAGGAAAGGCAGCGTGGATAGGGGGCCGTCAGCTGGAGGCTGGGCTCCACCTCCCTGTGGAAACAGGCAGCACAACCGCCCCAGAGGAAGTCAATCAGTTGTTGCTGCTGCTGTTTGTTGTTGTTCTCTGAAGCAGAGGATGCAGCATCTGCTCCGGGACATTCCCCAAAAGCTGTGCTCTCTCTCTCTCTCTCCCGCCACCCCCAAAACGGCTTCAAAACAAGTGGGATCACCACTCCCCTCATCCCCATCCAGGGTGGCCCTTGGGGATGATGGGAACCCAGTGGGCATATCTGGAGGGAGGCGCCGGAGTGGAGGGCGATGTCAGACAACCCCTGAGCTGTTCTTTCCTTGGGGGGCAATTTCTCTCTCTCTCTCTCTCTCTCTCTCCCCCCCCCCCCCCCAAGCTGACTTCCTGGTTCCCAGGCTTCACAGGCCAGTGGATTTTATTTATGACCCTTCCTCCAGGTTTTCATAGGGAGCATAAATCAGGAGGCCGGCAAGAGAGAAGGGAAGGGACACCTCAGCCCTTTTCCTTCTCTGGTCGGAGACGTCGTCGGGCCAAGCCGGCCAGAACAGGAGAGGGGCCGAGGGGGTTAAAAAAGAAGGAACCATCCCCCCCCTCTCTCTCTCCTTCTACCACCCAACGCAATTGAAGCAGGAAATAAACAAGATGTGTTTTGTTTCATTTCACAACTGTAAAGCAGAAGGGATTTCCTCTATCTCCTTTCTTCCTGGCCAGACCCTTCCAGCTCTGTTATTCTGCCGGCCTGTGACTCTCAGAAGTCAAGAGGAGGAGGAGGCTACAAAAAGTGGGAATCGGAGGGGTTTTCTGGGAGCAGCCTTCTCTCTCTCTCTCTCTCTCTCTCTCATGCCGAAGGGAAAAAGGGTCCCTGGTTTCCCTGCTCTGCTCTTGCAAATTCATGCCCATGGCTTCCTTTAGGAAGTTGCTCCATCTCATCTTTAGGCGTCCTCTTTCCCTGTGGCCTCCCACCTTCTCCAGAGTGACTGTTTCTCTTCCAAGCAGAGATCCTGCCTTCTTGGGATCAGCCCGAAAGGTGGGCAGCCTCTGCTTCAATATCCTGGCCTCCAGAGAACGTTCAGGGTTTGTCGTTATCCAGCTCCACTTGGGTCCACTTCCGGGTCCCCTCCTCCTCCTCCTCCTCCTCCTCCTCCTCAGCTTTTAGCCTGCCGGGAAAGGAAGACCATCTGCTGGAGGAGTTTTCAAGTTTTAATGTTTGCATTTAGTGCCACGGCATTGTTTTTTTTTTTTAATGGCTCGGCTTCCCTCTTTAGGGTTAATTGCAGGTTGAGGCTCTTTTTCAAAGGGGCAATGGGTGATGTGGAGATGGGGAGGTGTGAGATCTTCTCCGAAATCATAAAAAGGACGCCTGGTGCTGAGAGGTTCAGAGAAGGGTGGCGGGGGGGGAGGGGGTTGTTCTAAAAGCAGCAGCGCCCACCCCCCTCCGAGGTGCCAGTTTTCTGGTGCTGGAAAGAGGGAGAGGGAGCAGGCCAGCTGTTCAGGCCTGGCAGACACGACATGCCAGGAAGCCAGCCACCCTTGGCATGCATGTGAGAGGGAGCACAGGGGGTGGCTTTTACACTCACTCGGCTGAAAGCACAGCTGCAGCGGGGGGGGGGGGGGCAAGGGACGCTGCAGGCGGGAACACAGACACCTTGGGCAGTGCCGCTTGTCATAAAAACAGGGCCCGCCTGGGCACCAAAGAGGAGCAGGAGGGTGGGCGGGCAGACCACTGCCCAAGCATCCCACACTTCCAGCCGGGGTGTCCCCAAAGAACCCCCCCCCCTCCAGCTTTGCTGCAGCTCTCTCTACATCTGTGGCTGCTTCCTTTTGGGGCGATGCCTCCCGTACATCTAATTTAGCTTTTATTGTCACCCATGATCGCGTTTAAAAAACCACAAATAAATTAAAAAAAAACATGGCCATAAGGATGCCCCTGGCGTGTCCCATGAGTGTTTTAATCAGGCCAACAGACAAGCGGCAGAAGGGACAGGCCACGGCTGCCTTGGCGGGCAGAGGGGAGAGTCCCGGGAACAAAGGCCATCATTGTGGCGGCCTTCCTCGCCTCCCGAGGAGCCCTCCTGGCAGGGGGAAGACGCTGCCAGCCAGCCACCCACTCACCCACCCAGCGAGCGGTTGGCTAACCTCATTAAATCCAACTCCGGGCTATTATCTTCTGGATGGTTGGGAATAAAACATACCTCCCCATACTCTCTCTCTCTCTCTCTCTCTCTCTGACCCTGCTGTGCAGGGAGCCAGGGGACAGAGGCAGAGAGGGGTTTTTTTTTGGGGGGGGGTATGGGTGCCAAGGGATGCAGCCGGGCCTTCCTTAGCTCACTGGCAGCACCAGGGCCAGGGTGGGAGGGTGGAGGGGATAATGGGGCATTTTCTGAACTAGAAGGAACCATGACGGAAAACACACACACACACACACACACACACACACACACACAGAGAGAGAGAGAGAGAGAGAGAGAGAAGCTGTGACACATGGCGAAGGCTGTCTTGCAGGAAAGGCTTGGAGTTGAATGGAGATTGTGGCACAACCCACCAACCCCCCCTGCCCCCATTCTCTCCTGTTTTTCCGGGTTTTGCTGCAACGGTCACAGCAGCTGGAAGGAAACAGATGTTCCCGAGAGTAGGATATTGTTGTCAGCGATTCCGGTTGCAATACAAAGGAATTGAGGGTGGTTTGATTCTTGGCAATTAAGAGCCGTAGACTTTGCAAAAGACCTGCTTGCCATTTGCAAATAAACGTCAAGTACTTGTATCTTTGGGCCTGAGGTGGGAAGCGGGCACTAGGCAGATGCTCAAGACAAGCCCCTGCATCATCCAGATTTTCCGCTACGGCACAGATGAAGGCACACCACCAGCAGGGCCAACGTGCAGGCGTGGGGGGGATGTAACCCTGCAACCTTTTTGAAAGAGCTCAACGAGAAACCAGATAGCTCAAGGGTTTCAGCATCTGGTTGCGAAACGAGAGCTTGGGTGTCTGATTCCCCACTGAGTCTGTGCCGCGTGGCCATGGGTTTTGGTTTGGGACCTAAGCCCCGGGCGGGAGTGAGGCCCCCCCTGTCCTGCCAAGCGCACCACCCTCCTCGTGAGTTTGGCTGCCGGCTGCCCAGCGCCAGGCCAAGCAGCTGCCTGGCCTGGCATCATCCCACGGCGGAGTCCGTGCAGGGCTGGGGTGCGGCCGTCTCCCGGGAGAAACCCGCCAGCTGCTTCAGCCCTGCCTCGGACAAAGACACAATTATTCTGGTGGCTTCCAGAGGTTTGTCTGATCTTAAAAAATAAAATGGCTCCACTGAGGCTAGAAGACAGAGACCCGCTTGCGCATCCTTGCACCCTCCAGGGCAGCCCCACATGGAGAGCAGGGCAGTGGCCTAGGTCCTGAAGAGGACAACAATTTAAGAGTGAAAAAAGTGGATATGCAGAGAAATATTTCAAAAGAACAGAACAAACATTACACTGTTGCCGTTCTTCGCAACAGTAACGCATAACTTTGGGGAAAAAAGAAAAAGCAAAGGCGGCAAGGGATAGCTTTTTGGAGAATGCAGAAGGGGCCTCCAATGAAACGGTTCCAGGGACTGTGACTAGGGCAGGAAACAGGCCCACCAGGTCAGACCTGGCCCATGAGGAGGCAGCTTTGTTGTTGTTGTTGTTGTTGTTGTTGTTGTTGTTGTTGTTGTTGTTGTTGTTGTTGTCGTCGTCGTCGTCGTCGTCGTCGTCGTCGTCGTCGTCGTCGTCGCCGCCGCCGTCGTCGTCGTCAGCATCATCGTTGTCGACATCGGCGTCATCACCACCACCTTAGAGCCACAGGCCTGGAAGGGTCCCTCAAGGTCATCCAGTCCAGCCCACCTCGAGGAGGCACCAGTGGGGGGAATTGAACTCCCAGCCTTTGGCATTGCAGCCCAAGGGCCACATCTCACCCCTGAGTTCTCCAGGGCATGCGTTTCACGGCCCACGGCTGAGCAGGAATCCTGCCCGGTCTGGTTCCAACTGGCTCCCAAGAAGGAGGAGGAGGAGGAGGAGGAAGCCTGACCATCCTTGTTGGGGTCCCCATCCTTCTCCAGCCTCCATCCCAGGGTGGCAGCAGACCTTGGACGCGGCTCCACCATGGGGGTTTCCCGAAGGCAGATGGGAACGTGGCAGGAGGCCACCCAAGGAGGCCCCAGCCTGGGTGGGCCCCTGGGCCTTGGTTTCCCAGGACGGCCTCCTCCGTCCCTCCAGGCCTCCGATTCCGCTCCCTTTTTCCTGCCCAGGGTGAGGGATTTTCCACCTGTGGATGGGCCGCCCCACCACCTGAACGGGTGCCAGGAGGAGCGCCCGCCCGGGCAGGTGGCAGCCTGAGCCGGCCCTTCCCTCCTCCTCCTCCTCCTCCTCCTTCCTCTTTCCTCCATCCCCCACTGCCTCCCCCCCCCCACTGCCTGGAGCGCAGGGCTTGGAAAAGGGGGGGGCTCCCCGTCATCTGGAGGGCAGGTATTCTGGGTTGGGGCGGGACCTGCCCAGACGCCTCCCGGGAGCCGTGTGGAATCGCAGGGAGAGGAAGGTTCCCACCGAACGGCGTCCAAGTCCGTGCCTCCGGGCCGTGTGTTCTTGGAGGAGCCACGCTTATAAACAGGTGGAAGCCGGGCCACCTGCCCACTGAGCCCGGCAGCAGTAAAAGGCAGTCTCAACATGCACAGGTATCGCTGGGGGCGGGGGGGGGGGGCAGAGCAGAGGAAGCCAGGCTGATGTCAGCCTCCTGGCGGCCTGGGGGCACCAGAACACTTGCCTCTTCTATTACGTGCAGCGGGCCGTCCCCAAAGCCAGCCCGACTCCCCACACCCCACCAGCCCAGAGAAAGAGATCTAGAAGATTCGTGGACGGTGGAGGAGGCCCTGGGAACCCATGATGGAGACACAGGTCACAGGTCATGGCTCAGACTCCATTCGCCACTTGGAGCCCGCTAACCCCTTTTTTACTGGTGGGGGAAAGCTGGTTTTTAATAGGGACTCGGTCTTGGGGTTTAGGACCTAGGACTCGGTCCCTAAGACATGAGCCTAAACGCTCAGACTTGGGACTTATTAGTGACAAAGACTTGGACTTGGACTTTGGACTTGCCATCAGAGACCCAGGCTTGGGACTTGCCGACAAGCCTCTGAGCCCTGCTAGAAACCAAAGGTCCCGAGGAGGCCCCCTCGAGGCCCACCTTCCGCTCCCCCGAGACGCTCTCCACCAAAAGAAAACCGTTTGTCTTTCTTGGGGGGGGGCAACTCCTCCCAAGTTTGCAACCCAGGCTGTGTTCCTGTTCGCCCGGCCCGTGGGGGAATTTCGAGGACCCATTCCTGGGATCCCCAGGTGGTGGGCACCACTGCAAAGCATGTGCCAAAGCAGCCGTGATGTCGACGTTGTTGTCACCTTTGGGTCCCAGAGATGTTCCGTAGGCTCCGGGCCCTAATCTTTGGTGCCACCTCCTGGAACCCCAATTCAGAGTCCCTGTTTTCAAACGACCTTATCCCACCAGGAAGAAAAGCGGGTTGGGTTCTGAGGAGCCTGTCAAGTCCGGATCCTTGAAGGAAGCAAGCCAACACCTGAACCAACAAGTCCCTGGTGGGTCTTAGAAGAGAAAGCAAGTCCTGTGACTCCAGTCCCCTCTTCTGGATGGCCACCGAGGCCATCTCTGAACTGACCAGGTGGGCGGTGGGCTCGTGGCTTCCTCCCCACAGTCCAGCCCAGTCCCCTTTTGGGTTCCACGGGGGAGACATTTCCCCCCTCCCCCTCTGGGGCCTCCCACGAGATCCTGTGTCACCTGCTGACGGCTTCCAGGTTTCCTCTTTCTCAGCCTATCAGTCTGATGTCACTGCCGAGGCTTCCTGGGAAAGATTGCGCGACAATGCCGGCCGGGCCCTTCCTGGTCCAGGGTGGAAATTTCAGGGGGCTGATAGGCGGCTGTCGCCTTGGATCCCAGAATGACTTTGGGGAGGGGGGGAGGTTATAGAAAGGGGGAACAGCCCCAGGGGGCGGGGGGGACAGAAAAGAGGCCAGGGGTTGCACAGAGGTGGGTTTGGGGTGATTGCCTATAGAGCAAAGGAGCCATCGCTCTGAAGCGGGGGACCTTGGCTTTGCAACAGTGCAATGCAATACATATTGAAACTGCCACCGAATGCCGTTGCATCCTCTCCCTGGCTTCCAAGGGCTTCCAAGTGAAGGATGCACAAGCAAAGACCTGTTGGAACTGCCAGAGGTTCGATTCCCCCCACCCGCTGGGCCTCCCGGACAGGGGTGGGGCTGGATGCTCTTAAGGGCCTTCGTGGTAGAACCGCCTATCAGTTAGAATCAAAGCACCATTGACTTGGCAGGGTCCTCAGACTAAGGCCATTCAGCCCAACCCTCCCCCGTCATAGGGCAAGGATGCAAGTCAAAGCAGATGGCGGGGGGGTGTTCCACATTTCTCTTGAAGCGCTCCCCACCTCCGGAGGCCACGGGCTCCATTGTTGTGCTGCTCTAACAGGAAGTTTCTCCAGACTAAGATCACCACGGCCGTGCATGACTGGATCCGATCGCCAGGAGTCTCATAAGAACCTAAGAACCTAAGAAGAGCCCTGCTGGGTCAGGCCAAAGGCCTATCGAGTCCAGCTTCCTGGATCTCACAGTAGCCCCACCAGATGCCTCTGGGAGTGCATCAGACTAGATCTCTGTCTCCTGATCCCACCCCCCTGCTTCTGGCACTTAAGCCTGGAGGTGACACATCTCCATCATGGTTTGTCACCTGGGATGGACTTTTCCTCCAGGAATCTGTCCAATCCCCTTTTGATGGCATCCAGGCCAGATGCCATCACCACCTCCTGTGGCAGCTTGCTCCTTGAACGCCACCTGCTGAAAGACCGGCTCCTGCCCGTTAATATAACGACAACCATGCAACAAAGGAGCAAGGACTGCAAATATGAATGCAGTGCTTTGGCGCACAGCAGCTTGTGTGTCATGCCTTGGCTGGGAGAAGACCTCTTGTTTGTTTCTGCTGTGGAGGAAATGCTGAGCTGACGGCCCAGGGGGACCCACGGCAAGGGTCCCTTCCAACGGTTGGGTTCCCCCCCCCCTACACACTTCTCTCTCTCTTTCTCTCGAAGGAAGCAGCCCAGGAGGAAGGGGGGTGTTGACTCAGCTGCGCTCTCTCTCTCTCTCTCTCCTCTCTCTCTCTCTCTTTCCTCCTGCGGTATTTTGTTAAAAGCTGCCTGGGAAAGGAAGCCAACCATCGGAGGAGATCTTGATGGCTCCAGGCTGCCCCCTTTTTAATGGGAGATAAACACACCCACCAGGGGCGGCTTTTTCTCTCTCCTTAAGCTAGATGGAAGGCACCCTCAGCCAGAGTCGGGCGGCTGGCACTCCTCTTTGGAATCAGGGAGAGCCCCGCCAAAAGCCGGGCCGCCCATCCGGAATCAGCGCCTGAGATAGCAATGGGCAGAAGGCAGGCTGGATTTCTTTGGAAAAGCAACTCATGGAAAGCAATCAGGGTGTGTGTGTGTGTGTGTGTGTGTGTGTGTGTGTGTGTGTGTGTTGCTCCTGTCGGCCCTGCCCCCTGCCCGTCATCCATCACGATTTATCTCCTCCAAAGCCCCCACCCCACCCCACCCATCACCCAGGCTGCAGGGCTATTGACACAAGGCAAAACAGTAAACAGTGATTTTTGAAAGGGGGGCTTCTCCGGCCTCCGCCATATGTTCACCCGTTTGCTCATCCTGTTATAGGCATTATGGAGCCTCCTGGGGACCTTTTCCCCACCCTCCTCCCGGGCTCTTGCTCCATCGCAGCCGAAACAGAGGCCAAAATTTGACCAGCCTTTGTAAGCCGCCCAGAGTTCCCTTGGGAAGATGGGTGGGGTATAAATCTAATAAATAAATAAATAAATAAATAAAAGAAGCTGGGATGACCCAGGACCTTGGTGGGCAGAGTTGCTTTCTGACCTCTGATCATCAGGCGCCCTGCTGTCAGGAGGACAGGCATCCCTTTGCAGGGCTCTCCACTTGCCGGGCATCCCATCCAGGCCCAGTTGGCGGTAAAGAAAAGGTTGGAAGGGAGAGCTGCTCAGGATCTCCTGCCTGCCGAACTTGGGCATAGAGGGATCCTGCCAGAACCCTACGCCACTCACGAGGCAGCCAAAGGATGCCTCCCGTACACAGGGTGGTGAAATGCAGAGGCGCCCAGGTGGCCCTGGCTTTTGCTCACTGGCTTCTCCAATGTCCATTCTGGATGATTCCAGGAGGTCTCTTCGGTCTGTTGCCATGCTAACAGGGTGGTCCAAAGTGACCGTGGTATTTCGGTTGCATTATTTGCCCCTATAAAGGAGGTGCATTGGGTTAGGGTTAGGGTTAGGACTAGGGTTAGGGTCAGGTACTCCAGAGAACATTCTGGCATCATTCTAGCGCAGTGGTTCTCCACCAGTGGGTCCCCAGATGTTCCTGGACGGCAACTCCCAGAAATCCTGGCCAGCTCAGCTCGTGATGAAGACCTCTGGGAGTTGCAGTCCAGGAACATCTGGGGACCCACTGGTGGAGAACCACTGGTCTAGCCCATGGCCTGCCCTTCGAGGTGTTGGTGCTAAACCCTGAGGTTTGAGCGGGGCCACCCTGGGAGCAGAAGGGGGAGCATGAAGATGACCGTCCTTTGTGGGAGAATAATGTTTCAGCCTCAGTGATACCTTTCCTGGCATGGGAGTTTCTCTGCCTTTCTCCTGCCCCCCCACACACACCTCTTCCTTTCCAGCTTTCTGTCCATCAATGTGTCTCCCCCCCCGCCGCCGCCACCACCTCCCACTCATAGCACTTCCTGTCTGAGCTGCCAAGGATATGGGCCACGGGCGGTCCCTCGGCCGGCCTGAACTTCCCGCCTGCTTTTACTCCTCGGTCCTGAGAAATCCCAGACCACGCCTTTCAGAGCTTGGTTCCCCCAAAGGCATGGTGGGAAACGGCGCCCTCCACTCCTCTAATTGAAACCAGGAGCACCGGCTGTCCAAAATCCCCTCCACCCCCCACCCCCCAACACCCTTCTTCATCCAGCTTTTCTTTTTTCCTTGAGCAGAATCTAAGGTGGTCATGGGATGCTTGGGGGGGGGGGGACTCTCTAGGCTGTGCCCAGCCAGCTCCCAGTCCCCGGAAGCATCCCTGAGGGATTCCGTTGCAAAGAAAAAGATTGGGACCAAACATTAGGAGGAATTTCCTAGCAGAGGGATTTAACCACAGGAAGAGGTGACATAAAGAAGGTGGATACCTTCTGGGATCGAGGCCACAGTGGTGTCAGCAGTGACACGCGAGGAAGGGTGAACAATTTTTCTCATTAACTCAGTGAGCCAGCCTGAACTGTCCTTTACCAATGGATCTATTTTCCTTCCTTCCTTCCTTCCCTCCCTCCCTCTGTCAAACAAGGCATCGTGTATCGTGAGAATATCATCAAGAGATCCATAATTGCTGGTCCTTCCACTTGTCTTTTTCAGTCGGGCCGAGGATGTACATGAAGAGTCTGTGTGTGTCGAGATCGAATTGCGCACACACAGAGTTCCCAGTGCACAGCCTTGCTCTGTGCAGAGGAAAAATGAATAAGAAGGAGGAAAGGCGGATGGTGGAGATGATGAGGAGGATGCCGACGAGGTGATCCCATGCCTTTCTTCTTGTTGTTGCCAGCAGCAGCAGGCTTCTCATCATCCTCCCAGTCCCCAGAAGGACTTCAGAGGACCTGGCCGGCTGATGCTCCAAAAGTGAAAGGCAGCAGTACGGGATTGGGTGGCGGCAGCGGCAGCGGTGGTGGAGGTGATTAAAACTGTTTTAAAAGGACATGTGTTTTCCACAACGAGGAGGAGGAGGAGCGTCTGGTGGGAACCTAGCGACTGGGGGATGTTTTTTGGCAGCCCTGGAGGAAATGGCGTTGGGCCACTCCCATGAAGGAAAAAAAGGGTTGAGTTGGAACAGATGTGGGCGCCCAAGGAGAGGAGGAGGCCAGCGCGCAGCATCCCTGCAGACAACGTTTTAATTATGAACTCTCTCTCCCCCTTCTCCTCCTCCTCCCGACGGCTTCTCAAAAGGGGCAGTATGTTGGGGCATTGGATGGCGTCCACCAGGAAGTGTGTGCAGGATCCTGGCCAGTGGCTTTCTTTAAAATAAAATTCAAAAAACAGCAGTGGGGGGGGGGGCGGATAGTATAAAGGGAGGCTTATTTATCCTCAGGGCTGGTTCTGTCCAGAAGGCCGGCCTCAGCCCAGGTTTTGACTCCAGCAAAACCCATACATTCTTCTTTTGGGGTCTGGACCTCTTTAAGCCAGCCAATGGGGCCACTCTCCTGTCCTCTGCTCCAGGATCTGCTGCTGCTGCTGCTGCCCAGAGGTGTCTCTCACTGGCTCAGATGTGCCTGCATTGGGGGCCACTGTGTACAAAGCTCCATCAGTGGTGAGCTTGCCCCAGCTGGCCAGAGGTGGGTTGGTAAGCCTCAGTGCTATGCTACCCCAAGGCAAAGAAAGGCATTCTAAGGCTTGGTACCAAATATTTGGACTTGGAGCCAAAGACTTGGACTTGGGACTTGGTGCCAAAGACTTGGACTTGGAGCCAAAGACTTGGACTTGGTGTCTTGGAATTGGACTTGGCATCAACGACTGAGACTTGGGACTTGGCGCCAAAGACTTGGATTTGGCGCCAAAGACTTGGACTTGGTGTCTTGGAATTGAACTTGGCATCAACGACTGAGACTTGGGACTTGGTGCCAAAGACTTGGACTTGGGACTTGGGGCCAAAGACTTGGGATTTGGTGCCAAAGACTTGGACTTGGGACTCAGATCCAAAGACCGGCCAACATCCCTGTGGTATTCAAGGCTGCATCCAGCCCTTCTCATGAGCTTCATCCTTGCTTTGGAGCCCATGGGAGAATGGCTGGAAGTGCTGACCTCTGTTTCTTCATTTGTTAAAAAGAGAGAAAGAGAGAGAAGAGAGAGAGAGAGCCTTTGTTTCTGGCTGTGGTCCAGCCTTTATCACCTTTCTCCCAACGGCGACAATGTAGGTTCTCCCGTTTTGCGAGAGAGCCACACCTGCCCTCTTGGGAGGTAAACACTCTCCTGCAAAACAATTATGTTTTAATGCCTGACATCACGTGCCTGTTTAAAGGGCCTGGAAACGAGGGCGCCGGGCGAGGTGTGTGCTGGCAAATGGGCTGGCGTGCCACCCTTGCGTCTTTTTTTTTTTGAAATAAAATTGAAAAATGCCTGAGCTCGCTGCTGGTTCGGATGGCAGCCAGACCGCCGCCCACACACTTGCTCTTCGCCGGCTGGCTGGCAGGTGCTTTGGTTTCCCAGCGGTGTGCTCTGTGCTCCCTCCACATGGGAGGTGGTAATAGTCACAATCATAAGGCAGGGGAGCCCGGCCCCGTCAAGACCGAACCTGTTGCAGGTAATCCTTCACCTGGAGCAACACAAGAGACACGGGCTCGCCTCCCCATTGGTGCGTTTCAAAGGATGCCGGCAAGGGATTGGCCAGCTCCTGGTGGAAAGGCTCCACCTGCCACCCACAGCCATCCATGTTCGCCCCATGGACGGCCTACCGGGTGGCCTTTCAAGCAGAGGGATGCTCACCCTGCTAAAAAGAGGGAAGACAGAAGTTGGAGACCACTGAACGACAACAAAAGGGTGTTTCCCCATCACAACCACTGTCAGCCACAGTCCCTAAAACTCTGGGGCAGCAAACAGGTTGGGATCTCACCGCAGGGTTTTGGGAAAGAATCCAGCAGTTCCTTCGGGCTCCGTCATATGTACCCAGAGAACCCCAGTTCTGTCCATCTGGCTGTTATTTAAATCACGGAATGAAGTTCCGCTCTCGTTGGTTAAACAATGCCTCTGTAAATGGTTGGGGAAATAAATGAAGGGAAAGGTAAGTGATTCATCGCTAAGTATTATGCAAAAAAGTTTTCAGGAATGCTTAGTGATAAATCACTTACTTTTTCCTTTATTTAAAAAGCTTAGAGATAAATCACTCACTTTTCTGTTCATTCCTCCCTCAACCGTTTATCGATGTATCACTTTAGCCAATTTCGACCCTATTCCAAGCGTCTTCCCTGGTCTTGTGTGGCTTATGCTTTATTCCCGGCCCCCATCCCGTGAGTGAGCGCCCTCCCACCTGCCAACTGGCGAGGCATCCATGGGTGGTGATGAATCAAATTCCAACACTGCCTTCTGCCATGTCACATCGTCAGTGTACCTGCCGCTAGAAGCAACAGATCACTGGCAATGGCTTAAAACTTCCTTGTGTCAGGGCAGCTGTGGTGTGTCCCTTGGTGCTCCCTGGCACGACCGGCTGCATCCAAAAAGCAGAAAAGCCACCAACTGTGTGTGGGTTTCCCTACCCACCCAATGCGATGGTGGCTGAAATGCTTTAATTTTGTTTCACGGGTGTGTGTGTGTGTGTGTGTTCTTTTAGGTGCCGGTCGTAATCTCTGCCTCCCTTCTGCTCATGTCGGTTTTATGGTATGTTATCATTTCGGTTGTTTGGTGTCAGCTGCCTTTAAGTGTGTCATGATAAGGGTGCCATGCTTTAAATCAATACCAAGATAAACACGCTGGTGTTATGTGCGGGGTTGACTCCGCCGAAGACGCAAGTTGGAACAGCTTTAGAAAAATGGAACTGGAAGGGGCCACTAAAGGTCATCAGGCGCAAGGCTCCAAAACCAAGCAGATCTGGCGGAAAGTTCTCCAATATCCCATGCCTCCAGCACTGGAGGATTCACTACCTCCCAAGGCCATAGATTCCGTTGTTGTGCTCCTCTAACAGTTAAGAAGTGCTTCCCCTCCCCTTGAAATTCAGCTTAAATCTGCCTTCTTGTCCCTTGAGCCCATTTTCGTGTGTCCTGCCCCCTGGGATGGTGGGTTACAGACCCTGCCTCCCCTTCTCTGAAGGCCTGCCTTCCGAGCATTCGAGAGGCACGACCCGATCTCCCCTCGGCCTTCCTCTAATCCGTTTGAATTTAATATTCTGATTTTCCAGGCTCAGCAGCCCTTGGGCGTCCTTGTTGACAACACAGGGGACCTCTCTGGCCCCATCAACTTCCTGTTCTCAAAAGGGGAAGGAGGCGGCAGGTTCCCCCACCCCACAACTTCCCTGGCTCTCGTAATCCTGAGACTGGTTTTGCGCGTCCGTCTTTGGATGGCCGCCGGGGAGGCCGTTGCTCTTGCCGCTTGCAACACCCTTTTGCAGCGGGGGCCAACTTGGCCAGATTGGAGAGACACCCCAGGGTGTGTGTGTGTTGGTGTGGGCAGTATTGGGGTGCCCCCTTCTAGCCAGAGGGCTTCCTCCTTCTCCTACAGGTGGGTCCAGCTGCAAAGCGCTAGAGTGGGGAGACCTGCCCTGGGCATGAATACCACCCCGCACGGTGGCTGTGCGTATGACCACATCCATGCGTCTGTGGGGAGGGCTGCCGTTGTGTGGCCCGTGGGGAGGCTATTGTGTCACCACTGGTGGCCTTGCAGAGGGCAAAGGAGCCTCCCGCCCTGAGTTTCTCCACCTCTTCCACAATTGCGAAAGCCGTTCCCCTCTGCAATCACACTGAGCTGCATTGCCCTGAAACGCCCATATCAGAGGACCTCGTTATCAGCGAGAGCTGTATCGGCTGCTTCACTTAGCCACAGTCCGAAAATATTAAAAAATAAATGAAAGGGGAAAAAAATCCCAAAATCTATATATCTAAAAAGGATGTTGACAGGTATGGCCACTAGGGGGTGCCAAAGACCATCCTATGTAGAGCGCTCCGGATTATAATAGCGTTTGCTATAATCCACGGTTTTTAGCATCTGCGAATGAGCTTGTGTGTATGTGTCATCAAACCCCATGGATCCGGGGCTCCTAATGTACTTATAAAAAAGAAGCCTATTGTGTAATCTATTGTGTGATACTTCAAAGTATTAAGTGCTGATGTCCCGGACGGAACAAAGGATGCCACCCTGCCGTCAGCTGGGGAGGAAGGCTTGGAGGGAGGGCAGGTGGGGGAAATCTCAGAACCTCTGCCTCTCTGGGTCAGGGCTCTGAGGCAGGCCTGCCCCATGGCAAAGCTCTAGGGAGGAGATTCAGCCGGGGCGCCACTTCATCCTCCGTTCCTGGGACGCCTGAGGAGGAAGGATCCCAGAGCAGTCTCCGGTCATGACTCTCTCTTCCTCATTTCCTTCCCCGAGCCTCGATCAATGTCTGTGGAAAGAGGAAGGCCGGCCGGCCGACCCCGAGCGGGTGTCGCAACCGTTGCCGTGTTGTCGGTGGGGGAGAGGAAAAATATATTAAAAAAGAACGCCCAGAGAATGCTCCCTTGTGCAATCGGACCAACCGCCAGCCAGACGCACGCAAAGGATGTGGCCGTTGCAGTGAAAATGAAAGAGAGGAGCGTCACCCGCCACGGAGGATGCTGCCACCTCTCTCTCTCTCTCTCTTGTATTATTGATACCCCCAAATAATGCTATGTTTGGTGATATATCAAAATCAACTTTCATCACGTCTTTAATCTCCACAACAACCTTCTTCTACCCATTTTGTACCACAAATGCCTGTAGGCTCTCACTTCTTGACGGCATCTCCAACATTTCTTGGAATAATTCCCATTTATATTATTCCATATATATATATATTGTAGTTAAGTACCATCTCCATATTATTTTCTGCCCATTTTCATTTATTCTGAAATCCACCTGATATCAGGACCATGCTCTAGGGCCTGGCCTTGAAAAAGTTAAAGCCCTTTTCAGCAAACTCTGGGAAGTGGGACACAAACACACACACAACACACACACAAAACACACACAAACACACACACACACAAAACACACACACACACACACACAGGGCCCCCTGCAAGGACAGTTGCAGAGGCATGCCTGTCTAATTACAATAATTCGCTGATGCAAGAACAGCGAATTATTCGAGAAAATGTTTTTTTGGCTGCTGCAACACCCCTAATTTTTCTCCCCACCCTGATGACTATTCCCTACCCCAATTTTTATTTTTGAAAGTAAACACACACACACACACACACACACACACCGCCCACGCCCTCCAACGTTATGGCCCGGAGACACACATCTTTGTGCTGGGCGCGCCAGCACCCAGATCCTGTCTGTTGGGAATTCGGTGGGAACCTGGCATCATCATCCTCTCTGGCAGGTGAACCGTTTGCCAGCCTTTCCCAGCTCTGCGGGCCTTGCCTTGGGGGCGACAGAATAAAAGACGGTGCTTTTTTTTTGCCAGCCGGAGGCCTCTCTTCCTCCTCCTCGCCCGGACCCACGGCCGGGATGTTCTTCTCCATCAACGTGACCTGGAGTCCTCCTCGCTCCAGTTCAATAGCTTGGGCGCCCAGCACTCCTCGCCCGCTGCGCTCCGCCCGCCTCCAGCCCAGGTCCTCTCCTCGGGCAGGGTGTCTGCGGGCAGGGCCACACGCTTGCCACCTCCCAGCCCACGAAAGGCAGGTGCCCTCGGGTGACCTGGAGACGCTATCTCGCCGCTCGTGTGGAAGGACGATACCATCGCCAGCCCAGCCCAGCCCAGCTCTGTTCTTGGAATGTTCCCGCTTGGTCGTGGCCTCGGGCGGCCGAATGTCTTGGGCGGCGCCTGTTGCCGGGGAAGGCCGGGAAAGCGAATCCTTTCCCCCATCCCAGGGATGATGAGCGAGGGATGCATCATCTCCTCCCTTTGTGAGGATGGCCCTATTATAGGCCTCAGCTGGCCAAGGTTGTGATCCTCACCCATCTTTTTATTACTTGATGAAAAGAAAAAAGAAGTTAAGCATAAAACCGGGTGAAGCAGGGGGCCTACCGGGGATCAGCCTGGACTCTGTTTGTCCGGGTGGCTGCGTTTGGACTCTGTTTGTCTGGGTAAGCAGCCTTCAGATAAAGTACAGACTCCCAAACCAGAGCGGGAGAAGGAGAGAATGGAAACCTTGCAAAGGAAGAGCCCTCCCCCCCTTTCCTCCCCACAGCCCCAGTGTTTCTGCAGAGAGAACAGCCTGAACAACACACACACACACACACACACAGGCATGTTTTGGCTGGTTCCTGGATGGTGGAACCTGTCTAGGGAGACCGAAGCCCTCCTGCCTGCGTGAGGCTCCGGGCTTGTTCGGTCTGGTCTCTTCTTTGTTTACGGATCTTGGATGGGCTCCCAAGCCTCCTTTGCTCCGGGAGGCTCTGAACCTGATGGAAGGTGGAAGGGCAGAAAGGATGTGCCAAAATCCTGCCCGAGGGCTGGCCTGGCACCCCAAGCGACTCCAGCGTCAAACAGACACTGAGCTCTCTTGGAGACGTGGTTGTCCCCCGAAAGGCCGTTGTTTCTTTCAAGGGAGCACCGTCCGGATTTCCTGTGCGCACTTTCCGCAGCTCTGCGGGGGCCCCGGCACAATTCCCCAGAAGTAGCCGCCACGTTCGGATGTGAATCTTCCACTGAAGTGTCTTCTCCCCACCAACACAACAAACCCATTTGCAGCCTCCAGGCCTGCAACCTCAAACCCTCCTGCTCCCACCTGGAGACATGCCTTCGGAACCTATAAGCCTGAGACATGCCTCAGATTGGGGGGGGGGGGCGTTTCCTGTCCCCAGCGGTTCCCAGCCATGGTGGGATGCCTCCAGCTCTCCAGTTCTGTCACAAACACACACAAAAAAACACTGGTGGATTGCCTTTAGGGCCATCCTCTAGAACTGCAGAGGTGGAAGGGACTCTACACACACCAGCTAGTCCAGTCCCCCCCCCCCCCGGTCAAGGAGGCACAGGTGGGGAATTGAACCGCCAACCAAGCCTCAACCTCAGCTGGTGTCCCACCAGTTTTACTGGCCCTTCGTTTGGATGTTTCACACCATGGAGCTGGGAGGGACCCTTGTCTTCTAGGAGGGCGTCGGGTCCAGCCTGGTCCCAGAGCGCCACCCAGAGGAGGTGCAGAGAAAGTGGGACCTAGAAAACCCTTTGGAGGGCGGCCATAACTCAGAACGGACCTGACAGCACACTGTTATGATGATTAATAATTATTCTTTGGAGAAGAACCTCATTATTCCCTCCCTGCCTGCCCCCCCTTGCTCCCCACCTCCTTGCAATGCCGTTAAAATATCCGTTGTGTTTAGACATCGGGGGCATTTTCTCACGCTCGGTTCCTGGCAGCCGGCACGCAGGCAGCAGTGCTGCTAGGACTTGCCCGGGCCCTCCGCCCTGATGCTTTATCTCCTCCGTCCTGCCCCGAGCTGGAAAAGGGGCGAGCAGAGACATGGGCGGCCATGGAGGGTTGCAGCAGGAGCAACGGGGAGGGCGCCTCCGGGCTCCTTCCCTCCTCTCCCTCTCCCTCCCTCCCCTCTCTCTACCTGCCACACCTGGATTGCTTGCACGGAAAGTGGCCTGCGTGGTCACACTCCTGCCGTGTGTGCGTGGCGGGGAGGCAAGGCGCCGGTTTGGCTTCCCCTTTGGGGGTGAACTTGCTCCCAGTCTCCCTAAGCCTGCTTCCTGCCACTTGGCACTCCGGGGACTGGGGGGGGGTGGACGGCAAAGCAGAATTGGAGAGAACTGTTTGGATGGCAGAGACTCCAACCTCCCTCGACCCCCGCTGACCTTCATTGTCTTAAAGAGAAGGACGCTCGGGCCCTGGGAGAGCCTGATAAGCCTTGTCAACAGGAGCTGAGCATGGTTGCTCCAGGACCTTACACACACACACACACACACACACACAAAGAGAGAGAGAGAGAGAGAGAGAGAGAGCTCTGTTGTCCCGACACCACCTCCCCACATCCAAGCGCTGGGCCCTTTTCACCCAATGGATGTTATTTCTGGCCCGGCTGAACCCTAAGTCAACACGGAGAGAATCGGCTGTGGTTCATTCCTAAAAAACAAGGCAGGTGGAGACTTCCTGGAAACCCGCTATCTTTACGTGCCGCTGACGGAATCCGAAGATGACAAAGCAGTGATAAAAATAAAGACTGAGGCCTTCCCCTCTTCAAAGTGGCTGCTATCCCACGACCAATAAAAACCGCTTCAAACTACTGCTTGAAAGATGCAGTTAATAAAATTGGATCCCCACGGCCAGCAGACTTTAAAAGGGGGGAACGCGACCACGCCCACTTAAGTGTGACCCAGCGAGTTTTAGAAGTACCCGGTCTCGAGGTGGTACAAAGCTCGTTTCAGTTCCGATGCGGATTTTTAACCGGTACTTGAGTCTGGGGGGACTCGGAAAATCCGCATCAAAACCTTTTTCGTTCTGCTGTGTTGCGGTTCCCGTTTGTGGGAACATAAAATATGCGGTTCTTTTTACTTTGATCTGGATTTTCTGGCCTTGGAATAGCAGCCTTAAGACGCATTCGATACGCTCTCCATCTAGTGTTGAGGAGAAACAAAAGGCATTGGCACCGTCGATAAAAGAAGCCAGCCCAGTATGAGGCCTCAGGAGGTAGAAAGCTGCAAATAATCTATTTTTTTCCAGATTTAAAAGGCTTGGTGCATTTGAGCACGCCGGCCTTCTTCAGGAGGCCTATGTATAAAGAAAAATAAGTTATTCTGTAAACAGTGAGCTGGGGACAACTGTAACTGTTTAGAATTAGTGTTCATTTTCTTACCCCTGCAGGCAACTTCGTATCAATGACGATGCATTCATAAAAAGCAGGCCAAAACCCCGTCAGCAGCCTGAGAAGTCCTAAAATACCGTACTTTACGAGTTTAGCTTCCAAGAAAGGAAGAAAACCAAAACCAAAAACTTTTTATGCCCCATGGAAGATTAAGCTTTTCCTGCTTTCTGTAGGGAAAAAAAATATCCCCTGCCATCTTCAGGATAGAAATGCTAGGTTGGCAGGAGCTGGGGTGATCAGCGGGAGCTCGCTCCGCTGCATGGCACCCGGGATTCGAACAGCCGAGCTGCTGATTTTGCAGCCAACAGTTTCCGGAGCCTTAGTCCGCTGAGCCACCACACCCGTTCATAAGATGTCTCTTAATGCATCCTAAAATCGCCTGAGCCTTTTTCGCAGGGCCGTCACACTGTTGGCTTCTATTTGGCTCTACTAATGCTTCGTGGGAGCCCAGCAGTGCATGCCAGGGAAACTGCAGGCTCCTCTTAACTCTGTGTGCACCTCGTACCAATGAGTTTTTTGCTCAGAATGGCCGGGCGGCCGATCTGGTCTTGCTCCTGACCCTACTGGCAAAGGAAAGGTTCGCGCATGACCAAGACAGCTTTTTGGCAGGAGTCCTGGATTCTCCCGCTGTTATCAGTTGGTGGAAAAACAGACTCAGGCCTGATTTTGAAAAAAAGGCATTTCTGGAGCCCTGGCATAACATCAGGGGTGCCATAGCCCATTTCGTACTTCAAAGGTGAGAAGAGTAACGAGGGGGTTGCTAATCTCACAGCTGCCTGGTCTGATGGCCCCAAAGAACTGTTTACCCTCCCCTCCCCTCCCTTCTGTTTTTATGGGGGTTTTCCTATGAGAACCACAGAGATAGGGAGCAGGCATGGTGGTGGTGGGGGGGCGACACCAAGCCGACTTTTCTGCCCGTAAATAAAAAAAATGTGATCGAAAACTCTTCTCCATAAAACCATTAGGTTTTATTTTTACGACCAGCCGCTCCTCAGCTGGGTTACGATTATGGCTCCCGTTTGTTTGCGCAAAGCTTGTGGGGCAATTGCTGCGCAAACAGCAGGTGAAGGCACCTGGAAAAGGAACATCGCTCTCCCATTCCCCACCCCCACCCCCAAATATTTATGTTAGTGGATGGGAGAATCCCGTGGGAGCCTCAGGACAGGGGCAGGGGCGGAGGCCTCTCCTTCAGCATGGCTGGGCAGGCTTCCCAGGGAGGTTGCCCCCCCCCCCCCGCCGCCCATGGCTCTTCCTGGCTCTTGGTTGGCCACAATGGGAGACAAGAGTCCAAGACATTCTATAGAGCATGGAAAGAGTGCACTGTGTGTCTGCCTGCCTGTGCGTCCCTCTGTGTGTGTCTGTGCGTGACAGGAACAAGATCCTGGAAAACAAGTTGTTCCCAAAGTGTCCCCACCCCCACCCCACCCGGGGGCTCGTTGTTGAAGGGGTGGACTGGATGGTCTTAAGGGTTCCTCCCAGCCGTGCGGCTCTAAGAAGACAGTGACTCGTGCCCAAGCAGCCCATAATTATTTGTGTTTGAATGCCCAGAAAAACAGTGGGGGCTTCAAGAACCTTTAGGGGTGCCTCTGCCCTACTGAAGATGGCAACACCCCTGATGCCAAGGTGGACTCTCTTGGCGTGGGCGCCAGGCTGTTTTCCATGCAGGCCTCTTCTGGAAAAGTCTCCCTTTCACGGGGCTTGCCTGGCTGCCGCCCCCTCCCCTTCCCCGGCTCTCGGTTTGAGGCCATCCCCCAAGCTGCTGCGGGGAAAAATAACTGGATGATGCGTGACCCTGCATGACCCCCTGCACCGTTGCTGCTCTCTCGTTGCTCCAGGCAGGGTGGCCACCCGGGATCCAAAAGCATTCAATGCTTCTCTGAAGCTTTCCTTTTGATGCGCTCTTCCGTCCTCTCCGGACTCGGCATTGATTGGAGGCGCCTGGAAAACACAGGGTGGGGGGGCTGGTCGTCCCCCCTCTTTCCTTTGGCTCCATCAATGCCTTTCCCACATTAATCCACCTGGTCCCTGGGTAAGTGCTCGCGCATGATGCGCTGCTTCTCTGATGCCGACAGGTGGAAAGAGAGAGGAGGAGGAGGAAGAGAGGAGGAGGAGAGGTGTAACCCTACATCTTCCGGCAGCTATCCCTGGTGAAAGCACTACTAGGGGATTGGGAGCTGGGTGGGTGCAAGAGGTTCCCAAATGCAGCCAAAATTCTTGGCGCACGGCAAGAGGAGCCCGGAAGGTGTGCGAGCCATCAAGCCCGGGTGGACAAGGGATGCACCAGGAATGCTGGTCCCAAGTCTGAGTCTTTTGGCACCAAGTCCGAGTCTCTATTAAGTCCCTATTTAAAACAAGCTTTTCACCCCATGAAAAGGGGAGGGCCTGGGTGGGTTCCACCAAGGTGCAGCTGAGTCTGAGTCATTGGAAAACTGAGTATTTCTTTCTTTCTTTCTTTCTTTCTTTCTTTCTTTCTTTCTTTCTTT
>JAHTLZ010000311.1:302005-324116 GCA_023846285.1 Phrynocephalus versicolor | reverse complement strand
TTTCTTTCTTTCTTTCTTTCTTTCTTTCTTTCTTTCTTTCTTTCTTTCTTTCTTTCTTTCTTTCTTTCTTTCTTTGTGTCTGTCTGTCTGTCTGTCAAGAGACATAGCCGGTCCTTCTTAAAGCACCTGCCCAGCACCACAGGTACTGGTGCACCAACCTAACTGCACTCATTGCTCCTGGCTGCCTCTCCTGGCAGGTACAAAGCTTGCTAGATCTTCTGCACCGGGAGGTTTTGTGTCTGCAAATACTGAAGAAGCCCCCAGCCTCAGGGAGGAAGGCATGGGTCGGTTTGGGTGCCTTGGTTCAGCTGAGTCAGCGGCCAACCTAAAGAAACCCTCTTTCTGTGGTCCCATCCTGCCATCTCGTGGCCAGGCCTCCAAACTGCTCTGAACATCTCCGTTTTGGAAATGTGGAAGGTGATTGCAGGAGAAGAAGCCCAGATGGGCCAGAGAGCTCGCTGTTTGGTTCGTTTCTGGTGCGCTTTCGTTTGGCTTATTTTCCAGCGACTGCGTGTGCTTTAAGCACCAGTTCGGTCTGGTTGGTACTTTATCCGAACCCATGTGTTCGGAACTTCCTAGCCCTGGAGGAGGTGGGGCAGGGAAGCCAGAGTGCTGCCTCTGATTGGTCGCCTGCTGAAGGGGGAGGAGCTGGCAGGCACCAAACACCCATTTGGGTGAAAGTGGTTCGTGCCAGTGGTTCGTGCCCACCTCTAGTTTCAGTTTGAAGGCGATCAGCCCTCGCCCTATTGCAGGCCGTTCTGCTTTCTGGCACTGCCCTAGACGTGCAGTGTATTTGGTGCTATTGGGAGCACCCCTGATTATCCCGTTCTGCCGTCTGTGTGGTGGCTTATACAGCTCCCAAATACAGCTACAGGCGGCGTTCTCTTTGGTGACAACCCTGTTGGAACTTCAAAAAGACAGCAGAGAAACACCCCCCCCCCCCGATCTGTTCCCACCTCTTCTCCCTATTTTAAAAAATCCATCCTGCATTTTCCTCTCATCCCCTTTTGGATCCGCAGGCCTCAGAGATCTGCTCGAGGCCATGCAACCTTTGCACAAACATCTCCAGCGAAGGAGCTCCTGTCATCTTCCAAACTCTGTGTGTGTGTGTGTTACGGACGGTGCAGGTCCTTTAGGTCTCCCCTTTCTGAAGGCCTCAACACAGGACTCCCCTCTGGACGGCAGGAAAGCCCTCGCGTTTCCGCACGGTCCCTCCTGTGCTCATGAGAGGGTGACTTCCGCATTGCGAGACTGCGAGGTCCACAAACAACCTCCCTGCAGGTCCGCTGGGATCTTTTCTCCTCTCGAGGGGAAAACACAGGGAGCTATGTTCACACACCTCTCATGGCTGACACTGAAGGTGTGATGAGAGATTTTGATGATTTATCATTCCCTGGGTGGACCCGTGCTCTCTCTCTCTCTCTCTCTCTCTCTCTCTCTCTCTCTCACACACACACACACACACACACACACACACACACACACACACACACACACACGTCTCTGGGTGTATGTGTGTGTGTGTTCTGTGCCACGGGCAGCTGGGCAGCTGTGCCAATGGTGGCAGAGACCCATTGCTAACTCAAAAAACCACCTGGAGGCCTCCTCCTGGAGCTCCTGCCCTGGGAGCCGGGGCCCGGGACCGTAGAGTTTCTTCTGCGCCACAGGCTCTGGCCGGGCCCCATTTCCTCCCAGGGTGAGCCGCAGGCCCGGAAGGTCTCCGTGATTTATTAAAGGAGATGATGGAATGGCAATGCTGGGAAATGCCAAGCGGAAACGTCTGGTGCGAGAGAGATTGGGGGCCCCTCTCCGGCCAGCCTTCAACCCTCCCCCCAATCCACCTCGTTCTTGCTTTGGGAGTGGGGGGAGGCCACATCCTGCCTCCTCCCCTGCCACCTTGGGAGCGTTGGTGGGGTGTAGTTGACACTGATGGGTTTGGGCTCCCCCTGCCCCGCAAAAAAGAAGAGTTGAACCTATTAGCATTATTATTATTTCAAGTGTGGTGTTTGCATCATAATGCAAGGAGTTGGCTTGACCGTTTTATTCCGCAGGGCTATTTTACCGTGGATCTGAGGCTAGAAGGTTTGAAGGATGTTTCTGTTGGTACCCAGTGCTCAGCTTTCTGCATCTTCTTTTGTTTATCCGTGTTTCTTGTTGACATCCCCTTTGTTTACCCGTGTTTTCCGAGAGAGAGTGCGGACGCCCTCACTTTCCCGCGTTTGAGGGTCACAACCTTCTGCCTCTGAACCTTTCTGAAGCTCCTTGCGGGCTTACCAGAATGCCTGCCTTTGGAGGAGAGAACTTGGGATCCGAGCCAAATCAAGAAAAATAAATATGCCTCAAAAGCCCTCCAACGGGAGAGGCTGAAGTGGAAGCCGCTGGCCTTATTCTGACCAGATGGTCCCTCTCCCTTTCAGGCGGGTGCTGGGATGTCCCCAGAGGGGCGGCAGGAGTGGGCACCAGCGTGAACAATAGGTAACCCTAGAATAATCCTGTGGATGCCACCGTAGGTTGGATACTGGCAACAGCATCCTGCAGCTTGGGTCACTTGGCCAAAGCGGTTTCACCCGTCCATGCCCACAACTGATCTCTGGAGATGGTTGGTTTTTTGGTTTTTTGTTTTTCATATTCTGTACACCCGGATGAAGGCCGGGCAAAAAAGCTGCCTGGAGGGTTCCTTTTATTTAGGAGCAAGGTGTGTGTGTGTGGGGGGGCAAAGCGAAACCCTTGCATGCGAGGTTGTGAAGGCCTCCATGGCGAACGCTGGCCACCCCTCGAGTCCCCGGCTTCTCCGCCAGGCCAGGAGGGAGTCGCCGGTCATTTGGGACAGAAAAGTGAGCTCCTGCTTCAGGAAACGCCCGAGTTCCCCCCACCTCCCCCACCTCTGGACACTTTTGAACAGGAAGCCCTGAAAAAACTTCGGAACAAAAGGCGGAAGGGGTCGAGGACTGCTCGGGAGTTATCTCCGGGCAGCACTCTCAGCGGCTGATGATCTTTTGACTGTTTCGCTCCAAAGAGGCAGGAAAACCTCACGTCCGCCTGTCACCCCCCCCCCCGCCTTCCCCAGACGCTTCCTGCCTCCTCTTAACGTGCACAGTGAGGTTTGCATGGGGCAAGGACGGGGACCCCCACCCAGCAGCCTCCTGCTTCAGCCCCCACGGTGGGTGAAGGATAGACCACCGTCCTTTTGGAACTGCAGAGGTGAAAAGGGACCCTCGAGAGGTCATCCAGCCCAGCCCCTGTCCAGGAGACCCAGTGTGGAATTGAACTCCCAAACACTAATAAAGGTGAGGTGAGCCCTGGGAAGCCCTGTGGCGTGAGCTTCACCCTGCTGGCTTCAAAGCTCTTTCCTCCCCACCCTTCGTGTCCCACTGCTCCCCATCGGGGTCGGGGGTCGACTGTCACCGAACCGGCAGTTTCTGCTCACTGGCAGGAATTTGGCTAAGGTTGCAAGGAGGAGGAAACGCTTCACAAAAAAAACAACAGAAGAGAGAAACAGCTCCCCCTAAACCCCCCTCCATGCCTCTGAGCCTCTCAGCAGGCTTTGAAGGGCGCCTTTCCATTGCAAACAAACATCAATTAGCCATGATTTAATTGCAGACGAGGCTGTCTCCAAATAACTCTGTCTTGGGGAATTCAGAGGCTGCTGGGAATTTCATTAAGTGCTCCCGAGATTCCTGACAATTGCCACTAAGGGACACACTTCTCCGTGGCAGCCTTCCACAGGGGCCTCTCCCATCACCTCCCAGCCCCACCTTGACCATGGGGGTGTGTGTGACATAAGTTGGAGTCCAATTGATCAGGAGAGCCTCCATGAGAAGGGTATGCCTCCGGCAGGTTAAGGGTGACTCTTAGGCCAGCTCCTTCTGTGGCCGAGTTTGTGGTTCCCCAGTTGTGGGTCTTAGTTTGGATGTTTGTGAAGATTCTCAGTCATCCAGGTGTGCTTATCTGGAAGTTGAGTCATAGCAACTGGAGTTCTTTTTCTTGAGAGACTGGAACGTTTCGCTGCTCATCCAAACAGCAGGACAGACTGACGAAGCTGTTCGGACGAGCAGCAAAATATTTCAGTATCTCAGGAAAAAGAAACCCAGTTGCCATGACTCAACTTCCAGATGGGTCTTTGGGTGATATAGGGTGGCAGACCCTAAAATACCTGTCTAAGATATTGGTTCGGCCTCATCTCAAATCCAGTTCTGGACACTGCAGTTGAAGAAGGATGCTGAAGAAATTCAGAAATGAAATGTAAGAGCTTTACATTTTACCTGAGGATCCAAAATGGGGACTCAAGGGTCATGAGATGGTTTCTCTCCGAGCTGAAGCCAAAGCATTGGCCCACTTCTGTTCCAGGGGGGCAAGAGACATGCGTGACCCTGTGGGTCTCACCCTGTGAGAACCGTCCACACCTCCGGGGACACCACGCCTTGACTCATCGAAGACAGGACTCAGTGCTGCGGCTAAAATACTTTTCCGTGTCAACCCGACATCCCGTCTGGAGTTTTTCGGCGTTGACAAGCAGGGGAGAATTCTCAACAGACCTTGAGTTGGATGTTGGTTTTTCCTGGCCGCGGTTCGGGAGATGGGAGCAAATATTTTGTTTGGAGGGACAGAAAAGTGCTCAGAAAAAGAGTTTGTTTCCAAATTGTTTGCAATAATAAATATAGCAAGCGCTCACAGCCTCCTTTTCTGAACAGGTCCAGAAATTTCTGTCTTTCCTCTGAGGGCTTGTTTCCAGTCCCTGGTTTGTCCTGGTCGCCTTCCTCAGAACTGGCAGACCGTGGCCCTAAAGAAGTCCAATAATGTTGTACAACAGTCTTTGGATGCAGGACATGACTGGACAAAGTGACCTCTCCACATTGAAAAGTCTCTCTCAGGAGATGCAAGTTTTCAGGCAAGCTAACTGGGTTTCTGGACTCTCCCACCCTACACAGACCGAAGAAGGCAGAATCTCAGCCGCTGGAAGGGGGAATTATCTCCTCTGGTTAGCTAAGAAAAGCACTGTTGCTTAAAAAAATAAATAAATCTGAAATCTGGTTCCCCTTTCCATCAAATCTCCAAGCACTGGACACCAAGCCCGCATCAGATTCTTGAATTAAACGGACACCCTTTTTTGTTTTGCAAACAAACAGGAGGCATGGCTAGGAAGCAGCTTCCTTATGTGATGCTTAGAAGGTGCAATCATGGTTGCCTCATGAGAGAATGGAAGGATGGGAGGAAAATGGGCGTCATTCAGATTCAAAAGTTTTTCACAAGGCTGGTGAGCCTAAAAAGCATTTTGTTGAAAGCTTCGAGGGTAAAGGTTGGGTTTTGCTCTTGTTCTCCAAAAGAGGCCGGATTGTCGTAAGAAACGGGCTATATATATATTTGTATTAATTCCCTACAGAAGCTCAAATGCACATTGTAGTGGCTGAAAGCTGCAGGAGGGCCAGGCCGGTCTCCCTCAGAGGGAGCTTCCCCACTGCACTTGTGGCTGCAACCTCTGGACCGTCCAACATGGCCGCCCTGGTTGCTAAGCGCCCAGGAAGAGGCCAGGTGGGGGGGGGGCTCATCAGCTGCCCAGGCTCTTCCAGGCAAAGGACTTGCTCCCACTTCTGTTATGAACAACTCTGTATGTGTGTGTGCGCGCACACACACACGTGTGTTGTTGTTTTTTCTTTTCCTGACGCAATTCCCATTTCCTCTCCGATGAGATTCCCATTGTTCTTCCCAGGCCAGCCACAATCTCCCTCTTGCACCCACTTCCTGCTTCCTGATGGAGAAAGGAAACAGAGATTTCTGGTGCTACGCATCGCAGTGAACGTTGTGAGGCCGAACAGGGAGAGGACCAGCAATGGCGACAAGGCCTGTTTGCTACAATCACCCGGTCCTTCTCCTTTGCTGACCTGCAAGCAACGGCCACCAAATGGGCAGACAAACGCAGGGTTACAGATGCATGCAAAAATTAGAAAGGATTGCGCGATTTTTCAAACCTTCTGTAGCCATCTCCAAACGGATCATGGCTCCTGCTCAACCCCCCACAGCCCTCCCTTCCAACAAGGCTTCCTGCCAATCAGGAAGTGCTCACTCCCCAAAATAATCATTGTTAAAAATACTAACTCTGCATTCTTGAGAAGAATGGGGCCCCATGGAGAGGTGAGATAAGGGGTTAAAGCCAAGTGACTCATCTAGCGGGCATTTGTGATCTCCGCCTACCAACCTTGGAAAGCCACAGGAGAAAAATGGACCCATCAGCGGTTGTTGCTGCTGGGGTGGTGCTGGGGGTCTTTTTTATTTGGGGTCATTACAACACATGCCTAGTTTTCAATTTTCCCAATTGCTATGTTTGAAAGTTGAGTTGCCCTTCCATTGCGAGCAGGGATAAAAGCAACAAAACCCATCTTCCTACAGAAAGTGGTGGAGGTATAAACGTTAGAACTGATTCTCCTCCAGAGATGGGGAGGGACAATGAACCCCCCCCTCCTGCTCAATTCCTCAAAGGCACCTTGTCTTGAAGTGGTTGGTTGCATTCCATCAACTTCAGTCCGCTGGGAGCAATGGGTTTGGTAATCGGTCCCTCTAGAGCAGTGGTTCTCAACCTGTGGGTCCCCAGATGTTCCTGGACTGCAACTCCCAGAAGCCTCCACCACTCACTATGCTGGAAGGGGTTTCTGGGAGTTGCAGTCCAGGAACATCTGGGGACCCACATGTTGAGAACCACTGCTCTAGAAGGCACTGGTTCTGGAGGAGGAGGCTTCTCACGGCGCATGATCACGGTCCCTTGGTTGGCCCCAGACCATCTTCAGATCACCCTTCACGTTTGATCTCAACCTTGGAGATAGAGTGGGTCTTGATTAGGACGGCCAGGTCTGAGGAGTCTTAAGGGTAAGACCCTTCCGGCCCTTGCAACAAGTCCTTATGGAGTACAGAATCTCTTTCGGCTCTCAAAGGCAACCTGGAGAAGGGCCCCAGGGGCCCTCACACTTCCAATAGATACACATGTGAGACCCACCATTTATGGCAGAAGAAAAAGTTATGGGTTAAGGTTGAACAGCAGAACATTGTTGGACCTAGAAGTGACTAAAAAGCCTGATGTGAGCCCATGTGATGCAGACATGATGGGGGCCAGGTGAGCCAGTGACAAATCAGGTTCTGGAGATGATGCCTCTTTGTGTTATTTCCCTCTGGGCATCCTCAACTCTCCTTATTTTGGACGTTTCCACTCCTCGTGGAAGACCGGGTGAAGGTCTTGGAAGCTCATCCCCGGCCAGTTTCGCAGAAGTGGCCACCGCCACTCCCAAATGGGTGGCCATTCTGGTCCAAAACAACGGGATTTGGTTATGAAAACAATTTCAGTTGGTGACTGGACGACGGCATTTCCATCCAGAGCCAGAGAGAAAAGGATGTTTTCCTTACCTAAGCAATTAATTATTTCTGGCCGTGCTGACGTTGTGTCGTAACCACGGAAGTGGTTTCTCAAGATGCACAACTAGGCATTTGCCCGCGTTGCCTCTCTCCGGGATCGTGTGTGTTTGTGTGTGAGAGAGAGAGAGGTGGGGAGAAAGGAGGAGGGGAAGAGGAGAGGAGAGAGCTAGGGTTTCCCACTCTTTAGCAAAGGATTTGATTTTTAAGTTTTTAATCCCTGCCTAGAGCAGAGGGTTGGATTGGATGGCCTCACGAGACCCTTCCCAATTCCATTTATGGTCCCATGATTCCTCAGTGGGGTCCATCCGTCCCGTCCCTTCTCGGCGGATGTAGGTCCGAGGGGCCAAAATTTTAAAAAATGATAATAATTAAGCAGTATTGCTGGGAATAACCATGAACAGAAGAAAGAGGGGCATTCAATTCATGGTTGAACTCAGCAGTAATGTTGTTGGCTGTAAATCGTATTGCAACTCTGATTGTAACACTTGGAGGAAGACCTAAATTGCTACCTCATATGATAGATTGTTACGCATTACTGCTTGTTGTCTTTTATGTGGTTAACCACTGTTGTATACTCACAGTGCTCAACTCTACATATTGTCTTTCAGTGTTGCAAGCTGCCTTGGGCCTTTTACAAAGAGAAAGGCGGGGTATAAATATTTTGAATGAATGAATGGATGGATGGATGGATGGATGGATGGATGGATGGATGGATGGGAGAAACACTGCCTCCAAACAGGGATGATCCATAGCAGAAGGCCACAAGGATGGAAAGAGTTGTTAGTTATGAAAACCTTCTGTTCCTCCTTTGGCTCCAGGATGCATGGACCATTTGGCTCAGAACTGGTCAACTGGACCAATAGCCAGCCACGACCATGGAGCTAAGCAGGTGGGTGGAAAATCTGGTGGAGAGGGAGCCTCTCTCCCCCAGAAGTTGGGGGTTCGATCCCCCCTTGGGCCTTCTTGGTAGAGGCCAGACTCCCTTCCAGCTGTGCAATCCCAGGGCAATGGATTCTCTTATGATACTGACTCTCTGCCCATTTTCGGCTGGAGGTGTCAGGGCCAAACGCCCCCCCCGCCTGCAAACCCCTTGTTGTCACATTGAGCGTTGGGGGGCCCTTGAGACGAAACCTGCCCCCACCCCACCCCCAGCTCTGAGTCCCTGGCTTCTCCTTCCTTTAGGCACGAACCACTCAGGGGCTCTCTCAATTCCCTCCTGGGCCCTCCTGTGCGCCTGGGCCCGCCGTGGTGTTTGTTCTGCTCCCATCGCCCCTTATCAGCCAGGAACAGCTGCAGGACTTCCTGCCTGGATCGTCCACCCCGGCCCTGATTTATACAGGAAGGAGGGCATAAAAAGCCGCCCTTCCACCTCCAAAGGCACCTCCTGCCTCCAGCACATCATCACCATCGGGGGGACCGGCCGGGTGTCCCGGGGAAGGGAGAGGCGCAGGAGCCCAGCAGCACCATGGAGAAGGGTCCACACTCCGCAGGGCCGGGGGGCAAGGAGGCAGCAGGAGCGCTGCATGGGGAGAGGGGAGGAACCCCCACCCCCACCCGCCCCCTGCGGCCCCAGCAGAGGAGCACGGCGAGCTGACGGGGATGCGGCCGCAGGTAACGTAGAAGGCGCAGCAAAGTGGGGTCCCCGGGATCCAGGGATGGGCCTCATGGCAAGGTGGCAGTGCCATGCCCAGGAGGAGGAGGAGGAGGAGGAGGGCTCCTCCTGGTTCTTCGGCTCTCCGTCGCCTTCAGGAGGCTGTGCAGGAGAGGCAGCCGCTAGGAGGACCCCCTGCTCAAGGGGGCCGAGATGCAGGGACTCTCCGGGTGATAGAAGGAGAGTTCACAGGTGGAGATCCACCTGCCAGAAGGGCTTTTTGGCAGCCGTGAAAGGCTCTGGCACAGGGTTTTCCTCTCCGGCCAGCCTCCTGCAGGACAGGAGCGCTGACCATCCATCCTGTTGCCCAACGGACCTTCAATTTCTAAAGGCAGCCTCCTCCGCCGCCACTACCTCCACTACCAAGGGACGACAGGAAGGTAGCAAGGCCTCCTCCTCACAGAAGAGGCTGAGACCTCCGAAAACCCCCAAGATGGCAGTCTAGAGTTCAGGGCATTTGGGGAAAGGAATTTGAGGCGCAGGAATGGTTTGAGACGGGCGCTGGGATGAAAAGGTCCAGCTCAAAGGAGCCCAGAGCTGGCTCGCGGCTCTTGGATGGCAGAATGGAGGGCATGGTCCATGCCAAAGAGGCCCTCTCCCACCTGGAGCTTAGGGCAGGTATAGGCACTGCTGGGTCTCCTCTTTCGTGGAGCCCCCAACCCCACCCCATGGACCTGATTCCCTGGACCTCTCCAAACATGCGAAGGCACTGGAGGGAAAAGCTGCCTGAGTTTGCACCTCTCCTCTCTGGGGTGTTCGCCTGGGGATCTTGTGTGTCTGTGGGTGGGGGGTGGGGGGAGACAGGAGGGTTGGATGGCTGTGTGTGTTTGTGTGTGCGTCCGTCCCCCCCCCTGGCCTGGATCTTCCATCAGCATCCTTGGCCAGGACCAATAAGGGGTTCCTGGGGGGTCAAATAAGGGAGGGACCTCGAAGGCCACCCAACCCAAACCCTCCTTGCTCAAGGCAGGCGCTCAGATCAAAGCCGATGGCGCTCCCCCTGTAGAACAGCCCCCCCCCTTTCACAGGCCTTTTTTGTTGGTCGGTGCTTTAACTTTTCTGATCCTTCTTTGCCATGGGTGTTGGGGTGGGTGGGAGGGGGTGCTGTGTCTTTTGGCATGTGGACTTTTCCCATGGTGGGGAGACAGTTGGGCGCCACCCAAGCCATTCCTCTACGCTTGTGGGGCAGGGCAGTTTGGCCCCCAGGTTTTCTTAGTCCTCCACCTCCACCCCGCTGGGGGGTGGCATTTTGCTGCTCCTGAGGGAGAAATGCTTACGCTCCCCTTGGTGTAGCTCCCAGGAACATGGGGCAGGCGATGGTGGGCACCGAGCTGGCACCGGGTCAGGAGGCTGCAGGGGACCTCTTGCACACTCCCCAAAATATGCAGTGTGCCTTCTTCATGCTGGCTTGGCAGCGATGTTGACATTATTGTGTTTGTTCACACACCCACCCCTGGTAACTGAGGGCTAGGCTGGGGTTTGGGCATGAGAGGCCCAAAGCAGGGGGAAGTGGCATGCACATTTAAAAACAAAATCCAGAAAAAGAGATCCAGGTGGGAATAGCGAATTTGGGGTGGGGCATTTTAAATCTCATCAGGTTTCAACCTGGCTGGGTGGCAGTTTGCTGAGAGCACAGGGTGCCCGAGTGGGAAAAGATGACTGTGGGGAGGTAGATCTCCCAGTCTCTAAAAGATGATGATGATGGTGGTGGTGGTGGTGGTGGTGAAACATCCCGCGCCGGGCAAAGGGTAAGGTGAAGGACCCGAAGTGTCCCGGCAGCAGTAGCCTGGCCGCCTCCCTCCCCTGCTGGACCCAAGTTCCTAGTCCGTAAGAGAAAACGCCATCAGTTTTTTCTTGTGTGCGTGTAAAAAAGTGAAAGAGTGAGAGAGTTAACTCTGCAAGGGGGGGAGGGAGGGGAGATTCATGTCCCCCCCCCCGGTTATCCTCTCCCCCAGGTTGCAAAAGGGGAATCCTCTCCAGAGATCCGGGCGGTCCGATCCCGCCCCAGGAGATCCGGGGAGAACAGGCAACAGAGGGGTCAGAGAGAGAGGGAGGGAGGGCGGGCTTCCCCGTCGCTTAAACCTCAACCTCAAGGGTTGCAAGGGAAGCCAATTTGGGGGGGGGGGGGGTTGGAATGAAGGAGGACAGGGAGGCTCCCCCCCTCCCTCCCTGTCCCGCCCCCCAGTGTGCCCGCGCGCCTGCCTGCAGAGCCGGAGCAGAAGTGAGTAGCTGCCGCTCGGTACCAAGCAGGGAGGGAAGGAGGGAGGGGGGGTCCTGGGGTTGACGACTCCCCCCCACACACACACACCCTCCGTTGCCCCTGTTTGCACCTAGTCGCGCCTGGGAGTGGGGGGGAGGCTCTTTCCTTGCGCGGTTTGCAGAAGCCCCGTTGCTCTGCTCTGCTCTGCAACTCGTGGGGCCATCCTGGACCGGCCGGGAGCAGCAACGCGGGGGGTGGGGTGGGGGGTCCCGGAAGGGAAAGGGTTGGGGGCGGCGAGGAACGCACGCAAGGTCGCCCGGCCCTGTAATCCACAGCCCGCCAGCCCAGCCAGGGGACCGAGGATTGTGCGCAGGAGGGGGGGGTTGCAGGGCTGGCCCAGAAAGTGATGGTGGTGGGGCGCCGGGGATGCTCGGGTCCTTCTTGGATTCTGCAGCCAGGGCGGGGGAAAAGTCCTGCCTCCACCCTCCACCCCCAGTGGTGCAAGAGCTTCCGCTCTCCCAAGGTGTAGTGAGGTCTTGTTTGTTTGTTTGTTTGTTTTGCAAAAGGACAAGGCGACCGCCTAGCACCCACTTCCCCCCTTGTGGACGTGGGAGGCCAAGGCTGTTCAATCAACCAGCAGAAAAGATCGTTTTTCGGTTTCCCATTCTTCTGGCCCCTGGAATCAGCATCCTCTCTCTCTCTCTCTCTCTCTCTCTCTCTGAGAGGGATGGTCGTGGAGGGAGCAGGTTTGAGGGCCACCCCCTCCTGTATGTGGTCCAGCAAGCGCATGGCACTCACCTCGGCTGCTTCTCACAACAGCCCTCCAAGGTCGGCCACAGCGTGGTTCGGCACCACTGGGCTTTGAGAGTGATTCAGGGTGGCCAAGAGTTAAGGGCGCCATGGTTTCGTTTTGGTTTTCCTGCGTTGTTCTCCTTGTAGGGATCGAGAAAGTTTGGCTTTGTTCTGGCCGACCTAGTTTTGTGGTTAAGTCGTAAGTGATTTCTTCCTTCTGTGACTCCAGAAGCAAGCTGCCTCCAAGGGTGGCTCTAGAGCAGCGGTTCTCGCCTTGCGTTCCCAGATGTTTTGGGACTACATCTCCCAGAGGAGTTTGTTACCAGCTGGACTAGCCAGGATTTGTGGGAGTTGAAGTCCGAGAGCCTGTGGGTCACCCAAGGTTGGGTACTCCCTGCTCCAAACCATGGTTTGTTTGGGTCAGATGGTCCTCCAGACCACGGTTTGGAGGGCCACGCGGACCCACCCAAGGATGGAGTCTCATGGTGTCAAAGCCAGGGCTCTCAACCTTGGGTTGCCAGAGGTTCTTGGACTACAACTCCCAAGAGCCTTTGCCACCAGCTGCACTGACCAAGATTTCTGAGAGTTGTCGTCCAAGGACTCCTAAGGACCCCAAGGTTGGGGAAACTTCAGCCAAAGAGCAGAGGTTGCCCAGTCTCTCCTTTGGCCTTGGCAACTGATGAGTGAGATTGGGTCAGACCGGATCCTTCCAGAAAAACTTGGCCAACCTTGGCCGCTTGCCCGAGTTGTCCAGCCTGAGCATAACAGAAGGCAGCTTCTCAGGACCCTTCTGAAAATGCAAAGGACCCCCCCCCCCCGCAACAGGATACAGGCATTTTGAATGGAGGCCGTTTCAAACCTCCCCAGGTCTACTTCTGCCTTTTGTCAGGTCGGCGGCTTCTGGTTGTGTTGCGTTTATGACGACGCTTGCTTTGCACTCTTGATCTATCGGCTTGCTTTTAAGCGTCCTTGAGTAGTTGCTGAAGGCATATATGCTGTTTTGACATGTGCTTGCAACAGAGCGAAGCTGAGTTGTTTAAAAACCAGCCCGCTGGTGAAGTTGGAAATAAACACACCCAGGTTGTAGGATATGTTGCAGAGCGCCAGGCCTGGGGAGAGCGGGGGGGGGGGATGGGAGGAGGAGGGAAGTGTTGGGTTCTGCGACTCTTTGAAATGTATGTTTTCCTTCCCTCTTAAGATGGAGGGGGAAAGACCCCCCCCCCCACACACACACACACTCTTAACTCTGGACAGGAGTGCCCCACACGCTTCTGAGTGTTCTTTCTACAGAGCCAACACAAAGGGAATCAGGAATACAAAGGTGTAGCTTGTAATTTTCCCGGAGGGCCAGAGTTTGAGGAGGTGACTGGTGTTGACCTGGAAAGTTAAAAAACCAACCAGCCCTGACGGCCGCTTTTTAGACACCCCGCCCATAAAAAGGCAAAGGTTTTCAGAAGGCGAGCAAGGAATCCTGCTTCAATCATGTCTTTCTTTGAGGCAGGCCAATCCTAGTCTGTTCCAATGGCAGGGATAAAATCACTCCTACACAGTTGGTTGCATCTGAAAACGCGGGTTTGCAGTTTAGCCACTGCAGTCTACTTGGGAGTGTTAAAATTGTTTTGATTTCTTGGTGTGCACGTGGCATGGGTGGCAAGGTGGAACACAGGCTGCTCTGAACTAGATGTTCTGCATTCAGCGCCATTCTATGGTGTGACCCTCACATCCGTGGGGGATTGGTTCCCAGACCACCCTGTGGATACTGAGAAATGTGGATTACAGCAAACACAGTCCATAGCACGGTCTCTGGCTCCCTCTTGTGGCTACTTCTGGAAAGTTCCTCTTTAGAAGTGTGTGTGTTTCTCAGATTTCCCCTTTAATTTTTTTTAATGCTTTGAGGCTGTGGATGAGGGCACCTGTGGGTCATGAATCCGTGGATAGGGAGGTCCTGGTGTATTCTTGTTTGCTAAATCTCGTCCTTCCTGCCCATTCCCTTTGTTCTTTCTCTTTTTCACCCTAGGTTCATTGACTGAGCAGGCTGGAGTAAACCCATTGCCCCGCCACTGGCACTTCCTGCGCGTAACATTGAAGCGCGGGAAAGGCAGGGCTGCGGGAGATGCAGAGGGTGAGAAGCCTCCCGGCCGGGGTTTTCCTGATTCTTCTGACCATCCGGGTGGAGATTTCCTCGGGGTCCGGGTGAGTCCTCTCAGCTTTCCTTCAGGACACCTGGGGAGGTGGTGGGACCTTGAGGTGGTGATCTTTGGACCGGATTCTAGAGGGGGACCCCGTTCTTGAGCCAGCAGGGGCCTGATCCACCTCTTCTCGCAGGCGCCACTTGTGCTCCGTGGGGTTGAAAAGCCGGACGGTCTCCTACCTCACCTCTCACGCCCAGCCGGTTTATCAGCCCTACCTCACCGTGTGTCAAGGATACCGGCTGTGCAGCACGTACAGGTAAGGGGGGGCCCTCCCATGGGGAAACCCCATTTCTCCCCACACCACGCCTGTCCCTGCCCAAACCCCAGGGCTCGGCCCCGGCCAGTGAAGCTGAGATGTCATGAGAAGCAGGCCTCTCCGGACAGGATATAAGGAGATTAGGAGTCCCAAGGGAGATGGGGTTTGGGTCTGGCCCCATTGCAGGACCCACAGTGCAGGGGTTTACACCCTTGGGCGTCTGGTGCTCTTCCAGTCACCAAAGAACCCATGAGAATGGCAAAGAAAATGTCTCTCCCAGAAGGCAAGGCAATTAAAGCAGGACGCTGCCATCTGCAGATTCACTTATCCACTGCATGAAAATACTAAATGTAAAAACCCAGCATAATGGTGCTTCTTTCAGAAATAATGTTTTAAAATCCCCTTTCCTTCCCTCCCCTGTCATTTCCCCAGAACTACCTACCGGGTTGTCCAGCGCCAGGCATATAGACAGCTTTCTGAGCCTGCCTACGTGTGCTGTCCCGGCTGGAGGCAGGCCGCAGGGCGCCCAAAGCTTGGATGCAATATCGGTAAAGACTGGTGCCCCCCCCCCCCGCCGAGAGGGCAGCCATTTTAATATGGATTCCGTTGCCACAAAACTGCAATATATTTATTGTAATTTTGGACGGGTCCCGTTGGACCGCTGTGGGATCTCATCATCCTATTTCCAATGGCCGTGAAGCAATGCTTTTCTAGAAAACTCAAAGGGGTGGGGGTGGGGGGTAGGATCCTGCCTCAGATGTCGTCAGCGCTGGGCTTGCTTTGCAGCTGTCTGCCGGCGGCGGTGTCAAAATGGCGGGAAGTGCGTCCTCCCGAACCAGTGCTCGTGCCCGTCTGGGTGGACCGGAAGGTGCTGTGAGACAGGTAAGTGTGTGTGTGTGTGTGGGGGGGTGTCTCTGTGTGTGGGTTTTGGACTACGGCTCTGTACAGAAGGACCCTCCTATCCATGGGTCCGGCATAAGAAACCAACTGAGAAATACCTCTTTATACCTATTTCCTGCATGTATTAACCAGGACAGGGCACCAGAGAGAGACCCTGCAATGTGTTTTGTTCAGGATTTCTGCATTTTTCAATACCCACAGTGGGGCCTGATTTCGTGCAATCTCTGTGGCCCTTCTGTACCTCCAGCCTGGAGGACTGAAGGGTGTTCTGGTTGGCTAATCCGATTTCTGTGAATGGAGAATCGTGTGGCCTCCTTTCTAATGCCTCCCCTGCTCGGTCTGTTTCCAGATGTGGATGAATGCGCTGGAGGGAGACACGGTTGCAGCCAGGAGTGCCACAACGTGGCCGGGAGTTACCGCTGCACCTGCCGGCCAGGGTACACCCTCCAGAGCGACGGGAAGAGCTGCCAGGCCACGGAAGTGCCCACGGAGGCCCCTGCCGCCCTGCCTGGCCCAGGTAAGGCCGCCACGTACCAGGAGGTTTTGTGGAAGGAGCGGAGAACTGGAAGGGAGTCATGGCAGCTCTCGGACGCAAGGCTGTGGGAAGGAGAGGGCTTGGCAGCCTCCTGGATGGAAACCCCTGAAGAAGAATCCGCCAGCCCGCTTTGCCGGGGTGGAACCCCTGTGGCGGGTGTGAGCCCGCGTGGATGCACGTGGCAACCAGCAAAGAAGAGCCCCTGCCTATGCTGCTCACCCCTCATTATTACTTTTGGTACGCGCTGTGCCACTTCAAACTCGTACCGTGAGTAATAATGCGTGGCGGGCCAGCGCCGACACCCGATGGAAGCCTACCTCACAAGGGCCGCGTCGACTCCAGCAGCCATCATCCACCCCATGCAGCGTGGCCAGGGCTGAGGGGTGATACGACCAGCCTCAGAGGAATGATGGACTTGAAACATCTAGGAGGGTGGAGGGCGTCCTTCCTTCCTGGCACACGGGGTCAAGGCTTTCGACCAGTGGACAGACTTTTGCACAGGGGATTGTGCTGCGACCCACTCCAGGAGGGCCTTCGGGCACCTCAGAGGCCACCCGGGTGTTGTCCTGGCTGGCCAAAACCCAGAGGTGCCTTTGGGAGGCTGGCGAGAATCCTGCGCCTGGAGACGAACCTTTGCCCACGCTGTTCTCTTTGCCGTGAATTTGTGCAGGGGAAGCCTCTGCCCCGGCGCTGCCCAGTGACGTCCAGGAGCTGAGGAGCCGAGTGGCCGCTCTGGAAGAAGTAAGTCGTGACCACCAACTCTCTGGCCCACGGGCGGGGCGGGGCGGGGGGGTAGGCAGGGGTCGCCCGGGAAGTTCAGCACAGCCGCAGGATGGCCGAAAGATGGCAACGAAACGAAAACCCAACATTTTGCGAAGCCAGGCAATTAACAAACTTGTGATCCTCTCCACAGTAGTCGCCTGGAACGTTTGGGGTGGCCTGCTTCCCCCCCCCCGCCCCCGGTAGGCTGAGGTCAATGAAGCATTAAACATCCTCCAAAAAGGCCCTGTAAATCAACCCATACATGTCTATTCTCTTATTTATAAGGACCCCCTTATCCAATCAACCCATGCACTCCACTTATTCCCAGGATGAGAATATTAAAAATGAACTGAAGAAGCGGCTTGGATGAGAAGCAAAACGTTTCAGTCTCTTTCAAAAAATAAGCCCAGTTGCCATGGCTCAGCTTCCGGATAAACTCACCTGTATGACAGAGAATCTTCACAGAAATATTAAAAATATTTAAGAGAAACACTAGAAATCTCTTTCTAAAGATAGCGTTACCAGAACTGGCCCATGGGGAAGGGGAGCTGAGACCACGCTCGGGATGGTGTATCTGCCATTTTCAGCATCCACAGGGCAGGGGGAGGTTGGAGTTGATCCCCCACCCCACCCCCGGATAGGATAGGAAGGGTCTTGCTGTGTTCCAGGCAGCCCTCCGGGGGGGGGGGGAACAGGGCGAATTCGGCCCCTTGTCTTACTTGAGTTTCTCCCTTGATAGAAATTTCAGCTGGCTTTGGCGCCCTTCCTCACCCTGGAGGCTCCGGGTCCAGAGGGCACCCTCCTCACAGACCCCGTGGGGATCCTCCTTCACTCCTTGAGGCAGCTGGACCGGATTGATTCGCTCAGTGAACAGATCTCGTTTCTGGAAGAACGGCTGGAGACGTGTAAGTAGGCGCAGCAGGGAGGGTGCGAGAACGCATGCAATGCATGCCCTCCCCCCTAATTAATAAAAACCTAATGTGCAGCTTATAAAGCCCTGAAAGAGGTTAAGAGAGTAATGGGAGGTCTTTTACTATTGAAGGCAGTTTTGCTCATAACTGTGAAGCTCCCGGTCTCATCCGCTTCAGGCCAGGTTGAGCCCAGGGGAAAATGCAGGCACCCTCTTGCCCCAAGACAGAGACCATGCTATGTTGTGCATTTGCTCTTACAATAAAGTTTGCTATAATCTGCGTTTTTCAGTATCCACAGGGAGTCCAGTTGTAACCATTGCTTCTCTGTGCAGGTTCGTGCAAGGATCGGCGTTGAGGAAGAGGAAGGGGCAAGGAAAGGACTCTGGGTGCCCTCCCCCCCTTATTTCTAACCCTAACCCTAACCCCCCACCCCCTGTAACTGATACTGCGGCGGAGACTGGCAAAAGCTACAGAATTAAGACACCGTAGCCCTCAGTGTGAGCCGTGGGGTCCGGCAGCCTCACTGTAACATTCCTGTTGAAGGTCAAGGTGATGGGCCACTGGGCTGCCACCCCCATCCTGAAGCCGCCTGAAGCTCCCGGCCAGAGACTCATGCGCCAAGGTTTGAGGGTCTCTTTCCCATCCCTGTTTGATACCAGACGGGTTGGCTTTTGGCTCCCCCCTGGAATCTCTGTTTCCGTTTGTGTTTGGTGTCCAAGCCCTGAGGGGCTTCATGCCCGCCTCTAGTGAGGGAATCTGAGCTGCCCCCAGACAGGTTTGTGGCTTGGGAGATCGGGACCCCAAGGCCCTGGTGGGCAGACAACCTGGGGGGGGGGTTGTCCCATCATTTGGGATTGATTGCAGAATAACACCCCCCAACACAATGCTCCCCTTCTCTTCTGAAACCATGCGTTCTTCTCCATTATGGCCAAGGTGCAAAGCCGATCATGGAACATTCTCGGAAGACAATTCAATAAATGGATGTTTATGAGAAAAGCCCATTGGCTCGTCCTGGGGACTGATTCCAACTAAGCTCTGCACAACAGGGCGCGACAGAACATAAAATAAAAAGGGCCCTTGGGTCCCAGAGAGGGGCCGTGGCATGCCAGGCGCTTGGTGGCATTACCCGGGCGTGACCTCCCTTGGAAATGTGCATAAATAGTTTCTCCCTTCCAGGGCTTGCTCTGATGTCAAGAGAGTCCTTTTCAAGGCTTGGGTCTCATTTCACCCCCTCTATGGAAGCTCGCTTGGGCAACGGGCAAAGGCTGCTTGATCTGAGCAATCCCGGTTGACATCTCCTGTACGAAGGGTGTGCATCTGAATGAGCTCAAACTGTTAGGAGGGCCACTGTAGTCCTGAGCTGATCCCCCCAGATTTGCCATCACGGCTGTATTCATTCAGACTTCTCCAGTGCGCTGCTGACATCCCGCCCTGCAGTGCTTCAAGCACTCATCTCCCTGGTGTTTGCTGACCGCCTCCCCCGTCGAATGCCAATGGGGCCACTCAAAAGCGGCAAGCCAAGCTTTTGCCCTTCCCACCAGACCCCCTTCGTGCAAACAGACCAACACACGGGAGCCGCCGGCCTCGTTAAATAAATGGTGCTTTATAAAACACTTCCACGTAGACATTTTTGGAAACATCAGAACCCGGCAGTAGGGAGCCAACGATTTCAAAGCAAGGCACTTTTTGTTGCTGTTGATTTTGCACTCAATGTGGACGTGGGAAATGCACCCCCTGCGAACCACCTTGTGGGATCATCCATCGTGTTCCCACCCTCCACCCCCGGTTTCTTAGGGCCCACAATCGGTGCTTTTCCTTCCCTGGTGAACTGCAGAGGAAAGACCCCCCCCCCCCCGCTTTCCTTCCAACCCCAAGTGGAAGGTGGCTTTTTTTTCCTGTGTGTGTGTGTGTGGGGGGGAAATGAGATCCCCTGGAAGATGGTTCTGAACCGGTGAGAGAAGCCACCAAGCAGAGCCGCCTGCGAGGAGACCCTGGAGAGCAGAAACAGGGAGGCTGGTGGGGTCCCAACTCTGGCCATCGTGGGGATGGAAGAATCAGGGAGCCCGGCTCCTTGGGAGGGAGACCGGATCGTCCCCTTCTACAGCGCACCGGTCCCCTCGGCGTCTTTCCAACGCACAGCACCCCCCCCTGCTTTTTGAGAGGTTTCAGGAGAAGGACAGGCCCAGGAAAGATGATTCCCCTCCCACCTCTGGTCCTTGTGCATGCACCAGAAGCCCAGGACTACATATACCACGCTCCACATCTCCCGGGTGGAGAGAGTGGCGGAAAGGAGGGGCACTTCGGTGCCCAACCCCCTGCCCATGAGGTGGCGTTCAGCCCTGGGGCAGCCTTTTGACCCAGCAGCTTCTCAAGCCCTTGGAGAAGATCCAGCTGGCTCCCTCAAGACCCGCCCCCATGGTCCAGATTTGGGGTGGTGGTCCAGGATCCAGCGAGGGGGTCTCCGAGATCCCCCTCCTACCTCCGATGACATCCTGCCGACCTCGGAAAGGTACGCACGGCTCTCGCTGGCTCGCTCTCTCCCCAAAGGAAGGTGAGACCCGGGAGCTTTTGCACGTGGCCTCCTGGTCCTTTGGGGGCCTTGAGGGGAGAAAGGGAGCCCCCCCGTGCCCCGTGTGCGCGTGTGTGCAAAGGGACCCCTGAAGGGTTTTGCCCCGTGCCATCCAGCAGGCAGGCATGGAACCCAGGAACGGTTCTGAACCGTCCCGCCACCCTCAGAGAGGCAGCTCTCGGCACAAAGTGTGCGAAAGAAGCCACCGGCCGCCCCTCTTTCCTTGGGAAGGGTCCTGCCTCCTCTTCCTCCTCCTGGGGTGGGAGTGGGGGTTTCCTCACCTAAAACAACCCCGGGGGCTTAAGTGCTTTAGCTATCCCTGAGCCTCATTTTGGTCTGCTAAACAAGAATAGATAGATATAAATTAACGCAAACGTCCAATTTCCAAAATCTGCCCCTACTGCCCCCGAAAAGAAGGCTTGTCCTTTGGAAATCAAAGCAGCCTGTTTTATGTCCACAAAGAACCCCCTCACCCAGTAAGTGCAAAGGAGAACGGGAATCCCCAACACAGAATTAACAACGGGGATAGTAGTAGTAGTAGCAGTAGTAACAATAATGATAATAATAACAATCATAATACAGAAAAACCCCAATCCATACCACTATGGAACGCCCTCAGAGCCCCCAGCACGGCCTCCGTTGCCTTGGGGCGCTGGCACGGAGCCGCTTGGTGACCGAGGAGCCGAGGGCGTGCCCCAAACCCAAGGTAGCTCAGCGCTTCGGCCCCAGGACGGATTCTGCACAGCCCCAAAGAGGTCAAGCGGAGCCATGGCGTGCACCCACCCTGCCAGCCTTCCTTGCCCCCAGAGCTGCCCAAGGCATGGACCTCAGGCGGTGTCCTTTCGCTTGGATCCTTCTGCGGAGGCCGTGGGCCTGGCCGGCAGGAAAAGTGGCCCCTGACGCCACGGAAGGTCTGGAAAAGGCAAGATTGAACTCCCAAACTGTTAATAACGGGAACATGGGGCAACAACGGACGGGTGGCGAGTTTCCCTAAATCTGAAGCGAACCGCAACTCCTGTTCCCAAAGCGTCGACCCTCTGCTGCCGCTCAGAGGTGTCCCTGTACGGCAGGCAGAGGGTCTAACGCTGGAGCCTCATTCCGCTCCCTGCGTTCGCCAGACAGCTTGGCCTTCCAGCCATGATTTGTCCGGCAGAAGTTCTGAGGTCCCCGTAAAGCTCCCCTCCCTGTCCATGAAAGCTGGGGGAGGCCTAAACATCACCACATGCACCCCAGGTGTATCCCGAGTCACGGCCTCAATTCCATGCGGTCACTGCGTGTGCCGTGTGGTCCCTTGTCTGCCCGTGTGCCCAGCGGGAGGAAAGGACACCCCTTTCCCCAAAGAGAAGGCTCATTCCTGGCCCTGCATAGAATGAGGTTTCCGCGTATCTGCCCCATCTCCAAAGGGAAGCCGCTCAAAACCCTTGGGGCTGAGGCTCCCTTGGGTGGCTGGCGTTTTTCTACCGAAAGCTCAGGTGGCTGCCTGCCCGGTGGAGAAAGAAAGAGGCAGCTATTAAGCGCCCCTGCCCTCGAAGGGACGAGGGGGCATCTCAAGGGTGGCTTGGCTTTCCAAGGGAGAAGAAGACGACACCCCTCGAGTGGTACCTGAAGGAGGACCCGCAGAGCAAAAGGGGAGGCCAGGCTTAGGTGGGGCGGAAGTGCCGTCAAATCAGCAAGAACTTAAAACGCTCTGCTGGGTTTCAGGTCCCCAAGGGAGGGGTCTCTTGACTAGCATAGAAGAGACTCCAGGGGGGGATCCCAATGGACCCTCTTGGGAAATATAGCCCTTGGTGGTCCTGGAGGGGGTGGGCGGGAGACCCTGCAGGAAGAGGCGGGCTTCCCAAGTGGGAGAACGCAACCCAAACACCCCCCCCCCCAGTGTGTTCCTGCGTTTAGAGATGCTGGTGTCCCCCTCCCCTCCACACACACACACACACACACACACACACAC
>JAHTLZ010000311.1:280408-301995 GCA_023846285.1 Phrynocephalus versicolor | reverse complement strand
GGGGATCGGGGGTGGGGGAACCCTCCCCTTCCTCCTCACTTCATTCCAACTTTCCAGGCTGTCCCATCTCGCCACACGTGGCCCAGATTTTATTTTTTTATTCTCCTAAGTACATCCACTTGTGCAACGTGCCTTTTGCTTTATAGATCAGAAGCAAGCTGTGTTGCAACGGCTCATGGCATAATAAACCTCTTTAACGAGCTAATGGCATAATGAGCCTATTTATCGTAAAGATGCCAGACAATGGTTTCTGCTCTCATCCATTAACATCCTCCCCCGCCACCCTGATTATTTTTTTTGGACCCCCATTTTGAAGCTGCATCTCTGAATGTCAAAAATAGACCCACCACGAGAGTCGAGCAGCTCCTCCGTTCCAACAGGTCTCTGGCTGCCGAGAGAGAATTCGGCAGTTCAATTCCTCACAGGGCCTTGACAGGGGTTGGACTTCAAGACCCGGATGATCCAGCTCTGCCATTCTATGATGCCATTGTTGTTTATGGTGGTGGTGATGCCAAACTTCCAAATTAGGGTTCAGAAATTGAGCTGGCCGGACGGAGCCTCCGGGGACCCTCTGGACCACCCAAGTCCATCCCGTCTCAAGGAGACCCCACTGGAGGGGAACTGAACTCCCAACCTGTCTGGGCTCCGCAGCCGAAGATCTACACACACACACACCCCTGAGCTCTCCCCGTCGGTGCTTAAACAGAGCCTGGCTCTCTGAACCTCCCCCGCACGGCCCCCACTCACGTTCTCCGTCACCATGGCTTGCCCGACCTCCGACATCACCGACTTGGCGTTGCTGGTGCGTTTCCGATTAATGAAGATGACCCCGCCCAGGTACATGATGAGCCCCACTGAGCCCATGTACATCAGCTCCTGCTTGGCAATCTGGACGCAGCGCTCGGGAAGGACCTCCATGAGCCCTGAGTGAGGAAGGGGACAAGCGGACACTTAAGGAGATGCCGTCGGTTCAGCCAAACCTCTCTCTCTCTCAATCCTTCTTCTTGGTGGTGATAATGCAGTGCCAAAGGTCACCAGGGGAGTAGATCAAGCCCTCGGGTGGCCTGGATTTGGACACAGGATCTGGACAGCCCCGCTCGGTTGGGAGTTTGCCTGGGCGGCAGCCAAGCCCCCTCCTCGCCTTGAACGCCAACCCAGGACAGGACTCAGACCCTTTGGGCCCTTCTCACCGATCATGTCCAGGATGCTCTGGTGGTTGGAGACAATGACGCAGGGACCCTCAATCTCAAAGTGCTCCAGACCCTTCAGCTCAAACCTCAGGCCGTAGATGTACTTGAAGGTCCGGACGACGTTTTTGATTATCCTGCAGGTGGGGAAGGAAGAGAGAGAGAGAGAGAGAGAGAGAGTCTCTCTGTGTGTGTTTCCCAGGATGGTTTGATCCCAGCGCACGAGGGAGACTCTTCTTCCCAAGATGCCACCTGCTTCCGACAACCTCTGGATGTGACAGGATGTCCCATTTCCACCGGCCAATTCCAACTTGGAACGAATCAGAGCCAAGGCTCTTGGTCAGGCATGCCCAAACTTCAGCCCTCCTGATGTTTTGGACCACAACTCCCAGAATTCTAAGCTTAGATTGCCACTGGCAAAGGACTGTGGGAGTTGTGGTCCAAAACATCTGGAGGGCTGAAGTTTGGGCATGCCTGCTCTTGGTATTCTGCCAGGGGGGCGGGGGGAGCCACCTTGGGATTTATAGGACTACATAGCCCACAGTCCTTCATTCTGGGAGTCCCACCTGGAAGGCACCTTCAGGCCACCTGGCTCCCGGTTTACAAAGCAGGATCCCAGCAAGCAGTGCCAGGGGACCGGGGGCGGGAGGACACATCCTTTCTAGACAGGAAGCTTGAGCAGAGCTAGCCCTAAGCCGGTGGTGGCGAACCTTCTGGCCCTCCAGATGTTTTTGGACCGCAACTCCCACCGTCCTTTGTCATTGGCAATGCAGGCTTGGAATTCTGGGAGTTGAGGTCCAGAACATCTGGAGGGCCGAAGGTTTGCTAAGCCGTGAAGACTTCCCTGTTAGGCCTTCCCTCCAGAGGAGACATGCTTATGAGATGTTCTGAGGTGTAGAATTCCAGCACCAGATCAAATATTACAGATGCAGGGGTGGAGGAAGTAGATTGGATTGCAAGGTTTTCCTGCAGACTGACACACACGTACAGAGGCAGAGAGTCAGTTAGGCATACACAAACACACACACACACACACACACACACATGCTTGAACACACTCAGGTGGAGAGGCAGCTAAAGTGCCTCACTTTCCCACTAAAACCACCACTCGCTTCCCTGAGTGTTGTGTAGCTGGAATTTTTTTTTAAAAAAGTCAATTTCAAACATGCTAAACTCGTTTGGAAAACAGGTTTTTTTTCTCCCTCATGGGCAACCGCGCCCTAAGTTTCTCTCACACCAGCAAACACTTTTATATACAAAACAAAATCTTTCCAGATAGGTAGGAGCTGCGCAGGCCAAAATTAGCACACAGTTCCATTAGCAAGTGTCCTTTTATACTTCTCCACTGTCATAACCGTCACATACCCAACTGTCAATTAAATTCAGTCACCGTGTACAGAAACACAACTCATAAAGCATATGTATGCACACATATATGCTACAAAATTGCCACAGGTGGTATAGGATGTTTTAATTACACTTAATTCCTGTGGCCACCATAAACTGGAAATGACCTGACACACAAAACACAATTTAATAGATGCTGGCTCACTTATATTGTGTCTGCTACATCATTATTTTATATGGTGTAGAGTCTAACAAACACACAAACACATGTGGCTTGTACGACAGGTGTATCTTTCATCATTTAAAAGACAAGCAAAACAAAAAGTGTTCTGCTTACAGACTGCCCCAGACCACTTTAAGTAGTCTCTGGGCGGTTTACAGTTTAATTACAGTGTGCAGGCTACCCATTGCCCCCCCCCCAGCAAGCTGGGTACTCATTTTACCCACCTCGGTAGGATGGAAGGCTGAGTCAACCTTGAGCCTGCTACCTAGGATTGAACCCCAGGTTGCGAGCAACAGTTTTACCTGTAGTACAGGCATTTTAACCACTGCGCCACGAGGCTCCTTCGCCAGGAAGCCTTGCAGTTCAATCTGTGTTTTTTTTTCCTATCTGTAATACTGATCTAGTGCTATTCCAGTTTGAATAAGGAATAGCACTAATTCAGAAGGACAAAGGTGAGATAAAATGTTTCCTGTTCCTCCCTCCCTCCCTCCCTTCAGCAAGTACACAGATCTTGTGACACAGAAACAATTCAGAGGGTGGCTGTGCGACACCTCCATTGCAACATGCCACGGCAAGCCTGCTGTGCCCTCCCCTTCCAAGCTGCCGCTCAGTGTGTCTGAGGCTCCACGTGGGTTAGATCTGGAGCAAGGCCTGGCAAGAAGAATCCGTGGATGCTCCCAGGGAGGGAGCACTGGCAGAACCACGCCTTGGAGGTCTCACATACTTTGAAAAAAAAAACCCAACAGGGTTGGCCTAAGTTGGAGCACAACCCCCCCCCCTTGCATAGGCAAAGCTCTCCTTGGTTTCCCACACAGGCGGGCCAACAGGTTCCTTTTTCTGTCGCCCAGCGATACCAACGTCTTGCTAAAGCAAAACTCTGCAGCCAATAAAGAGGTTTTCACCTCCGGCCGGTTAGTCCAAACCTACGAAGCTCACCTGAGAACATTCCCAGGCTGGGAGCCAAACCAAGCAGCCGTAACCGGCAGGGTGTCTCCAGCCACCAAGTTACAAGTAGTTCAAGGAGGAGGCAAGAGGTACCATGACCGGTTCCTCGTGATGAAGAACAGATTCCTCACCCCTTGTTCTCAAATAAAACCATAAGGAAATTCCAAAGCATTCTGGAAGAATTTCGAGGGCAGCCTTCAAAGGGTATGTCATCTCGGGGGCTTTTCATGTAAGAAAAAAAGTTTATTGTTCTCAACGAGCGCCTAGTTTGGCATCACTTCTACCCACAAAGTTACTCTTAAGGGGGGATTTCTAAACTGTCTGTAAGGTCCCTCCCAGCTCTGCAATTCTAATATAAGGAACCCCCCCCCCATGATGTTCGTTAAGTGAAAGCTAAGCAGGGCCCCCATCATGTCTAGCACAACATCCACCGCTATTGGCAGGGTAAGGGTCAGCATGAAACAGCACTCCATGCCACGGTGTTTAAGGGGCACCCTTGGGTGAGGTGCGTGCACACACACACACGCCCAGGCCCCCTCTCCAAAGTCAGTCAACTCCGAAGGCGCTTGGATGGCAAGAGTACGGGGTGCAAATCCAACGCACACGGCCTCAAACGCCGGGGGGGGGGAGGGCAGAGATACCGCTTGGGGCAGCCCTCTGGCGCGCCACTCTGCACCAACGAGGGAGCCTCCCAAAGATGAGGGGAAGGGCAAGTTACCCATTACCCAAAGGCTGACCGCCCCCCCCCCCATCTTCACACCCATGGGTCGGCCACTCAACAACGCTCTCCTGAAACAGCTCAGCAGCTCCTGGTCCTCACCTGAGAGAAGCCAAGGTCCACTTCCGAGGGCACGGAGGGCATGTGCGCATGCGCCCCCCTCGCCCCCCACACCCTGTGCGTGTCCTATTTGGAAAGAGGCCAGGCTGAAAGATAACAAGCCACCCAGGACGGGGAAGTCTAAATGGCCCCAAGTGACCCCTACGGCAGGGCGTGCGCCAAACAACCCTTCGAAAAGAGGCACATTTTTCTGACCGTGCTGAGAGGGCCCGCCCGGCCAAGAATCTGGGAGCCAGTCCTGGTGCTGCCAATGAGCCCTTGCACCTCAAAAAAAAAATGGGGAAGGCGGGGGGTCCCAGGCCAAACAGGGTATCCTCGATCTGAATCCCACCCAAAGCAAAAGACGCCACGCGGTCTATCCAAGCACCCCCAACTCCGCTCCTGAGAAGAAGACACTGGGCCCCATTGGCTGGCTGGCGGTTACTTAACGAGGTGCGTTCACTAAAGAGGTCTTGGTTAATTAGGACCTGTTAAGGGGTTCCCTGCTAGCCGACCGGACGTGAACCAGCTTTGCAAACAAGTCCGGGGGAAATGATGAACAACCTTTGCAAAAAAAAAAAAAATTGCTCCTGGCTACAAATGTGCACAACCGAGGTTGGTTATTGGTAAACAAAAATAACAAAGGAACTGCGACCGGCAACATTGTCTCCGTCTCCTGGTGGTGTTTATTTTTCCCCTTTTGCAAAGGAAGCAGTTGAAACAGCCCGGGCAATCTTTGCCTGTACAATGGGGGAAGCCTTTCCACAAAATCTCTTGGTAGTGGGGTGGCTAAAAAAAAAAATCTTGTAAATAAATAAATAAATAAATAAAATGAGGATGGCCAAATCAGTTTGTTTGTTTTTAAGATGACAGGCAGGAGGCAGCTTCAAGCGTGTGGCCGTCCAGCTGGAACTGACGCTGAGCTGCCCAGGGAGCTAAATTCCTGAACCCTAATTTGGAAGTTTGACATCAAAGCCGTTATCTTAGACCCGCAGAGCTGGAAGGGACGTTTAAGGTCATCCAGACCATCCCTTGTCATGGAGGCCCAGCCGGCGGGGGGGGGAATCGAACTCCCCACCTCTGGGCTCCGCCGCTGGGTGCCTAAACCAGTCGCCCCCCCGGCACGCCATGTCCCGTTGGCCTTCCCATTCAGGAAGGAGGCGCCTGCCTTTGCGGCCACGTATTATATGTCAGCCTTTCCTCACGTGAACTCAACTGCGGCTTACGTGGCCCGGCCTCCTCCTTTTATCCTGGCACTGGATCTGAATCATGTCCGTCCTGAGTCCCAAGAGCTAAATGCAAAGGCCGCTCTGCCTTGGTTTACTTCACGCTCACAGGGGAGGACGGTGGCCTATGATGCCCTGCAGCTCTCTCGGAGGGCAAGAGAGGGGGTTCAGACATAGAGGTGAAGGTCTGGGTGGAAAAAAAACCTTTGAAAATAGACATCTCTCTTTTCCTTGTCATCCTCCCTCCCTCCCTCCTTCCCTCCCTTCTTTGGTTCATTTTCCTTCCTTCTTTCCATCCATCATCAGCTCCTTCCTTCCTTGGTTCATTTTCCTTCCTCAGCAACTTCCTTTCTTCCTTTTTTTCTCCCAGGGGCAACCTTTTGTTGCTTCCAGTGGAACACCTGGAAACTTTTGGAGGGCTTAAAAATAGTCTCAGATTAAAGGGGGCCGCGTCCAAAGCTCTGTCGGTACAAGACAGTCCTTGAGGGAATTAAGAAGAGGACGACACCCCCCCGGGGGGGGGCTCTGTAACACTCAAAGCCCAGGCGAAGCTGTTGACTCAACAGGTCTCAAAGCGCTCCAGCCCCTGCTGATCCAAGAAAAAGTCACGAGGTGGAACCAACCCACCAACTCAGGCGCATCGCATCCCCCTTCTTACATCAACCGCGATAAGCTCATTTCCTCAAAAGAAGACAAGGGAGGGTGACTTTTGTTCTCTTTTGCTTTCTCTTAACTCCGCGAAGTCATTGCGTTTAGTCATCGGCTAATTATGGCAGGCCTGAACCTTCACCCAGGACGGAAGAGTGGCTGGCCAGGCTCACCCCACCCCACCACCCCATCCCTCCCTTCACTTCCTCCGTCAAGAGGCAGATTACAGATCTCAAGAAAGCCCCTCTCTCTTCCTCCTCCTCCTCCAGGGACGAGGATTGATCACCCCACTAACACAAGAGAAAGCTCCCCCCCTCCCCGTCCAGCTGAGACGGGCCTGCCAGGGAAGAGCAAACTTAACATTCAAGCCCTTCCTTTCCCCACCAAACGGGCCAAGGAGCTTTTTTAAAGGGCCCTGGCTTGTTTCCCCCCCCCCTCTTGTTTGGCACGGTTCCTTGTGTCTTGCGTTTGCAAACACCCACAACCGGGGAGACAGGACCTGTGGGTTGCCAAGAGGCCGGCGCCACCGAAATCCTGACATGTGGTTATGGTTACGCCCACCTCCCGTGGTGGCAATAATTAACAGCAGGTTATCTAATGAGGCATCTAAGCAGGGAGTCACTTGTGAAGACCCAATTTGCAGCTAGGAGTGGCTCCATTTCTTTTCCTCTGGCGTAGGATCCGCTCAGGTCTCCGGCCACCTTGGAAAGGCACCTTTTGAAGTTTTTTTTTTTTTGGGGGGGGTCACCCACCTGGTGGCTCTGCTCCCCCGCAAAGCCTTCCTCGCCGTAACTCTGTGGGTTCAAGCCCCACTCGACAAGAAAGGGCCTTTCTGGAGGCAGCTGGTGACAAATGTGCTTATGGGGACAATCCCCGAGCCCTAGTCAGTAAACTCCACTATTTTGAAACTAACATTCTAATTAATGGATTAATAACCCCCAGCGACTCCAATGCTTTCAGGATGAAGCATAAATCTGTTTCCCTGTTTCTTCTGGTTAATGCCTTCCAGCTGGCCTACCTCGGAGGGCTGTTGAGAGGAGAGAACTGATTAAGAGTAGCTCTCCACCTCAGAAGTGCGGGCAGGACTGATAGGTATTAATAAAAACAATAAAAAAGAAGGTCCATAGCCCTGGCACCAGGCAAGCCGGGGGTGGGGGAGCACTTCCTTCCCACAAAACCCTCTAACCCACCTTGGCCTGCTCTCTCGGAGGCCAGAATTAGCCCGATGATGACTTAGGAGGCCACGCCGGATTAAACTCCCACCCCCCCACCTCGGATTTATCCTAATCCCCCGGGCTGAGGCTATTTCCAGTCTCCTGAATCTGGAAATGCCAGTGCAAAGGGAGGGGGGGCAGCAGCAGCAAGAACCGCAAAGGCCCTCCCTGGCAAAAAAATAAAGGGGGGGGCACAGGGAGCCAGCGAAACAGCTCCCTCTTAACGCTGCCGTGGTCAGGAAAATACAATTATTAAAACAACAACCAATGTCCTTTTCCAAAGAGAAAGGTAGGGTAAAATATTCAAAATAAAATAAAATAAAATAAATGAATAAATAAATAAATAAGGCAACCAGGACTCCTGTGCTGCCAGGAGGTTTGCCTATTTCTATTCAAGGCCAGCCTCCTTACAGGGTGTCTGCCGCTGAAGAAGCCGGCTACAGGATCCAGAAGTTTTAGGCCATCTAAAACTTTTCCCTTGCAAGAGTCTTCTGCCATGAAATCAGGAGAGGGACCGTGCACTTGGCATCGGGCCCTTTCCCGAGGATTAAAAATGATCAAGTCCCTGTAGTTTAAGGGTGGCGGCTTTAATGTCCAAGAGTGCTGCTCATATACAGCCCCACGAGCTCAAAGATGTCAACCAATGAATTGTGCAGGCCACGCACTGCCTCCTCAGCCAGCTGGGTCCTCAGCCGAGCACACCTGGAAGGATGGAAGGCCGAGTCAACCTTGAGCCATCTACCTGGCCCCGTTGAGATCCAACTCAGGCTGTGAGCAGTGGGTTTTCATTTTTTTACAGCAGCCTATGTAAGTTATACTGAAGACACATATATGGAAGTGTTTTGGGGATCGTTGCAAGGTACTATGGGGGCAATTTTTATCCATGGGCTGTCAGACTGCTGAATGGGAAATAATTCTATGACAACAAGAATAGAAGAACTGACCTGTGGGCTGGTGGCGCATTCTGTCTCAAGTACACAGGTTGCAATAAGACAGAGTGGTTGCCAGTGGTGTGGGGGTGGGATCGTGGGGTGGGTGGGTGGGTGGGCAAGGGAGACTCAGCCAATTTCATTGTGCACATGTTGTACATGGATGGCAATAAAGGTATTATTATTATTGTGAAGAAGGGTGGCTTGTGGTAGCTCGCGCCTTCTGGCAGGCTGCATCAGAGGGATGGCCCGTACAGCACACAAACGGGCCTTCCGGAGGCCTGGCCTTGAAGCAGACAGAGAAGCCACGGCAGGGAGGGGAACAGCCTCTGGCAGGGGTGAGCAAGGAGGGATCAAATCCCTGCCGGGGAGTAAGTTGCACCGTGTCGGCCACCCTACTACAACTCCAGGGAGGCCCAGGCAGAATGGAGAGAGGTTTGTTTCACCTGCAACCCACTTTCCCCTGCACTCTGCACGGGTTGGGTTGTGGGTGGGAGCCTGTGCCATACATCTTGGGGGCGTCGCTTAGGCCCCAGTGGCATAACTTGTTATCTTCTCCTCCAATCCGCTGGGCCTGAAAATCCTAACAAGCGCTCCCAACGCAGAAGGGAAAGCGCCAGGAATGCTCCTCCTCGGGTTTGCACAAGTCTCAACAGCGGCAAGACAATTAACCAAATGCAACATCCGACACAGACCCAAGTTGCACCCGGGGGGGGGGGAGAGGAAAGGAGCACCGCATCTGGTTCCCAAAATATGACAGGTCGTTCTTGTTGGGCCTGAAATAAATGGCAGGGAAGGTGATAGCCAGGATCCCAGGAAACCTCCACCGGATCCTGGCCACACTGCACCCCATTCTCCGTGTTTTCCCTTCTCCCTGATAAGAAAGCCAAGTAATGGCCCTCACAAGCCAGGATTACAAACCATTGCCTTTTACAAGCCAGGATTATACAAACCACGACTCTTTGCAAATGAGGATTACAAACCGTCATCCCTTTGAAGCCAGAATGACTTTTAATAAATCTATTAAGGAATTAGATGCAAAGTGTGGTAACTAATTAACTTCATCTGAGATAGATAGATAGATAGATAGATAGATAGATAGATAGATAGATAGATAGATAGATAGATAGATAGATAGATAATTTCAGGCTGTTTTAATCCCATCCAAGACACTAGCCCAGGCAAAGTACAAATAACATAACAGAGACATTTGTAAACCATAATATAAGTGATCTAAAACAACAAACAAAACAGAATTTATTTTAAAAAATTGAGATCACAAATCCTTGGGCAGCTTTAAGAAACAATAATATTAAACTGGAGTGGAATAACAACCCCAGGTGGCTGGGGAAAGCTGGAGACCAAAAGATAAGAGGCAGAGGTGAAAGAGGAACCACGTGCGTAATGTCGTTAGGTTAGCTGCAGATCCTGTGTGGTTTATGGGGTGTAAAAATACTAAATATTGTAGTGTTTGGAAATCCTTTGGACTGCAAGGATCACGCCTCCCCCAGGGGCGAGCACTCCAAAGAAACAGGCCGCCCGCTGCTAACTGTACTTGTTTGTGTCAACTGAAGTCTTAACCCCCCCCCCCACCTAGAGCAAGTTTCTGTTTGCTTTGCAAGGCTGTTTTAGCGGCCCTCGTTTCCACCGGCCCGCAGTCCCCGGGTACAACCTCCTCCCGCCCCCCCAATTCCAGGCCGCCCCCCCAGCCCGCGACGCCTGAGTCTAGCGGCCGGCGGCGAGCACCACCAGCCCGGCCGTCCCACGCCCGCGCGGCGCCCGAGGCGGGACCAGAGCCCGGGAGCCCGGTTCCCACGTGCAGCAGCAGCGCCGGCCGGGCGCCCCGGGAGCCTTTCCCACGCGCGCCAAGGACGGTCCCCGGGGCGGGAGGGCCGGCGGGCGCCCCGACGGAAGGGCAGGCTCGGCCCGTCCCTATCCGGGAAGGGGCAGGGCTGGGGATCCGGAAAGAAGAAGACGGGACTCTTTCCCCCCCTCCGGGGGACCGGGCCGCCCCCCGAGCCCAAGCGCGGCAAGCAGGCAGGCAGGCAGGGTCCCCGACGGGGCGCGCCCGGGTGGGTAGGTGGGCGCAGTGGCGCGTCCCGCCTGCCCTTGGCCCCAGGGAGGGAAGGAGGGCGTCGAGGGTCAGGGCCCCCCACCCACTCCACGCACACACACACACACCAGCCCCAGCCGCAGCAGGGACCCCCCCCTCCGGGCCGCCCCCGACTCACGTCATGTTTCGGACGGTGCGCCCCCGGTTCCAGAGGAGGCAGGCCGGGGCGGTGAGGGCGGAGGCGAGCAGGCAGAGGAGGCAGTAGGAGCCGATCCGGAGTCGGAACCGGAGCCGGGGGCTGAGCACCGCCGGGAAGGGCACCGCCACCAGGGCCACCGCCACCAGGGCCGCCAGCGCCACCAGCACCGGGGCGGCCGGGACCCCCCACCAGCCGCCGGGCAGCCCCTCCGAGTCCGAGGAAGAGGAGGAAGAAGAAGAGGACGGAGAGGAAGAAGAAGAAAGGTCCATGGCGCCCGCCCAGGCACGGGTGACGGGGGGGGGGAGCGGCTGCCCGCGATCCTAAGCGGGCTCCCGCGCAAGCAGAGCCCCCCAAGGGGGCCGCAGGAGGAGGAGGAAGAAGAAGAATTGGAGGAGGAAGAGTCCGCCGGTCAGTCCGTCGGGAGAGCGAGCGAGCGAGGGAGCGCAGCGGAAGGGCGGCGAGGCCAAGCAGTCGCGCAGCACCTCCGGCGGGGAGGCGGCTCCGGACGGCCCTTAAGGGGCGGAGGCGCCCGTCCGACCCGCCCTGGCCCCGTCCGCGCACACACACACACACGCATACACACGCACAGGCGCTCCTGGCCTCCCTGCCTCCCTCCCCGCCGCCTCCGCCGGGACCGCCCCGTCGGGCGACTTCTTCTTCTTCTTCTTCTCCGGCGCGCGTTCTTCCCCCAACGGCGGCGGCGCGAGGGGTGTGTGTGTGTGTGTGTGTGGTGGTTGCCTCCGCCTCTGCGCGCCGGAAAGACGGAAGAGTCGCGATTCCCTCTCTTTGGAGGCTGCTTCAGCTCTGCGACCAACCGAGCAGATCAACAGCAAACAACACCCTCCAAGAGAGCGGAAGAGAGACACTCGGGCTGAGAGCCCAGGTTGGAATTGGAAAGAACGGAAGGGAGGATTGGCTAGTGGTGCGGATGGACTTCTGCAGGCCGTCCCTCCAAGACCCAGAAAGACCCTCCCCGTCAAACAAATGCCAAAAAAGTAGCATCCCAGGTTGCAGATGAAACTCCCAACGGGAAAGGAGCTACCAGTGATAATGGGGGGGGGGGGTTGCGGCCCCCTTTCTGTATTTCACACTACATTTTCCAAGACTTCTTTTGATTTTGAGATTATTATGGTAAGAAAAACATAGAAATGCTTCCAGAAAATGCATGCCATGAGTGTTTCCTTACCACTTTAAGGTTTCTCTTTCTTTCTTTCTTTCTTTCTAAAACTGGGTTTGAGAGAATCCTTTTACAAAAGGATGCTTTTAATCTGTTTTTGAATGCTCTCAATTAATTTTCAGTGCTTTTAATTTGGGGTTGGCTATTTTGTAACGCCACAGACGGCGTGAATGGATCGGTTGGTCGATGAAGCAACGGCCATTCCTGCCTTCCTGTCAAGCCACGGATCATGCTTGACTTTTGTCCCACGAATGGCACGTGCCGAATTCTCAAATGGTTCACCAGCTACAAAGGCCACCCTGGTTGGTGCCAGCTCGTGTTTTCCCCCCTTCCCTTTCCTCCTGTTCTTGGCCTCATCCAATCGAAAGATGGCCTCTTGGCTCTGCCTCTGGGCCTGCCTGTCTCTTTGCGGGCCACCCTGGGAGGCTTTCCGAGTGGGTCCTGGGTCCCAGATAAAGCCCCGGCTGGTGTCTGTTTTGATTAAACCCTCTGCAGAATCCTTTCGCAGGCCCACCCGTGGGTGGCATCCTCCTTCCTCAGCCGCCGCCAAAACAAGAGGAAAGCCAGAGGCGGCGCCTCCCTTTTGTGTAGGGGTGTGTATTTTTACCATCGCTCCGAAAGAGGATCGAGAGTCTAAGCTGCTTTAAAAGAGATGCAGATGCAGTGATTTACGCCAAAGAACAGGCCGCCGCCACCGTGGCTCTCCGCCGCCACCCTCCCTGACCCTCCTTCTCTCCTTCAGCCTCACTGGACGAGGAGGGGCATCCGTGAAGGGGGGCGGAGGGGCAAAATTAGTCGTAAAGATGCTTCTCCGGAGATTCTCGCAGGTTCCTAATCCAAGGTTCAAACTGGAGATACTCAGATTCCTAATCCACAGTTTGTTTTGAAGGGTGTGTGTGTGTCACTTTCAACAACAACAGTGGAGGGGCTTCCAGAGAGTGAACCTCGGCTGACCTTGAAATGCCATCCAGCGGCTCACACGGGAACTCCATCCTGGCCAACATTGTTTTTTTATAGACCTTGAGCCTCTTGGAGAGAAATATCTCATTTACCCTCCAGGCCTGCAGGACAGGCCGGATCATAAGCAGTCAGTTTTTCCGGTTCTAGAAAACGACTGTCACACGATGCGTGAACCATCCTAGAATCATAGAACAACGGAGTCGGAATGGGGGGGGGCTCTAAGGTTGTCGGGTCCACCACCACCACCACCACCACCGCGCTAAAGGCAGGAATACAAATCTAAACAGATCTGCAAGATGCTGGTCCAGTTTTCTTTTGAAGGCCTCCAGCGTTGGGGCACTCCCGACTACCAAGGTCATGGCATCCGTTGTTGTACTCCTCTAACTGTTAGGAAGTTTTTATCCCCTGATAGTCAGCCTAATTCTGGCTTCCCGTCGTTGCTGGAGCCCATTGCTGTGTGTCCTGCACTCTGGGGTGAGTGAGAACGGATCCTGCCCCTCCTCCTCTGTAGAACTCGTTCTCCAGTCTTTAAAAAGTGTCTCTGTGGGGATTCACAACCATCCAAGCTGAGTCCGGCCTCAACAGCCCTAATCAGCTCTTGTAAACTCAAGCTTGTGGCTTCTTTAAGGAAATCAGTCCATCTGATGGGTGGCCTTCCTCTTTTCCTGCTATCTTCCATCTTCCCCAGAAGAACCCTATTATTCTGGCCCCACCTAGGTTCGGATCCCTGCTTGGTCATGGAAACTCACTTGGGGAGTGGACCTGGTAGACCCCCCCCCCCGTTTAAATATATTTTAGCTTCAAAGGCCTATTAGGTGCCCTAAAAGTGGTCCCGACTGGAGGGCGCAGGACAGGCAGACCTATAGGATGCTGTATTAGCTCCATTGGAGATCTGCCAGTGGTTTCCAAAGCGTCAATGCCCTGAACCCGCGGAAAAGAAGGAACCTTTTCAGAGAGCACAGGCGGAAAAGCGCTCCTGTTGGGAGCAATGGGGCGGGGGGGGCGGTCGCCAGGGGCCGCCCTCTGCACCCGCTCAGAGGCACCCGCCTCTTCTCCACCGCCGGCCAGAGCTGCGCTCCCCCAGGGTCGCCTGTGGGGAAGAGGCGCCCCCTACAGGCGTGCGCACACTGCCAGCCCCTGGGCCCGGCTCCCTTCTGCGCGTCCCCGGCCCTCCTCTGCGCGCCCCCGCCTCCCGGCCGGAGCGCCGCGGCACCGCCTCCTCCTCCTCCTCCTCCTCCTCCTTCCGATGCGGCAGCCGGAGCCGCATCCGCGCGCCCCCCCAGCCCCGCCGCCGCCGCCGCTTCTGGGCCCTCCAGCCGGGCCGGGGGCGCCGGCAGCCCCCGAGCCGCCTCGCCTGCCGCTCCCCCCCTCCAGGGCGGGGGGCCTGATCCCCAACCCCCGGCCCTCCTCCTCCTCCCTCCGGGGTCGCGGGCATGAGGCGTCTGCGGCGCCTGGTGCTCTTTTGCCCGCTCTCCAAGGGCCTGCAGGTAAGGAGAGGGGGAGGGGGGGAGGGAGGATGATGCGGAGGAGAAGGATGATGCGGGGGAGGAAGCTGGGGGTGGCTGCAGTGTGCTTCCAACCCCCGCGGCCAGGAGGGGACCCCCCTCCCCTCCCCTCCGCCTGGATGGAGCCCTTCTCTCTTTCTTTATTGCGCGCGCGCCCGTGGGAAGGGGATGCTCGCGGGTGGGGAGCAGGAGGCGCGCAGGGAGAGCCTTTCCGAACCCCCCTCTCCCCAGGTCCCGGACAGGGGCAGCCGGGATTAAGGGAGGGATTCCCCCACCCACCCACCTCCTGCGGTTGGCAGCCGCGGGGTCGCCGCCGCCGCCGCCATCGCCTGGCCGCCAAGCTCTGCCAGGGAGTTGCGGGCGTGGGAACGCTCGAAGCCTGCAGGATGGATGCGCAGCGCGCCTCTCGGGTTGACCCCCGCCCCGGGGTGGGAAACCGGGATGCCGCCCAAAAGGCGCCCTTTCCTGGCTTCCCTGGACTCGCGCCTTCAAGGGCATGCCTGGTGCAGCACCCCAGGAGGGAGAAACTCTTCCAGGGAAGCAGCCAGGCCACCCCAAAGAATCTGTGCCCCCCCACACACACACCTTGAATCATAGTGTGCTGCATCTTTGGCTGACCAGGTGCTTCTGCTCGTGGGAGGGGGCAGAAAAGTGCGCCTCCCCAGCAGGACCAATTCAGTCCCACCTGAGTGATGCCCAGTTTGGAAACAGTGACAAATAGCAACCGGGGTGGGGTGGGGTGGGTGGCTGGGCAGGCCCTCCCAGGCCCCCTTTGAATGGGTCTCAAAGGCCCTGCACATGGCAGGAAGCATCCTTGCCCCCCCCCCCACCACCACCAGGCCAGCCTCCTTCCCTCCTTGGGTTGGAGGCTGTAGTGTCATTGCATCGGAGAAAGATCCCGGGCCCTTTGGAGCGCTCAGAAGCATTTGAGATGGGTCTAAAAGATGGAGCAAGGGTGACTGGAATGCCCAGGTTTTGTGAGGGTTTTCTTTGGGGCTGGGTGGTGGGTGGTTGGGAACCACAGGGCTTAGAATCACCCATGAGAGGGAGGAATATCTCACAGATGGCGCCATTCAGGGGAAACAACCCTCGGCACACAGTTGGCCGTCCTGCACCAGATCCATGGCACAGATCTTGGTGCTGATGGACCGAGGCTGCCTTTGATTCCACTGAGCTTGCGGTATTTCGCAGGGACACTTGGGAGGAGGCCAAACGCCACCCGAGAGGAACCGATTCCCTTGCCTTTGAGCCATTTTGGAAGAGCAGGATTAGGAGATAAAGCTTTTTAGTCCCGGGGTGCCGGTGGCGGAGGAGAAAGGATGGCGATTTCTGCCAAGGAGGCAGCCAAATGCCCGATAAAGATATTACATAACCCAGCCGATCCAAATGTGGCACCCGCAGAGTGCTGAGCTAAGAGAATTAAAAAGCCGGCTGTTCCGCCATGGCTGGTTTATCCCCCTTGCCCAAGGACAGACAGGGAGCCTTGCACAGCGAGCTCTTCTCTCGGAGGGAAGCCAGGGGACCAAAACCTCTCTCATCCTTTCCAAGGTGTTTTGCATCCGGGGCCTAAGTCGGTCTTCCCTTGCGCCGAGGGTCAGACCAGACGCAACCCTAACTCCTTGTTCGTTTCGTGTGATGACTGTCTATTTGGGGCAGCAGCTGAGAGGGCTTGTCCTTGGCCCAGGGTCAGCCGGTGGGCTTGGTGAGTGGCTGAGGATTTGAAGCCAGGTCTGTTTCGTTTCAGTCTAATGACTCTAATCCCTTACCCCAAATAGTAAGAATCGTTGAACAGCAGAGATGGAAGGTAGACCCTCTAGAACAGGGGTGGGGAAACCTTTGGCCCTCCAGATGTATTTGGCTGCAACTCCCAGGGTTCTGAGCCTACATGGCCAACGATCAAGGTCTGGGGGAGCTGGGGGTCCAGAACACCTGGAAAGCTGGAGGTGTGCCACTCCTCTTCAAGGTCATCCAGTCCAGGTCCATTCAAAGAGGCCCAGAGGAGAATCGAACTCCCTACCCAGAGGGCTAAGCCACTCAGCCATCCACCCAGCAAACCTTTGGCCCTCCAGATGTTTTGGACCACAACTCCCACCGTCCTTTGTCATTGGCAATCTCGGCTCGGAATTCTGGGAGTCCTAAACGACTGAGCTCTCCAGGGGAAAGCTGGCACACATCTCCTGCGCTGTTCCAGATGGGTTTGGTTCCTGTTCCAATTCTTTTCTCTGCTTTGTGTGTCCTGTTCCCTCTCCTCCTCCCCATTCTCCCAGAGTCGCCTTCCTGGCATCAAGGTGAAGTACCTCTTTTTTGCCTGGCTGGGGATCTTTGTGGGCAGCTGGGTGGTCTACATCCACTACTCGTCCTACTCGGAGCTCTGCCGGGGCCACACCTGCCAGCTGATCATGGTGAGTCTTCCCAGGTCCCCAAGGCATCCTGGCCGGGAGAGAACGTGGCAGGCAGGCAGGCAGGCTCTGGGCGGGAGCATTGCGTGAGAGCCAGCGGGAAGCCGAGGGTTGGATGCCAGAGGACGGCAAGTCAGAGCTTCCGTGGCTGAGCCAGGATTTGAACCCGGGTCTTTTTGAACCCTAGTCTGACCCTCTTGTGAGCTCCGTGTCTCCTGCTGCGATCTCAGCCCTAGAATCGGGGTCTTTAAAATGAATCTGCAAACCTAAAGGCCATTAAAACGTTGATACGTATCTGTTCATCTGGATATTAAGATAAGACATGGGCACAGTCTAGGGTCAACCAGAGGTGATTGTCATTTATTTATTTACCCCACCTTTCTCCTTGGAAAAGGACCCAAGGCGGCTTACAGTAATGAGGGACAATATACAGTTCAGAACAATTAAGACGCATTCAAGTAACGAGGACAGGGAATTAATTGAGGGACACCTTTTACAGCATCCTGGACCCTAATTGCTCGCAAGGATACCAGGCAGGGCATTTTGCTAAGTTAGGTTCTGTCTCTTCCTCCTCCCAGTGCGACCAGTATACTAAAGGGATCATTTCTGGGTCGGTGTGCAAGGACCTCTGCGAGGACCACACCTTGGTGTTCCAGCAGTGCCTGACGTCTTCTCCCACCCAACAGGTAAAGGGGACCAGGATGCTCCAATGCAAGGCGACAGGTGCTCCCTTTCCACTTCCTTGCAGAGGAAGAGAAAAGCAAGGGTGGGTGGGTGGGTTTAAGAAGAGACCCAAGGGGGCTGGGGGAGATGCCTCCGTTTGGGAAGTCCAGCTAACTAGCCAAGTCTTTGGCCACTGCGAGCAGGCCAGCGACCCAGCCCCTCCTGGTTACATTTGCTCTATTCCCCTCCTGGCCCTCCCTGCCTCCCTGGAAGGTCTACAGTGGACTCTGGAAGGAGAAAGAAGTGATCATCAAATGTGGCACCAAAGAAGCCTTGAAGGGCAACGGCAACCCCGAGTCGGCCCCCAGGAGAGACGTCGTTCTCTTCAACAAGCCGACCCGAGGGACCTCCATGGATGAATTCCGGGAGATGCTCCTAGACTTCTTAAAGGTCAGAAGACAACAGGGGCCCCATATCTGCCAGGGATGGGTCCCAGGCCCTCTCGCGGATGCTGAAAACAGCAGATAATGGCAATCACTATACACTAAGAGCCAAACGCTATACTCGGTGTGGTCCGTGGCCAGTTCTGGTAACTTCATGGGTAGAAATAGATATTTCTGGAATTTTTTCTTTTAATATTTTAGACAGTGGATCTAATTTCTCAGACATTTAGACACAGACTGGTAGGTTTCAACTCTCACCAATGGCTCAAGTTTGACCCTTCCTGTTGGTGCTGTCTCGGCCAAACCCAGCAGGTTTTGGCCTCTTCCAAACGTAGACTACACTTCCCCCACATCCGTTATCTCCTGCGGGCACTTCTGTGCTTCGCCTACCGGTGTTGTGCTAAGAGTTGAGCTCACCCGTCCACCGTTCTGCGGAACTTCTGGATCGTTAAAAAAAAGCCGAATCCAGAGCCCGAGGGTTGCCCCAGAAGGACCAGGGACTCTCAATTCACCCTGGAAAGGAAACGTACTTTCCCCTGGCAGCGTGAATCACCCTGTTTTCCCTTGAGAAATGGGAACTTTGAAAACGCCCCAGAAAATCAGCTGGGTGGAACCATCTGGGGGGGCAGGGGTTTCCCAGAACAGCAGCCTGGAGGTTGAAGCTTAACTGTTCAGAGACAGAGAGACTCCTTGGTTGTCCAAGAGGAAGGGTGACGGCCACCTCTCTGATCTGCTTGGGTCAGTGCGTTCCTGCCTTGAGCAGCGGGTTGGGCTTGATGGCCCCCTCCTGATTCCCATCATTCTAGGATTCCAGGGACCTGAAACTTGGTTTTTTTTTTTTTGTTGGTTTGTTTCCGCAGTCTACCTTAGGAGACCAGGCTTCCCTTGGCCACCTGGTGAGCAAAATCATTGCGATGGCGGACGTCAGCCGAGACGGGAAGCTCTCGCTGGCGGAGGCGAAGTCCATGTGGGCCCTTCTGCAGCTGAACGACTTCCTGCTGACGCTGTCGCTGCACGAGAGAGAGCACACCTCGCGGCTGCTGGGGCACTGCGGGGACCTCTACCTGACGGAGAAGGTCCGGCACACCTCCCTCTACACCGTGGAGCTCCCGCCGTTCCTGCAGCCGCTGCTGCCTTCTGCCGTCCACCGCATGGTCCACCAGTGGTTTTCCCCGGCCTGGCCCCGCCGGGCCAAAATCACCATCGGCCTCTTGGAGTTCGTGGAGGAGATCTTCCACGGGACCTACGGCAGCTTCTACCTCTGCGAGGCGGGCTTCGGGAACGTGGGCTACAACGAGAAGTACGACTTCAAGATGGTGGACCTCCGGGAGGTGGCCACGGAGATGGCCCTCCGGGGGTTCCTCAAGGGGCGGCACTGCGAGCAGAACGCGGACTGCACGTACGGGAGGGACTGCGTGGCGCCTTGCGACAAGCTCATGAAGCAGTGCAAGGGTGAGGTGGTCCAGCCCAACCTGGCCAAGGTGTGCGGCCTCCTCCAGGAGTACTTGCTCCACGGGGCCCCCAAGGGGCTGAAAGAAGAGCTGCAGAAGCAGCTGAAAACGTGCCTGACCCTCAGCGGCCTGGCCAGCCAAATGGAGGTCCACCACTCGCTGGTGCTGAACAGCCTCAAGACTTTGCTGTGGAAGGAAATTTCCGATACCAAATATTCATAGAGAGACATCGGGTGGTGGTTTGGGGGAACAAGCGCCCCCTCCAGAACAAGGCACATGGTTCAGTAGCCCTCATCACTACTGATGAGAGAATAGAAACCACTGAGGACACCCCCCCCGCCCCCAGAGAAAAGGGTTGCAGAGAAGGTTGCCTCCTCCACCTCTGAGAGGGGGGGGAGTCGTCCATTCATCACAGCTACTACTTCTCTTGGAGAGAGACTTTCAGATGTCAATAAACCACCTTTCTCTCCTTGGTCCTTTCCATTTCAGTTGCGGCGACTCACAGGCCTCAGGAAATTTCTGTCTCCTGCTGTTCCCAGAAAGAGCCTTTGGGTCCGTTTCTCTTCAGGGCATCCTGGGCTTGGCTGCTCTCTGACCCATCTCTGGAGAATGTCATGCCAGGTTTAGCCTCAATGAAAGATGGGCCAGGATGAAGGTGAAGCAGGAAGAATTTCCTGGCTTCCCTTCCTCTTGCAGAAACACCAGCTTCTTCACTCCACCCGGACAGACACCTTGGTACGCTTTTTGATTTCATGAAGGGGCCCATTTGCCCAATGACCCTTTTGCTCACTCAATGGTGAAACCCCACCGTAATGAGGCATTTCTACTGTGTCTTTTATGCACGGCGTACCTGCAGGATCCTCATTACGATGGCACCCTGCACTACCTGGAGCCTCCCCTTTTACTAGAGCTCCTGACGTGAGACTAGGAGATACAGAGTACAAGAGATGGGAGCTTAAGATTCCCTGCATGCTATGATCCATAGGGTCCCTTCCAGCTCGACAGTCCTAAGATCTGACCATGTTCAACATTACAAAGATAGGCAAAATATCCGTCGGCAGCATCTTGAAAATCCACTGCCGACAGTGCTTGTTCTCACAGAGGACTGCCTCGTCTAACAGGTCCTGCTCCACGACCTTCAAGTGGTGCAGAGGTAGCCTTGGGCAGCCAGAAGGCTGTGTCAGCCAAGGACACGCTATGGCAGATTCTGCAAGCCAGCAAGGCTCTCTTGGGCATAAGCCTCAGCTGCTTGCCACCCCCTCAGCCACCCAAGGAGTTGCCTTGCAAAGCATGGCCAGCTGGCCACCAAAAGCACCAGGAGCCCAAGCAAGGCATGAGGAGGCCAGGGCAAAGGCCCCAGGAAAAGGCAGACCTGCGCTGAGGCAAGGATCTCAGGCTCATCCCTTGGGGCACCATCTCCTTAGGTCTTCGTGGTTCCACCCAGGGCACAGCTATGAATCCTCCCACCCCTCCACAATGCAGCTGCTGCTCCACGCCAGAAACATCAATACTGATTCAAAGACTCTGGTCAAGTAAGTAGGTCAACACACTCACTCAGAGGGAACTGTTTTAGTCTGAGCATTCTGGAGTCCCCAAGGACCCAGGGAAGACTTACCTTAATGAGACAGAAAACTGACACGGGGGGGGGGGGTGTCACCATTTTATTAAAGTAGATTAAACAATACAAGGAAAGCTACGCACAGAGGAGAGAAAGGCTGTCAGTTCCAGCTGTGCGGACTGAGTTACTCGACCAAGGCAAGTGATGCCCTTAAATTTAAATGTGCAGCAACTCATATTTGGAAATTGCTCTCCGATACTACCAGATATTATTGTTACTCACCACACCACATGGCACGGCTCTGTAAATAAAAAACACAGAAAACAGCCATCAACAATAAGCAAAATAGATCAGCAGCTTTAATGGTTCAAGCCTTTCAAAGTTACAAGACGTAGCAAGAAAACCATCTTGTGTTAACGACAAATACCTTCTTGTTCCTGTCTAAGCAATGTTTTATAGTTATACTTGACTCCAAGGAATCCAACTACTGTGCTTGATTGCGTGACTGAATCTTTGCATTTGCAGGAAGACGGGTTGTCAGGGAAACTCCAGGACTGCAGACGAAAGAAAGCCAGACTGGTGTTATTTCAAGTCCTTCTTTTTAACATTAACGAACTAATAACCACCATTAATGTTATTAAAC